>JAIPUX010001232.1:149177906-149198370 GCA_020142125.1 Phrynosoma platyrhinos | reverse complement strand
CCAGAGGGGCGGTATATAAATAAAACGTATTATTATTATTATTATTAACTCCCTATCAATCTTGATTTGCAGTTCAGATCCCTTGCCAAGATCTTTGCTGGTTCATGGAAGCACACAATTCTTTGCAGCAGGAGGCGGGATAAAGCAAAATAGGTATTGGGTAGTGCTGTCTTTCATTGTGATTTGTTAGCATTTTACCATCCTTATTGATCAGCAGCCCACTTTTTCTGTGGTTGTTCTGTTGCCTTGAATGTATCTGAATAACCCCTTTTTTGTTGCTCTTTACTAGTTTGGTCAGTTCCTTCTGAGCTTTCCTTATATAGTCCATCCTCCTTATCGGTGGACTTGTCATCCATGGATTTAACCATCTGTGGATAGCAAGCCCCTGTTTTAGTTAATGGCAGCATATGCATGCAACTGTGCTGCCATTAGTTTTAATGGGACTTGAGCAGATTTTTGTATCTCTGTGTGTGGAGTGTGTGTGTTCCAGAATGGATCCCTGCAAATACGGAGGTTTGACTGTACTATTCCTGCAAGCTTGGGCTACACATCTTTACTCTTCCCTGGCGATTTGTCCTTAATTCTATTCTATATACATACTCCTTTTTCTTTTCACTTCTTCCTTGAGTTTTCTGGGTAGCAAAATTGGCTTTTTCAGATGCTTCCCATTTTAATTCTTCCATGGGATTGTTTGTGATTGTTCTTTTTAATGTTCCTTCTTCAAGAACTCCCACTTGCTGATGTGTTTTTTCCTTTAGCATGTCTAGCCATGCGATTCCATCCAGTAATTCCCTGAACTTGTTAAAATCTGCTTTTGTGAAACCCAAGGTCCATGTTTGACTATGGCTGCATCCACATTGAAGAAATAATGCAGTTTGATACCACTTTAATTGTCATGGCTCAATGCAATGAAATTCTGGGAATGGTAGTTTGGTGGTAGTTTTCTGGGAACTAACATTCCCAGAATTCCATAGCATTGGGCCATGGCAGTTAAAGTGGTGTCAGACTGCATTAATTCTGCAGTATAGATGCTCCACTCTGATCACTGTCATGAATTTCTGTACAAGTGAATTTGTCTTTGACATATAATGCGACTTCCCCTCCTTTTCTGCCACATTTATTCTTTTTGAATAGATTATATTCTTCAGTTGTAATATTCCAATTATGAGGTCTCTGTTGTTACTATAAAATCACATTTACCTCACTGCACTAGAACTTCAAGTTCTTGTTTGTTTCCCAAACTCTGTGACATTATATAGACATTTGAAGCTTTGTTTGTTCTTACCTATTAATTTACTGTCAGCTTTTCTGTGGGTCCCATTCTCTCCCTCAGCTTTTTCTCTAGAGTTCACTTTCTCGTGTTTAAAGCTTGCTTTTGAGCTGATGTTTGAGCTAGCATCTCCATCATCCCAAGAATTGTATAAAGTCCTCTTGATCAACTTGCCATGCTACTTCCAAAAATATTCTTCCCAGTTTTCATGAGGTGCAGCCCATCTGTAACCAGTAGTCCTCTTTCTAAAAAGTGAAGACAGTGAGCCCAGAAGCCAAACCTCTTCTTGCCTACATTATCTGCATAGGCCGAAATTCACTTTTAATATCTTCCTATCCCTGTGTAGTCCTCTATCCTTAAATTGATTAAATGTGGAATAGATGAAAATATTGTCAGATAGATCCATAATTGGTTAGAAAACCAAGCTCAAAGAGTCATCATCAATGGCTGTGCTTCAAACTGGAAGGAGGTCTCAAATAGGCTGCTTCAGGTTTCTATTCTAGAGCCATTACTCCTCAACATTTTTATCAATGACTTTTATAAATAACTAAAATGATTATTATTATTGGATGATGGGGTGGAGGGAATCTTTATCAAGCTTGCAGATGACACAAAACTGGGGGAGGTGGCTAACACATTGGAAGATAAGAACAGAATCAAAATGACCTAGATAAACTAGAAAATTGGGCAGAAATTAATAAAATGGAAATCAATGGAGTCAAATGCAAAATTCAAATACACAGGGATAGGATAAGGGATACATGGCTTGGCGGTACTTCATACAAAAAAGACCTTCAGATTAGAGCCAGCAGTGTGATGCTACATCAAATAAGCAAATTCTATTTTAGCCTGCATTAACAGAAGCATACTTTCCCACTATATTCAGTGTAGGTCATGCCTCATTTGGAGTACTATGTTTATTTCTGGGCGCCTCATTTTAAGAAGGATATAGACCCATTGGAGCAGGTTCAGAGAAGGTCAACAAGGATGATAAGAAGTATGGAGAACAAAACATATGAAATGTTTGGCATGTTCACCTTGATGAAGAAAAGACTGAGGGGCTACATGATCACACTCTTTAAATACCGCAAGGGCTGTCACAGAGATGAGCAGGCACACCTCTTTTCTACTGCTGCAGAGGGTAGAGCCAGGTCTAATAGTCTGAAGTTACAGGAAAGTAGATTTCAACTGAGCATTAGAAGGAACTTCTTGACAGTAAAAGTGGTCCGGCAATTGAACCTATTGCCTAGAGCAGGGGTAGGGAACCTTTCCCCTTTAAGGGCCGAGGGACTTCAGCTCCCAGAAGCCTCAGCCATGTTGGCCAATAGTCCCATGTTGGCCAATAGCTCCTGGGATTCTGGGAGCTGAAATCCCTCGGCCCTTAAAGGGGAAAGGTTGCCTACCCCTGACCTAGAGAAATGGTGGAGTCTCCTTCTCTGGATATCTTCAGAATGAGTCTGGACAACTACATGCTGAAGATGCTTTACTTGGAGATCCTGCATTGAGCAGGGGGTTGGACTCAGTGGTCCATGAGGCCCCTTCCAACTCTATGTTTCTATGACTCCAAGGAGATTATTACACACCAAATCCCTGATGGGATAGCCATGTGTTGTAACCATTTAGGGTGGATCTTATTGCACTGCCCCATGCCCTGGCAGTAGGCAACCCATATTCAATCTGGGCTTCTCCTACATCTTTAAGAATGGGATTGGTGCAGAAGAAGCCCGGGTTGGATATGGGCTGCCTACTGCCTGGGCACAGGGCAGTGCAATAAGATCCATCCCAGATGGTTACAATGTGCGACTATCCCATCGAGGATTTAGGGTGTAATAATTACCTAAGACTCTAATGCATCTTAATTGGCACATATGTTTGGAAGTTTCCAAAAAGCTAAAATAATTTCTAATATATTTCCCACATGAAAGATAGTGAAATAAACTAAAAAAAACAAAACAAAACAGTGGATAGAAAGTACATTTATATTTCATCATGGTATAATGATTTCAACTAAATCTAATGTGCCATGATTTCTCTGAAAATCTGTGTAGAAATTTTCCAGTTGAATTTCCTTTATATACAATATTTCCAAAAGCTAAGATTATTAAATATGCTTATCATTGAGAAACATTAAACACCTTTTTGGTGTCAGCACATGTGTTAATGCTGAGAATGAATCTTCACATACACCTGTAGATGTATCAAAGGTGAATCCTGCACCATTCAAAGTATACATACATGGGAAGTGTACATGGATCCCTTGTACATGTACAACATTCTAGTAAATTTTTGAAATGTTAGTGTTGGGGTTTTGCAGGATTTTACCATATCCCTTTTCTTGAATGCCTGAATTATATTTCTAAATGGTCGATTGCACTGCTAGAAATTTGGGGACTTATGGAAAATTTCATTTGATGGTTTAGAGATCGAGATCATCATCATCATCATCTCCTACACACCTCTCCCCAAGCACCATATTCCCTCTTCCTTGATACTACATCCCTGGACAGTGTGTGTGTGTGTGTGTGTGTGTGTGTGTGTGATTGTTTCAGAAAAGATATTGCTTCCCCAAATCGTGCACCTTCTGTTCCACATGGTGGAGTGAGAGAGGCTAGTCAGATGGAAAAGCTAGTATTTGAAGCACTCACAGTGAGTGGTGAAAGTTTACAATGACATCTTCTCTTTTCAGGCATCATTTTATTGTGGCTCCTCATTAGTCTTTGACTGTTCAGTGTTGTAAATGGATATTTCAGATACACCAGCTTTAAATGTCATTTCTCAGCCTTCTAACTGTGTGACTATTTTGGCTGTCTGCATTGCTATTTGTGGTATGGATGGCACTATTAGTGAGAAGCTCATTACTCTCCCTGTTTATTCCCATCCCCTTGGCTGTGAGTCCTTGCCTCTTCTGCCTTTCTAAGAAGCTTGGCAGTTATTTACAGGTGAAGCATGCCCAGCATGGGAACGGAGCCAGGGCTCTTGATACACCATCTGCTGTTCTCCTGACTGTCATTTAGCTTTCCAAGGTATAGGTTGCATCAGGATACTTGGCAACTGCATCTGCATGTCTTTATTCCCTGAACCCACACTCATCTCTGGTGCTGTTCAATAAAAGCTTTCACATTAGTTCTTTGTTTGTGTGTTTATTCTTGTGTTCAGAGCAGAACCTGGAAAAATAACATTTTGGACAGCAATTTCCAGACTCCTCCAGCCAATGGATTCTGGGAGATGTAATACAAAAGAGTAACTTTTCAAGATATGGTTTAGAGGCAGGATGCAATGGAATACCAGCTACTGTAAAGGTAAAGCAGACAATGGCTGTGTCTCTACTATCCCTGAATGTCAGCTTCCCAGAGGGATCTATTAGCCCCTGTGGCAAGCAGGAAGCTTGACTAAGTGGACCTTTGGGCCAATACAATAAGATTCTGTGGCCATGATCTTGTGCCCCTTTGGGAATCCTACAGTGCAGTCTAAGTGTAAGGTCTGCAGAAGCTACTCCAGCAACGGAAGATGTGCTCACAATCCCCATAGCAACAGCTGTTTGCATCGCTGTGTTCTGTTGAAACATGTGGAGACTTGGGACAGGTTGGTATATGGCTTGGGGTGGGTAATAAGGAGCAGAATTCATGCAATTGGGAAGAAAAAAATGAGACACAGATGTAATGAGTCACAAAGTAACCCTCATAGCAGCCTATAGCGTGAAAACTGAGAAGGGCAATGAGGTACCTGTTCAGCCTCAGGTCTGAATTAAGGATGACATCTTGAAGGAAACTTTCCCTGTCATTGGACTGACTATCTATCTATCTATCTATCTATCTATCTATCTATCTATCTATCTCTGTCCATTACGTACTTTTCTCCCCATCTAATGGCTTGCAAGATGAATTTAAACAAAATACAACTAAAATGGGAAAAAAACAAGGTTATTTTGGCTCCTTGCATGCAGATATCCAAAGCTTGGAAGATTTACCTTTTTTAGACTACAACTCCCATATTGGATGGGAGATTATTATTATTTTTTAATATTATTTTATTTTCTTACATCCTGCCTTTCTCCCAATATAGGGACTCAGGTGGCAAACAACAAGTATGAAACAATACACTTTAAAAACAATACAACAATATTAAAATATATAAATATAATTTTTTAAAAACAATTACAAAATTTTAAGAGTTAAAACAGTTATAAATTAAAATATAACATGTTAAAAATACAAACCATTAAAAGTTATATAGCATAACATTAAAAACTCAGTCCTTATCAGCTTAAAAGGCCTGAATGAACAAAAACGTCTTTACCTAGTATTGGAAGGATAGTAGGGATGGCACCATCCTGGCCTCTCTAGGGAGGGAGTTCCAAAACTTGGGAGCAGCCACTGAGAAGGCCCTTTCTCTTGTTCCCATCAAATGCACCTGAGAGAGTGGTGGGACAGAGACAACGGCCTCTCCCAATGACCTCAATACTCTGGGGGGCTCATACAGGGAGATGTGGTCCTTCAAATAGCCTAGACCAGGGGTCGGCAACCTACGGCCCCCACTTACCGGCCCCAGTCGCTGCCGCCCGCCGCTGCGGCCATCGCAGCCACGACTCGTTGGCTAGTGGCGGTGGTCACGACATGCACAGAGGCGGCGGCGGTGGAGTGCACGGCAGTGGGTGTAACGTGCGTGTGCATGAGCGCGTGCGCTGCCATTCCCCCCCTGGCCCCCTGAAAGGGCCTGCCAGAAGGGACCGGCGCCAGGTAAGGGAAGTTTGCTGACCCCTGGCCTGGACTTTATAGATCAAAACCAGCACTTTGAATTGTGCCTGGAAACAGACTGACAGCCAATTGAGCTGTTGTAACAAGGGAGCTGTATGCTTCCTGTAGCCAGCTTCAGTTACCAACCTGGCTGCATCTCTTTGGAACAGCTGAAGTTTCTGAGCACTTTTCAAAGGCAGCCCCACGTAGAGCTCATTACAGTAACCCAAATAGGATGTAACCAAGGCATGTACCACCATGGCCACATCTGACTTCTCCAGGAACAGGTGCAGTTGGCACACAAGTTTTAGCTGTGCAAAAGCACTGCTGGTCACCACTGATACCTGGGCTTCCAGGCTCAGTGCTGAATCTAGAAATACCTCCAAACAACAAACATGAGTTTTCAGGAGGAGTGTAACCCCATCTAACACAGGCTGAATCCCTATTCCCAGATCTGTCTTTCTACTGACCAAGAGCACCTCTGTCTTGTCTGGATTAAGCTTCAGTTTGTTTGCCCTCATCCAGTCCATTACAGCGACCAGACACCGATTTAGGACAGAAGCAGCTTCCTTGGAATTAGGTGGAAATGAGTGATAGAGCTGGGTATCATCTGCATACAAGTGATATCTTACTCCAAAACTCCAGACAATCTCTCCCAGCGGTTTCATGTAGATGTTAAACAGCATAGGGGACAGGAGTGATACCTGAGGGCCAAGGTATCATGAATCCCACCACACCACCTTCTGAGAACGCTCCTCCATAAAAGAATGGAGCCAATGTAGAACAGTGCCTCCAAGCCCATCCCAGAGAGGTGACTCAAAAGGATACCATGGTCAATGGTATTGAAAGCCGCTGAGAGGTCCAGCAGAACCAATAGGGACACACTCCTCCCTGTCCAGTTCTCTGCATGGGTCATCCACCAAGGCAACCAAAAGAGTTTCTGTCCTAGCGCCAGGTCTGAAACCAAACTGACATGAATCTAGATAATCTATCTCATCCAGGAACCTTGGGTTCTGTACAAGGGGGGATGATGTTGGGAAGCCACCACATGTTCCAGCACCTTGCCCAAAAATGGAAGTTTTTTCAAAAGAAGTCTTATCACAGCCTCCTTCAGGCATGTTGGGACCCTGTCTTGCTGTAAAGAGGCATTAATCACCTCCCTTACCCACTCTGCCAGTCCTCCTCTGGCCTGTTTAATAAGCCAGGAAGGGCAAGGGTCTAGTGTACATGTAGTGGCTCTCACCTCTCCAAGGATCCTGTCCACACCATCAGTCTGCACAAATTGAAAAGTATCCATCAATACCAGACAAGCAGGAGCCAAGGTTAGATCCACTGACACTGTATCAACTCTGGCATCTAAGTCAGAGCAAATCTGAATGATTTTATCAGCAAAATGGTGAGCAAATTCTTCACAGAGAGCTGTTGAGTGGCTTATATTCTCCTCAGGACCAGATCGTAAAAAATCCCTGACCACTTGAAACAGCTCAGCTGAATGATTCTGTGCAGTCCCAATAGTTTTAGTCAAAAAACCCCATTTTTTTTGCTGCCTTTTTTTTTTTTTTTTGCTGCATCACCATATGCCTTCTGATAGATTTTAGCCTGTTTTTGGTTGGATTCACTCTGAGTTTTCTACCACTGTCTCTCTAGTCTCCGTCTTGTTCGCTTCATTGCTGCCAGCAAGTTAGAGAACAAAGGGGCTAGTTTAGCTCCACTCCATGAGACGGGATGCTTAGGAACGATCATGTCAACTACCCTGGTCATTTCTCAGTTTCAGAGATCAACCAGGGCTTTGATAGGACCACCTGCCAAGGCAGCAGGAAACTCCCCAAGAGCCATCAGGAATCCATCTGGATCCATAAGCCTCCTAGGATGGACCATCTTAAATGGTTCTGAGTTCCAGCAAGTCTAAACCTCTCCAGGAAATGATGTGACCATGACAATGGAACAGTAGAGAGCTCCTCTATTCCCAGATCACCATCATCCCCCCTTGTACAGAACCCAAGGTTTATAGTGTACCCAGCAGCATAAGTGGGGCCAGATACCACTTGGGACAGACCCATGGTTGTCATGGAGGCCATGAAGTTTTGAGCCACTCCCGAGAGGGTAGCCTCGACATCGATGTTGAAGTCCCCCAGCAATATAAGCCATGGAGACCCCAGCACCACCCTGAGACCACCCTGGATATCTTAGATAGGGAGACTGTTGTGCAGTGGGCTGGGCAGTACACCAACAGAATTTCTAATCTGTCCTGCCTGCCTATCTTTAAATAAAACACTCAAACCCTGCAGACTGAGGGATAAGACACTTGGTTAGGGGGGGATATTATCTCAATAGACCACTGCAACTCTGCCTCCCCATCCCCCAGGTCTTGCCTGCTGCTGCACCAAGAAGACTGGTGGACAAAGCTGAGAAGGATTAACTCACCCATCCACCCCAGCGTCATATAACCAGTCTCTGTAATAAGGCCAGGTCAGCATGTTCCTCCAGGATCAAATTCTGAATGGCAGTTGTTTTACCATTCACTGATCTGGCATGTAGCAGCAGCATTTTCAACCTGGGGGAATTGCTGCCTTGGCTATCCAGATTATTTGGGATGGGGGACAGTTTGGGGGTGACTGACACACTATCATACATTCTACCCCTATGATCTCCCATTTCCATATCTCCCAATCCCCTGTATAACTTTAATGGCTGCTCCCTGAGTAGCATTACCTTCCTCCTTTTGCTGGATACACATCTCTGCTCACCACAGGACTGGTCAGTTGACTACCCTGTTTATCAAAGAGGCAGCAGGCCCTCGCCTTTGAGTCACTCCCCAGTGACACCACTGGCCATAGCCTTGCCCCCACAGTAGTCCTCAGCCAGGCAGCTGGACAGTTTCTGGGAGCTGCTGGTTGGGCCTCAGTCCTGCCAAGAGGCAGCTTCCTCTGTGGTTGTGTGGGAATTCCTGAGTGAATGAAGAGGTGGCAGATGGGCTATGCAGTTGCTAAGTAGCAAACTCCCTCTCTTTCATTCCTAGATGGCCTGTGGGATCTCCTGACTCTCTGCAGAGTGGGATTCTGGGCATTGTAGTCCAAAAAAGTATCTCTTCTTTCCATAATTGGGGTTTCAAGACTTTATGAACCATCAGAGCACTAAAGCATTACTTCTCCCAAGCAAGCAGTTCTGCAGGGGAAGTATACAGAATTTCAATTTCACCTTCTCAGGCATTAGAATAAATTAAATACTTCAGAAGAAAAAGTTAATACTATCTTCTGTTGTCTAATATGATTTTTATCTACTTGAGCAAATTTAACAATAATTCAAAATTTTCTTTAAAATGAGGTTCTACCAAGATCTTCTATACACAGCTATATTTTTTCAGGTATGCAAAGTTTTTAAGCAATCACAAAAGAGGTGGGTTTTAAGTTTGTCCTTTAGCTCCTACCAGGACACTTCTAGTTGCATAGGACCCGTATACAAATGAATAGATGATTTTTCTAAATTAAACATATGTGTATTTTTTCATAACCACTCAAAATACACCCTGATACTTACCTTAATTACGTTTATATTGCTATAAGATTGTTGATCTTTTCTGTTATTGATTTGAACACAATCAAAATGCCATGTATCCTCACAAATGCAGTTATTTCTGTTGGACAGAATATCTTCTCTGTCTTTGAGGCAATATTACTTTAATGCATATTGGAAAGTATTTTGATGACAAAGCAGAACATTTATTTTAAAATATAGTAGAGCTATTTATAGCTCCCACTCCAAAACAATCTTTCTCAGTCTCAGGCCAAAAACCTGACCTCTGACAACCCTTTTCTAGGACATCTCTGAAACTCTGGTGTGCCATCAACTATGGAGCAGCAGACATCCACCACCTGAGTAGTACTATAGTTCTACCTTCTCAGAGGAACACAAAACTTCAGACCTGGTAACCCTCATAATTCATGGTTTTGGAATGGGATTAGAATCCACGTCCACTATGATTGCCCAGCATACAGATGCAAAACAGCTCATCCTTAAAAGGTATGGATTTAGAATTCAGAGACATAGCCATGTTAGTCTGGAATATCAGTATACAAAGGGATCTTGCAGCACCTCTGAGATTAGCTGTGCAAAAGAAGTTGTAGCATGAGCTTTTGAAGACTTGGGTGGCAACCACACTGCAGAAATAATCTAGTTTGACACTACTTTAACTATCATGGCTCCATGCAATGGAATTGTAGTTTTGTGAGACATTTAGTCTTCTCTGTTAGAGAGCTCTGGTGCCACAACAAACTACAGTTCCCAGAATTCCATAGCATTGAGCCATGGCAGTTAAAATGCTGTCAAACTGGATTATTTCTGCAGTGTAGATGCACCCTGAGTCTACTTCCTCAGATGTAGAGGAAGCAGACTCAGGGGCAATACAGGCCAACCAAAAGGGCTGGCATGGGGATGGAAACGGGGTGTGGTGACCACATGCCAGTTGCCCCAACTCTGCCCTAATACTGCCATCATGTCGCCCACCCAAACAGATGGCAGGTGGCATCAGGGCGCTCCCTTGGCATAATGTTCACACACGCTGCGCCAAAGAAGTGCTGTGAAAAGCCGCTACAGCAAGGGCAGCTTTTTGCCACTCTAAAAAGTATTGACATTTGCCAGCTCTTTTTAGAGTGGCAAACCTCTGGATCAGGGCCGTGGTGTGTGGGTGCCATGATCCCGATCCAGCCAGTAAAGAGGCAGTGGGATGCCTCCCCTTAGGGGCTGTGTGTACAGCCCCCAAGTCTACTAAAGCTCATGCTACTACTACTTTTGCACAGTTACTCTTGAAGGTATGGAGCATCTTGCCTGATGAGGAAACCCATGGAGCTTCGAAAGCTTGCAACAAGTATATTGTGCATTTGGTTGGTCAATAAAGATATAATCAATGGATTTTTGTTTAAATTTGCTAAATGGCCAACACAGCTACCCTGAATGTTTTTAGGTATGGATTTAGTTTGCTTTGGTTCTAGTGGCAGTACCATCATGGACACAATGAAATGTCATGCTTATGTTGAATTGCTGACACTGTGAACTCAAATTTCATTTGTTGTGTTTGTGTGTGAGCAAGGATGTGTATTTGTCATAAATATGCAGAAAAACCACTTGAGTTAGTAGTGCTGATATGAAGCATTTTGCTGTAAAACATCTCTGTTGCAGAATTCTATAATCCATAACAGAAAAGCACTACTGTTCACCTAGAAGCTTATCGCATTACCTTTTAAAGCGAATAAAGCCTCCTGGGCTGCAGCTGGGATACAGCATGGATGCAGGGATTATTGCACAGTAAGTCATTGCCAAATCGCCAGGTGACGGCAGCCTGGGTGCCAGCCAAAGTCAGCTGGCCACCATTTAAACTTCAGGAGCTTTCCATTTTCTGAAAAGGGATGTCTGAAGATGGCTGGGACCCAGGCTGCAGTGCCCAGTGATTCGGCGGCAAGTTACTGTGTGATAATCCCCACCTCCATGCCATGTCTGGGCTGCAGTCCAGGAGGCTTTATTCGCTTTAAGAGGTAATGTGATCAGCTCCTAAGTCTAAAATTGAGATAAAGGTAAAGGTAGTCCCTTGACATGAATGTCTAGTCGTAACCGCCTGTAGGGGGTGGTGCTCATCTCTGTTTCTAAACTGAAGAGCCATTGTTGTCCAAGGACTGCTCTGATGGTCATGTGGCCAGCATGACTGCACCAAATGCTGTTACCTTCCCTCTGAGAAGTGGTACCTATTTATCTACTTGCATTTGCATGCTTTTGAAATATTAGACTGGCAGAAGCTGGGACTAGTGACAGGAGCTCACTTCATCATACAGCACTTGGGCCTTGAACTGCCAACCTTCCTATCTTCCGATCATCAGAATTGGTGCATCCCCTCTGACATATCATCTGCTTAAAAAGACACCAGTGCTTGGCTTGGAGTTAAGAACAGAGATACTTTGCAAATGCATTTGACATCCATTCTTTCTCTTCAGGCTTTCACTTAAGACATCATCAACACAATGTAGATTCACAATCCCAGGCAAGTTGTTAAGTATTATTGATAAGATAATGTAAGAAATGTGTCAGAACCATGCCTGCATGCATGAGTTCTGCCAGATGTTTGATGTGAGATGTAATAGATTTAGTTGCTTGGGGGATGATAGATGGGTTAGTTCTTGGGGAAGGTAGTTAGTTTTTATAAGTGGTAGGCTGCTTGGGGTGGAGAGATGGGAGTAGTGTGGAATAGTGAGTTAATTTTTAGAAAGTCAGGACTTTGGAATGCAAGGTAGTGTGGGATGTTGGCTGGTGCTGAGAATACTCTCCAGAGAAGGGGGGCAATGGGTGAGTGTTTAGGCTGAAGATAGATAGCTTGGATTATAACAGGCTGAAAGAGGGTTGGTTTGGTGGGGGAAGATGAGCTGTGGGAATTGGAGGTGGGTGCTCGGTTTGGCGCCAAAGAGGTGGGGTGGAGCTCACCAGTTCCGAAGGGTTTAAAATGGCATTTGGTTGAAGGGGGGGGGCAGTTCTGGCTTGAACGCTGACTGGCTGTGTGTTTCAATAAACTCCTAATTGATTCAGTTGGCTGATTTAATGGCTACACAGAGTCACTGAATCTTGCCAGATGTGACAAAATAAAAAGTACATATTATGACATACAGATGCTTTTCACCACTTGAGGGAGCACCTTTTCTTGAGTATGTGTTGAATGTATTGTGCAGTTTGATCTTTAGTGTTTATTTCTACTGTCACAGGTACATGAAATTTAGAGACATGTTGCTGGGGTGGATGGTCTTCATTTAAATAATACGTCCTGAAAGAAGAGAAGGAAGTAGATGGAAAGAGATGGAAAAGATGCTCCATGCAGTGGGAGCAAGTAGGACCAAGACAAACATGTATGAATACACTTGTCCCTCCACATTCATTGGGGTTAGGGGCAAAGGACCCCTGTGAATGTGAAAAAAACACAAATAACAAAAACACTATGTTTTTATCTGAGAGAACACCACTCTAGGAATCTATAGGTCCTCCATGCAACTCTGTGGTCAACATCTGCCAGACATTGACCATAGAATTGCGCTGGAGGAGCTACAAATGCCTAGTGGAGTGTTCTCTCTAGGAATCTTCATTCATGCAAAACGCTTTCATCATTGCCACTAAATGATGGGGCCATCTTTGTTACCTCTTGAATGGAGGGAGATTACAGTTCTGCAGCAGAGGAGGCACAGCTCTCTGTTCGGTCATATTGCAGAAGATCTCAAACTCAGTTCAGTCGTACTAAACTCTTCCTTTAGTACCCCCAACTAAAGGAAGAGTTGGGAAAGATCCCCATAAGATACTCTTCAAGGTACACAAAACAACTCTTTGAGATAGATGGATCAGTGGTCTATTCATATGCCAAGAATCAGTTCCAGCTTCATGTGCCAAAGAAGGGGAAGAAGTGATAGTCCAGATATGGGAAGCTATTCTATATATAACTTTGGCAATGGTACTAATCAGGAAGAATGATGACAATTATGATGATTGATTGATTTAATTCCTCTTTTGTAGTCATATCTCCTAGGCTAGAGGAACTGGCTCAGAGTAAGAGGAATTCAGAAGGCAAAAAAGACAGGTGAGAGAGAATGTAAAACGTCTTCCAACAAGCACAGAACATTCCCAGTGGCTGGGTAGGGCTGTAATGACAACATTAATGTAATATGTACATACCATGTGAAGTTTTCTTTTAAACAGACAAACAAACAAAAGGTAGCCAGTTTATGAGATGCTGAATTTGGCTCAGTCTTTTTAATGTATTGCAAAACTGTTTCAAGACAAGTAAATCTCTATTTATTTAAACTATTTTAATACCAGACTTCCATTGTACTCCCCAGTCAGTTTACAAAAAGAATAAAACATTTAAAACATTTAAGATATAAATACAAAACCTATAAATGATTATAAAAGCCGCAAAAGTCAAAAAGCCAGAAAAGCACTTAACACAATTAAAACTTCATCTAAAAACCTCAGGGAAAAACAAACCACAAAGATCTCTCTGCCTGATGTTCATAGGATAAGTGCTAGATGAAATTTCCATGCATTGTCACCACCACCACGACCATTCTGTAGAGTATGAACTGGCATTGTGATCTCAGTTGTGATCACACAGAGATTATTGGTGACTGTATGTAAATAAATATTCACAAGTTCTCTGAAGATGCCAGCCACAGATGCTGGCAAAACGTCAGAAAGAAACTCTTCTAGAACATGGCCACACAGCCCGAAAACCCCACAAAAAACTATGGATGCCGGCCATGAAAGCCTACGACTTCACATTGTGTGCATGTGTTACCCAGTCTAGGTTCTTGTGCTGGAGTTAGGGAACAGGGATGTTGAATCAGTGATACATACAGGTAACTATTCTGTTGACCACAAAACAAGGCAGGTGCCTCCAGGTTTTCCTGCCCATTTTTTGGAACTAGTTTTTCATCTACCACCCAAGCTTTGGCTTCAGCTTGGAAGCACACTGCTCCCTGTTGTGTCATCAAGATTGAGTTAAGGCCTTATCAGTAGTTGCTCCATACTTTTGGAATTCTTTTTCAAGGGAAGTACATATGACTGTATCAGTATTGTTTTTTGAAAAGACATTGAAAACTGTTTTGTTTCCATATCTCTTTTCCCAAGATGCAGCATTTTTAACTATTGTTGTTCTTTTTTTTAAAATCTGAGTTGAGATTATTTATATATGTATCTAAACTGATATATATTTATTCATTCAATCTGTTCTAATACTTTAGCAATTTTTTTTTCTTAGAATGACTTGTACAAATAGTGATGATGATATTTATTTATATCCCACCTTTCTCCCATTTTGGAACAGTTAAAACAAACCTCTTTTAAAAGTTACAGCATGCCAAAAGTTAAAAAAAAACAATCAAAGCATTATAAAAATTGAAACCACTTCAAAAAACAAACAAATCAACAACATAAAAGTCCATAACATTATACTTGTCCTGTTTCCCCTGGAAATTACAAATTAATTACAAATTCAAAGGAAGTAAATTACTCATAGGAGAAAAGAAGAAAAGAAAATTACATGTATATTTTGATGTTTCATTATTACTGTTACCACTAATTGAAGGTTCATGTTTTATATATATTGTAATGTACATTTACATAATAAAAGATTTGATGGCAAAAAAAAGAAAAGAAATTACAAATTAATAAAAATCCAGTAAAATCCATATACATAAGAACCACCTCAGAAGCAGCACACAGACAGTTGACAGGACAAAATACACTTACACATACTCTATGTAAGGCTAGCAAAGACAAAAAGCATAATGGGCATCAACCATTAAAATAATTTTTTTAAAGTTTCATAGAGATAAAACCATTCGTAAGCCAGGAAGCAAGAATGTAAAAGACATGTTGGAATAAAATATATGTTTTCCTAGGCTGCATCCACACAGCAAAAATAATGCAGTTTGACACCACTTTAAATCTCATAGCTCAATGCTAATGAATTCTGGGAATTGTAGTTTGTCATGACCCCAGAGGTCTCTGACAGAGAAGGCTAAATGTCTCACAAAACTACAATTCCCAGAATTCCATAATATTGAGCCATGGCAGTTAAAGCAGTGTCAAACTGCATTATTTCTGCAGCGTTCATGCAGCCTTAGTGACTGAGAAACATTAGGGTAGATACAAGTGGATTTCTGACTTGAAAACACAACAACAACAACACTGAGAAGTCTTCCCCACATCATAGTATGTGAGTGCACTCATAATAAGGCCTCAGATGAATAAGGTAATAATAATAATAATAATAAATTTTTATTTGTAGCCATGTGTCCTGATTTAAGGAGAATAATCCTCCCCACAATGGTGAGATGGAATGTATTTTCATTTAAATTATAGTAATTGTGTCCAAATTTGCAACTTTTACATATAACTTTGTTGTTGTTGTTATTGTTGTGCGCCTTCAAGTCGTTTCTGACTTACGGCAGCCCTAAGGAGACCCTATTATGGGGTTTTCTTGACAAGATCTGTTCAGAGGATGATTACTATTGCCTTCCCCTGTGGCTGAGAGCATGTGACTTGCTCAAGGTCATAGCTTCTATGGCTGAGCTGGGATTTGAACCCTGGTCCTCAGAGTCAGAGTCCAATGCTCAAACCACTACACCATGCTGGCTCTCAAGTATAACTTAGTATATGCCAATTTGATGGGCATCTGTGATCCTTACACAATGTTGAGGGAGCTTTTTTAATAAGACTGTCTTGTGAGTTGCTCCTGTTTCCCTTTCATTGACAAATCAGGTTCACTGTTGAACACACTGTGCCACTGGCAGCATTGAGAATACAGGCATCACCCAGACTAAAGGAACTGGCACAGCCCCGGCCTTGCCCAGCCGGTTGGGAATTCCATCGTTCCCCTTATTCTGTGGTATGTAAAAACATTTCACAGCTTGCTTCCTTTTGTGTGTCTTCTGCTGAAATAATGACTCCATGTGGTTGGAATTCCACATGAGTTCAGTCACTCATTTTTTAAAGTTTGTTACCTTCATACTAAATGCAGAGCTTCACAGGTTATTTTTCTGGACCAAGGTGGCTGAGGGATTCTGGGTATTGCAAAAAGTAATGTTCCCAAACTCTGATTCACAGTCATACCTCTACCCACTCCCTTATTTCTGCATCTTTTTTACTTTGAGTGTCCCTGTATGGACCTTATCACATGGGGGAAATCCCATGCAGAAATGGGATTTAAAAGGTGGGGGAAACCTGCAAAAGTAGGTAGATTTTCAGGCACATTGCTGTTAAAATTTAGTTAACCCAAACAGAAAGTAGTCAAAAGCTGCTCCTTTTTACTTTTGGGATTTTCCAAAAGTAAAAAGAAGCGGCTTTTGACTACTTTCATTTGGGTTAACCACTCTTTAACAGCAACGTCGTCTGAAAATCTACCCGCTTTTGCGAGTTTTTTTCTATTTAAAACCCCGTTTCTGCACTGGATTTCCTCGTGTGATAAAGTCCGATGTCTTAGCTTTACAGGAAAACTACGCATGCATCCTGTTGCAAATGGAAATACTTTGGAAATATTTTTTGAAAGCTGAGGTATGTTACTTTTACACTACAGTTCCCAGAATCCCTCCAGTCAGAATTCTGGGAATTATAGTCCAAAAAAAAGTAACTGTTCCAAACTCTCATCTAGTGCTATAAAATTTTACCCCAGGCTTCATCACTGCAAAATCATGGGATAGTTCTGTTTCAGGTATTCTGACCTGGAAAACATGCAATATACCAGGGGTAGGCAACCTTTCCCCTTTAAGGGCCGAGGGACTTCAGCTCGAGAAGCCTCAGCCATGTTGGCCAATAGTCCCATATTGGCCAATAACTCCTGGGATTCTGGGAGCTGAAGTCCCTCGGCCCTTAAAGGGGAAAGGTTGCCTACCCCTGCAATATACTATGCATTGTTTTCACTGTTATTTTTAAAACTACATAGTGAGTTGGTTTAGGAACTCAATTGGAAATTAAATGAAAGCAGCCTCCTGCTGAGTCTTTGTAAGGGAAAGGCAGGGTGATAGCATCTTTATGTCAGCCTTTCTCCTGCCTTTGTATCAGTTTCTGGTGCACAAAAGAACTAATCAGGAATCCCAAGATCATGCACAAAACAGAACAACCTTGTTCTTTTCTCCAGGTGACTAAAGCAGCATTGACGGCCTTACCGTCTGAACGGATAGTTGCTCTAGCTAAGCCAAGGATACGAGTTGCTGAAAACAGTACGTTGTCCTATTACTCTCTTTCTTATTAATGATGATATAAATTTGGTCTTTCTACCAGTCTAGCCATTGATCTTGAAGGGAAGCATTGGGAGTAGGGTGTGAGGAAAAACAAGGGAAAGCTCTGGATTACAGGACTCCACCACACACTCTTATTGGGTTGAGAACTGAAGGTATTCTGAAATGAGATTTAAGAGGATAATTTGCTGGATCCTTCTAGAATGTTGACAATCTGGTTTTGACTTTCTTTGCTCTTGCAGCGAAACCTTGAAACTAAAGCAAAGGTGCTGTTGTTGGATAAACGCTCTTGGTCTTGGATCTACGTCCTTGATGGTGACAATCTGTAACAACTCTCAAAGACTGTTCTGTACTGTGTTCATTGTCCGCACTTTCTTCAAATCATGGTACATGGTTAAGTTAACATGGCACAGCCTTGGACACTGGGCAACTTGGGAAAGTGATTAAAGGATCTGTGCACTGGATGTGAAGTTTAATCAGTTTGGACTGCTACTTAGTCAATTATGTTCTTTGTATAAGAAAACAAATTTTGGATTCATATAAATATGTTGTATCACAGTATCGTGATACTCTTTGTTTTGAAAGAAAGGCTGATGGTTGAACTTTTGGTTGAATTAAGGTGCCTTAAGTCAAGATCATTATCCTTCTCTCTTTTTAAACTGTCTAGGATCCTGGCTAGTTCATAATTTTGCAATCATGTTGGAACTGAAAGAAGAAGCCCGGTGAATATGACCTCAGCTTTCCCTTTTTGCCTCTCAGTCCTCTTATCCTTAGCCCCCATATTTTATTCTAATTTTTTGCTTTTTTTTAACCTTCTAGAATCTGTCTATCTTCATGCATTCCTGTTTCAAGGAATGGTCTGAAGGCAAATTTGCTGAGGTCTGAGCATGGTCAGTGCAACCCCTATAATCTCTCACCATTAGCTATGCTGTCAAGGGCTGATAGCAGTTGTAGACCAGAAGCAGCTGGTGGGACACTTATATGACATCCTGAATTGCAGAACGGAAGCTAAGCTGGGTCAGCCCTGATTATTACTTGGATGGGTGACTATTGTGTGAATTCTGGTACCCCTGAATCCCACCAGGTTCCCCTTAGAAACATGGTATTGTGGGTGGACCCTGCACCAACCGACGTGGTTTACTCACAGACAAAGATTACTGTTGATCAAGGGGCATTTTCCAAGAGAAGCACAGACACACCAGAGTTAGTTGTTCACAAGAGGGACCACATTATTAATTATAGTAAAGGTTTTACAATTTCAATATGAGCTCATGGTAATCAACAGCACATGAGCATGAAAAGTTTTGAATTGACAATCAGTATGGGAAAAAAAAAAAAAAAACAGAAGACCAAGCTAGAAATGTTGTCATTTATAACAATAAGAGCCTAAGGAACTACTGTAGTCTGGGAATGCAGCCAGATTTTTTTTAAAAAAAAAATCACTTGCAATGTTAGGGTACACTGAATTCCTTCTCACAGCTGCCTCATGTAAAATATGTTCTCTTTGTCTCAGAGTTTAGATGAAGGAAGTAGGAAATGAGGATGAGACCAATCTCAAAGATAACTTATGCTATGGTTCACAAAACCCTGTTTGGGTCTGGCTGTAAGTTCTGAGAAATGGATTTATATCAACAGGTAGAGCTCACTTTTTATATTCACTTTCCAAGTTCGCTGTCCAAGGTCCTGATTTTTAGCCAATGGTTTACCTGCGGAGGGAGCTAGTTTACCTCTCCATTCCCCATCTTTTAAGACCAGCAACTAATACCAGGTGCTGTTGGAGAGAACTGGCAAAAGCATCTCTGAATATCCCTTGCCTAAGAAAACCATATGAAATCCATGGGGTTGCCATAAGTCAACAGGCGACTTGCAAACACATATACACACACAAGCATATGAGTCAAGATTACTTGGTGAAGATTACCATGTGAACTAGGCCATGTGCCACAAATGGCATGTGTGCCATAGGTTCACCAACATGTATCTAAACAATGGATATACCAGTGTAACAATATCTTCCCAAACTTACTTGAATGCCACACATTATGGCAGGAATGCTTCCCTGTTAAAATATATCTCAATAGTAGTTTGATTAATGAACTCTTGACAATAGTAGTTTGATTAATGAACTTTTATCCTCTGGACTCAAAGTAAACACTTTGTGTGGAAGTCCTGTAATGATAAGTAGCTCTTCACAATGTGTTGTTAGGAATGCTAGCCATCCATGCCAGCCAAATTTTTGTAAGGGGAATAAATACTAACTTATTGATGATTCAGGGAGTGATTCTTTAGGACAGATGTGGGCAACCTGTGGCCTGAAATCAGATGTGGCATGAAGAGATTCCCCATCCATCTCACAAGTTTCTTCCTATCACTGATCAATGATAACAGGATATTTAAAAGTATTATGACTTTAAGCACCCTTTATAGAACTGAGCTGTGCTTTGCAGACAGTAATATTATTTAAGGTACAGAAGATGACTAAGAATGTGGAGGACAGCTATGAAAGAACTATAAAACCTCCTAAAGAGCAAAGATATACAACTAAGCACGGAAGTTAGAATTGTACAAGCAATTGTATTCCCCATTAGCATATATGGATGTGAGAGCTGGACAGTTAAGAAAATGGTCAAAAAGAAAATAAATTCATTTGAGATATAGGACGTTATCACATGTGGGCCAGTTTTTTTGTTAAAAAGATAATA
>JAIPUX010001232.1:149164342-149174846 GCA_020142125.1 Phrynosoma platyrhinos | reverse complement strand
TCAATTTAATGTGCACTATTTCTGGCAGTCTGCAAAGGCTAATAGTTAGGAGCATGGCTTTCTTTTTCCTGTTTATAAATCTTTCTCTTGCTTATATTCAGAACTAATGATGATTACTAAGAGTTTGACCAAATTTTTAAAAACCCTCTAGAGAGATTGCCCTGGCTTCTAACACATAGACCACATTGACACATAACAATAACCCAGGTTTCCTTGCTAATACTGATTTAATGTGAATAAATTGTGTGTTGGTGGTGCATGCAGCATGTTCACATCAACAGTTTGTGTGGATACATAAATGAACCATTTGAGGGCCTGGTTTGTTTTTCCCAAACAAGGTAGCACCATGATCCAGAACATGGTGCCTTACAAATGATGGTTTGCTGGCAACCCCCATTATCATCAATCTGGTCTTGTATCTGTCATTTGAATTTTAGTTTACTAAGTGTCAATTTAGGAGCCGGTGTGGTGGAGTGGTTTGAGTGTTAGATTATGACTCTGAAGACTAGGATTCAAAATCCCACTTGGCCATGGAAACCCACTGGCTGACCTTGGGTAAGTCACACATCCTCACCCTTAGAAAACCCTATGTTAAGGTTGCCATAAGATGGAAACAACTGGAAGACACACTACAATAACAACCACAAAGTGCCAATTTGCATTGATCCTTCCTCATCCAGTACACTACTAATTTCAAGCCTCAGTCTTATCACATGTTTTACTAGTATAAGGACAAGATGTCTTCCCAGTTTTGAAAATTAATATAATTGTTATTGCTTCAGACACCCTTTTGTTTTCCACAGTAATGAGTGAGCAAGATTTAAACTGTTTCAAGTTATCAAAATGAGCAATGAACAGAAATCGCCTAATAGCCTTCTTTCAGTGTAACTAAAGAGAAGGCACTGAAAATGAAAGTTCACAGTAGCAAAGTGGTAGTATTAGAGAGCTGGTACAGAAACAATGATAAATAGAAACAATTTATTGCAGGAATAAAAACTCTGTTTAAAATTCATTTGCCTGCAGGGATAGTGCTTGATTGTTTATATCCACGCAATCATAAAATCCATCTTAAAGATCAGCTCTGTGCAGAACAAAAGGTATTAAATTAAGAAGAAAATTGGAAGAAGAATGTGCAAATAGGTAAAAATATATCATATTGTGTTTTGTGAATCTAGATAAAGTATGAAAGCTGGATATTTATTGCAAGTGTGAAGATGAGCTTTCTTATTCTGCATACCAAAAGTTATATGCTGATATCTAAGAATTCATGTACAGAAGAAAACAGGCCATGATAGCTATGATGACTCAGGTTGTGTCCGCACTGGCCATAAGTCCGGGGCCAGTCCAGACCATTCTTCTCTAGAAATCAAGGACCAAATTGGACATGATGGGGCTGTACACACCAGGCCACACCTGGTGTGGCAGTGCAGCATTGATCACACGCCAAGCTGATACTTCATCAGCTCAAATGGCCTGTTTCCTGTCCCTGGACCTGCTCCTGCTACTTCCATAGCTGCAGGATCTCCATGGACTGGTGTCATGTCCTCTGTGGATTCAGGGGATAAGGACACGGTGGAGCTTGGACTGGCCACTGGCCTGAACAATGAGCCTGGCATGAGTTTGTCAGTATTTGTGGCACCAGGAAATGCTGTCAACGAAGACAACAAGAAACCTGGCACAAGTTCAGCAGCACCACTGCTGACAAAGCGTCCTGCCAACTTGGACAATAAGGAGGAGGGAGAGCAGTTGGAGCCAGACTTACCTGTGCCTTCTTTTAGCCAGTGTAAGTCAGAAAGGGAGGACCTGCTCCACTCCCAGAAACTTTATCTAAAATGCCAAGCCATCAAGGAATATAAGGAAAGATAAAGAAAACTAGTACAGTGGCCAGTGCAGAGAAATAGAAGACAGAAACAAAAAGGGAAGAATGAGAGACCTATTCCACAAGATTAGGGAAATCAAAGGAAAATTCAAATCAAGGACTGGTACGCTCTATGTCAATAAAAATAACACAATTCAGCACTAGGAAGGAATAAAAAGACAATGGATGTAATACACAGAACTATATAAAAGAGATGACAAAATTAAGGGCACATGGAACAAAGAGCCATATGAAGATGAACCCCAAATTCTAGAAAACGAGGTGGAATCTGCAATAAGAGTAATGGCAAATAAGAAGCCTCCAGGAACAGGTGATATTTCAGTTGAGCTGCTGCAATCCACATTGACAGAGTCAACTATAGTGCTAATTAACATATTGTTAGGGACGATCTAATTAGCTCAAATATGCAAGTATGGGGCCCTAACAACACCCCGTGAGACTGGAGTACCAATATGTATACCAGATGACTAAGAGATCCCACAATGGATGATGCTGAGACAGGCTTCTTCAACTAAAGGTCTGAATATTTATTAAAAGGGGGGAAACTGCACACACACAAATATGGCACACACACACACACACCCTGCACACTTAGAAATAAAGGAGTGAAAGCAGGAATAGCTTGAGATCGGCCAGGCTACGGGAGATACTCACTTCCGAAGGCTTCTCCATGATCCACTGTGGATATGGATGATGATGATGATGATGATGGTGATGATGATGATGCATGGCTGCTGAAATGGGGGAAAGGGATGGCCAAGGGAGCTATGATCAGAGCACAGACTGACGTGGAGCCAAGCTGCACTCCAAAGATAGCATGTGGATTCTAAAAATCCCAAGGATTATATAGGAAATATCTTGTTCTAGCTATAGACTTAATGGCTTGGTTGAAGCCTGGATAAAGGTGTTGATTGCCTTAGCTTTGTTAAACCTAGGTGTGAGAAATGTCTAAATAATGCATTTGGTTTCAATTCAATCAAGGAAGGGAGGCTGGAGGAAGAGGGTGCAGTTAAATCTGATCACTGCCCCATCAAGTGTGAGACTCTGGACAATGTGTCCTTTTTGGTATAATGGTTTTCCCCTTTAGCAACAGCCAAACCTGTCTGGTAGGGAATTTTCCAGTTGTTTGGGCAGGCCCTCCCTGTGCCTAACTGAGCTGCCATCTTGAGGATTATGGCTGACATCTGACAGAGGTCAGTTCGGGATCATAGAGGGAACTCCACATGCGTCCCAAAATTTTATTAATTTCATATTTGCTAACAATATGTCAACAGATATGGAAAGCAAAACGATTGCCAACAGATTGGAAACAATCAATATACATCCCCATCCACAAAAAGGAGACACAAAATATTGGAGCAACTATAGGACCATAGGACTAATCTCCCACACAAGTTATGCTCAAAATTCTGCAACATAGACTCCAACCATACATGGAGAGAGAAATCCCAGAGGTCCAAGCAGGGTTCAGGAAAGGAAGAGGCACAAGGGACCACATTGCAAACATACGATGGCTAATGGAGCATACCAGGGAATTTCAAAAGGAAAACAGCATGTGCTTTATAGACTACAGCAAAATCTTTAACTGCATAGACCAGGGGTAGGCAACCTTTCCCCTTTAAGGGCTGAGGGACTTCAGCTCCCAGAATCCCAGGAGCTATTGGCCAACATGGGACTATTGGCCAACATGGCTGAGGCTTCTGGGAGCTGAAGTCCCTCGGCCCTTAAAGGGGAAAGGTTGCCTACCCCTGACATAGACCATGAAAGGCAATGGAAGGGCCTTAAAGCAATGGGAGTGCCAACACATCTGATAGTCTTGATGAGGAATCTGTACTCAGGACAAGATGCTACTGTCAGAATAGAACACAGAGAAACAGAATGGTTTCCAATTGGAAAAGGAGTCAGACAAGGCTGTATCTTATCACCCTATCTGTTCAACTTATTATGCAAGGCATATTATAAGACAAGCAGGCTTGGACACAAAAGAAGGAGGAATGAAAATAGGAGGAAGAAATATCAACAATCTGAGATATGATGTTCACACCATAATACTAGCAGAAAACCTCACAGATCTGGAACAACTACTAAGGAACATCAAGGAAGAAAGTGCAAACGCAGGCCTATTGGTGAATATAAAGAAAACAAAAATAATGACCACAGAGAACCTACACAAATTTGAATTAGACAATGAAGAAATAGAAATAGTAAAAGAGTTCTCATACCTGGGATCAAACATCAATAGAAATGGAGACTGCAGCCAGGAAATCAGAAGATTAAAAATGGGAAGGGTAGCTATGAAAGAACTGGAGAAGATCCTAAAATGCAAGGATATACAACTGAACACAAAAGTTAGACTCGTACAAGCCATTGTATTCCCTATTACCATGTATGGACGTGAAAGCTGGACAGTTAAGAAGGAGGATAGGAGGAAAATCAACTCATTTGAGATGTGGTGCTGGAGAAGAGTGCTAAGGATTCCATGGACAGCCAAAAAGACAAACAAATGGGTCCTAGACAAACAGACAAACAAATGGGTTTTTTTTTTAAACTTGTTTTTAACTTGTATTGTATTTTTGGATTGTCTTGTTCAATGTTGTAAGCCGCCTTGATCAGTTCTCTGGAAAGGCGGGGTATAAATAAAACTTTTATTATTATTATTTAGAAATTTAGAAATCTCCCTAGAAGCCAAGATGACAAAACTCAGGTTCTCATACTTTGGACACATCATGAGAAGGCATGAATCACTGGAAAAAAAAAACAATAATGCTAGGAAAGGTAAAGGGAAGTAGAAAGAGAGGAAGGCAGCATGCGAGATGGATGGACTCTATTAAAGAGATCACAACTATGAGTTTGCAGAAGTTGGGCAGAGCAGTGGAGGAGAGGGGGTCTTGGAGATGTCTCATCAGCAGGGCCGCCATGAATCAAAATTGACTCGAGGGCAGTTAACAACATATATCTAGATATAGATATAGATATAGATATAGATATAGATATAGATATAGATATAGATATAGATATATATGCCTTAGGGAACTGGAGGAAGTTTGTCAGAGGTTAACTGATGTCCTAGGCGAAACCTCTGATATTTATTGATGAAGACTCCATATATTTGTTGTCTAGAAGGCATGTTTGATCTTGGACCTGCTCTTGACGACTCTACTTACCATAGTCCCTGACTTTTTGGACTGTTACTGGATTCCTCTGTGTGCCTCTTGTTCTTGGTTATTTTGGTTTGGAAGGCTCTGCTTCCAGTTTGTTGTGACTCCGCTGTCTCTGCAATTGAGCAATCACCTAGCTGTCAGCTCTGGCAGCTTTCCCACAAAACAAGCCACTCAGCACGCCACCACATCTCCTCTCAGTGGGCTCAACCAATGAGAAGAGAGGGTAGAGGGAACCCTGATGGGGTGGGGAAAGTGCGGCCCACAGGCCACATGTGGCCTACAAGCCCCACTTTAGTGGCCCCTGGGGGCCCCCAAAGCCCCGGAAATTCTCCATTTGTTCAGGATGGTTTTGATGTGATTTTTCATCCCCAGACAACCCAAAATGTACCCAAACCACCTGCAAAGTTCAAAATTGGCCCCCAAATAGCAACTAGAAGTGCACAGGTGGCGCCCATGGGTTTTGACCACTCCTGCCTTAGACATTTGGGTTGGATTATAGGACTTGCCTTCCTAGACTGAAGGGCTTCACTCACAGAAGGTGACTCTGCCCAGTTTTGAGGGTATCTCTCCTGAGCATCAGCAGAGCACCCCCAGCCCTCTGGTATTTTTAAAAGTGATATGGGACTGAGAAGAGGAGGAAGAGATAGAGAAACCTTGCACCCATCTAGACTGCATCTAGACTGCAGAAATAATGCAGTTTGACATTGCTTTAACTGCCATGGCCCAATGCTATGGAATTCTGGCATTTGTAGTTTTTTGAGATATTTAGCCATCTCTGTCAGAGAGCTCTGGTGCCACATCAAACTACCAATTTCAAAATTCCATAGCATTAAGCCATGGCAGTTAAAGCAGTATCAAACTGCATTATTTCTGTAGAGCAGATACAGCCAGAGTTGCATCTATATGAATCTGGACCGAACCCATTATAATGACTTGTATCCTGTTGCTTAGCCTTAATTAAAGCAGACCAACTGAATCCATTGTGGAATGGTGAGTCAACATGTAGGTAAATTTTAGTTATTCAATGAATCTACTCTAGTTGTGATTAACAATAGGATTTAGGTCTGTATATATTAACCTTAGCAGCATCTCCTTAAGAAAGCAGCTAGCTTTAAGTTCAAGTCCTGTTGTAGTGACAGCTTCTTTTCTTGATCATTTTATCATTCTTCTTCTTTCATTTGGATGAAAGCAGACAATTAACAAGAAAGGACATTTGGATTAGAAAATAAGCACAGATGGGATTTCTCTAGGAATTCATATTGTGGAGTGCAGAGTCTATCCAAGATTTACAGCTTGTTTCCTTGTATGATGGTCATCCTACTGGGAAGCAGCTGGCCTGTGTTCTGGGAAAAAGAAGGGGGGAACCTCTATCAAATAACACATTACCAGCTTTTAGTCCACAAATGAAGCAGTTGGCAGTAGTGCCTGTTTAGGTGAGATGGTGCTAGGATGATAACAAAGCAGTGCTGTAAATTCTATAAATGAGTCCCACCTATGAGAGACGCAGGAACCTTAATAATGATGTGGATGATTAATTGGAAGCAAAGATGTAAAGTTTCTGGAAATTTTGAAGCCATGGAGAAGAAAGCCTTTCCCATTTTTAAAAAGAAAGCAATGAAATGTTCATTAATAATGGGGGCAGAGCTATATTAGCACTTTTTATAGACTGAAAGTCATTTAATTACAATAGGAACATAAATTACAAGGTCCAGAATCCTGCTGGGGATTTGCTTCTTCATATGTAAGGGGACTTACATCTTCAGGAAATAGAATTGGACAATTCTGTAGTGTTCATATTTAGTAAAGGGCTGCTGTTAACGTTACTCATGTAGGGAAGCCAGCAAAGTGACCAATGCACATTGGGACTGATGCACCATGGGATCAATGTTGTGCATCAGGACAGTCTTGCTGGGGTCCTATTATGCATCTTTTAAATTCACTAACAGGGTTTCTTACTGCCTCTGTTATAAAGTTAACTATACATAAAGTTATATAACACATACTGGATTCTGGTCATTATGTGTAACTCAGTTTTGCATAAAATTATTATGTCAGATGCAGTAAATGTCCAGTTTTTCAGAAAATAATTACAAATTGTATTTACTTTTTATTTATTTTTATAAATGGAGCGACAGGGTCCTGAATCTGAACTATAAGGAAGCTCTTTGGTTTTGTCAGAGTTTGTCAAGACAACCCATCCCCAAAAAGCAAACATATAAAATAACCAGAGGAAACCATCAGTATTAATAAAATAAACATTGTTTTGTCTCCACTGATACTCCATAGTGCCAAACAGACAGAAAACATTCATTCTCATAAAAAGAATTGAGAAAAGAAACCAATATTTACATATCTGTTTCCCCTCCCCCATGCCTTCACATCTCTAACTAGAAATTGTAGGAGATAATTGAATTTGTGAAACACAATGGCACAGAACTTGGAAAAGTGAGGCACACCACCTTCCCAAACTTTAGAATGTTATTCAGACATTCAGATTAGATGGACTTTGGGTTTAGAGAGAGGAGGGGAATCAATTATTTTAAACACAAACACATGCTTCATGTCACTTTTGAAGACTGGTGGAATTACCGTAAACCAATTTATAAATAATTTGAATAAATTAAATTAAAAAATTAATAATATAAGCTTATCTCTCACCTGTTTCCTTGACCACTTTTAGCCTGTTCTATGTCTCCTAGTTCTAGTTTTGGACATATTCTAGTTACTTTGAGATTAAAGATAGACAAATCTGTTTTGTTCTTACCCACATCAAAATTTTGCAAGATTTGATAAAATTCTGATCAAAACCAAAGTGAAATGAAATTCTGACACAACCTGAAGAGGCAGGAAAATATGCCAGTTTTATTTTTTTTTTCCATATTATAATTCATACCCTTTGGTATATCCCAATGCAAAATGAATTGTAAGGAAATCCCTATTCATTCAGAATTCTGAATGGGACCAGTCCTTTGACATGGAACACTTTTGTTCTTTCCAGTACACTGTCTACTGATTACTTTCTGGACTCATTTCAAAATGTTTGTTATGACCAAGGGCAATGAGACTAAATTCAATTTTGGAGAGGTTCTGATGTCTACATTGCAGTGGTAGGTAGGGCCAAAGGGGGAAAAAGGCTGGAATAAAAATACCAAAATATTTTTTACTTAAAGATTTCACTCCCAGTAACTAAGCCATGCTGTGGTTGTTGTGTGCTTTCAAGTTGTTTCTGACATATGGTTACCTTATCATGGAGTTTTCTTGGCACAATTTGTTAAGAGGAAGTTTGTCATTGACTTCCCCTGAAGCTAAGAACATATGACTTGCCCAAGGTCTCCCAGTGGGTTTGATGGCTGAGTGAGGAATCAAACCCTGGTCTCCAGAGTTGTAGTCCAACACTTAAGCCACTACTCCATGCTAGCTAAGCCTTAGGGAGAGGCATGCCACATTCTAGGAGATGGGAGGGGTCTACAAATCTTTGGAAACCCCCATATGACAATATCATGGTGGGAGGGGGTATAGCTATTTGGAAAGGCCCAGGGAGCCAAACAGACACAAGGAAAGACAGATTGGGCTCCAGAACCTGAAGTTCTCCACCCTTGCCTTCAAGCCATAAGGACCACCTTTTCCCATGTAAACTGAAGCAGTTGTCGTTCAGAAACTGAAGGTCAAGCTTTCTGAGTTACATAAGTGCCAAATGGGTCAGGTAATCGCTTTTCTGGGACAGCACCCAGGTTGTGGAAGTCCCTGTTCCCCAAATCAATGCTCTTTCTGTCATTTCATCACTTTCTTAAAATTTGTTTCACATTAGGAGATATTTAGCTTGGTTAGACTACGATTTATGTTACTTTTTTTGGGATCTCTGTTCCCTCTTCCTTTTGATTATGTGATATTGGTCTGAATCTTATTGGTTAGTCCCATCTAGCATAGACCAATAGAATAAATAGTTGAATGGTGGGTCAGCACACAGATAATTTCTATTGATTTAATGAATTCAGACTATTTAGACCCAAGAAGAGGACTAAAGTCATTGTTTAAACCAGGAGTCACCGACAGCAGAGAATGGAAGGACCAGTTCTTCCAACCGGTGGTCCACACTATTGTGTTTTTGGTGCATTGGAAGTGATGTTGTATCACTTCCAGGTGCCATGTTGGGTGGTTTTTGTCCAATTTTCTGCCACATCCAGAGGTGCTATTCTGAACACTAAAGGAGATATCCAAGGTGCTGAACCTATTTTAAGGATGAGTTCAGACTGAATCCCAGAGCATATTTACCATCCCACTGACAAAAATGTCACCAGCTGCCATTGTCTGATAGCCTCCAATGAGTCTACCTCTGAAGCATCTTGAATAAGATAAAAAGGTCCTAAGGAAGACCTCCACCTTCCCCTCCTTTGGGGCATACCTAGCACATTGGGTGCACTGGAGGAGATGTTACATCACTTCCAGTCACCATGTTCAGTCATTTTTTAAAGCTGCAACAAAGAGTTAGTGTCTGTGAGGGGGAGTAACCACCTTGTGGAAATTTTCAGCAGCTGTAGATTGTCATGCAATTCCCTCTTCAACACAGCTATGAAAGTATGTTTTCCCCCCCACTTAATGATGAACTTCCACTATTAGGAATTTTTGTTGTGGGGATCAGATAGTGTTGATGGTCATTGCACACCCACTGTGGATTAATCATTTAATAAAACAGTGTCCCATTCTTCATTTGTCATCATTCACACCCCAACTGCTTGGGGCATATTTAGAGCAAACTCATTTGCTCCTTTTGTCATCAGTCACCTACAGCTGAGTCTCTGCATTTACCCAACAATTATGAATATGGATGAGACCATTAATTAATGTCCACCTTTTCAATTGAGAAGTCAAGTGAGCTGTCAAGGAATTACAGCCAAGTGAGAGATGGCATATTAAAGATGCATTAATTGCTTCTCTTCTAGGCATTTTGCCAATGGATTCAAGAACAGCTATGATTTTTTATTCATTCCTTTACTCTAACCCCTGACCCTGTACTCAAAACCTGAGACACATTTCTTATATTCACCAGCAACCTATGTTCATTAAGGTCCTTGGGGCTTTCTTGTGAGTTTTCAAATTATTAATTATGACAAAAATGTCCAATAAAGCAGCAATCCTTTGCCAAACGATAATGAGAAAATCAAAATAGTTAAAGGTTTCCCACACCTTGGATTAAACATTGTATTTACTGCCTCAAGAAATCAAAAGAAGATTAGGAATGGGAAGGACAGCCATGAAAAAAAATAGATAAGATTCTGAAGTGTAAAGATATACAGCTGAACACTAAAGTCAGAATTGCCCAAGCCATTGACTATGTATGGATGTGAGAACTGGACAGTGAAGAAAACAGATAGGAAGAAAATTAATTCATTCGAGATGTGGTGCTGAGGATGCCGTGGATGGCCAAAAAGGCAAACAAAATGGGTCCTTGAACTAGTTGAACAGA
>JAIPUX010001232.1:149153133-149164242 GCA_020142125.1 Phrynosoma platyrhinos | reverse complement strand
CATGAGAAGGCACAACTCATTAGAAAAGACAATGATGCTAGGGAAGGTGGAAGGCACCAGATGGATGAACTCAATCACAGTCACAGGCATGAACCTGCAGGACCTGTGTAGAGATTGAGAATAGGAAAACATGGAAATGTCTCATTCACAGAATCACCATGAGTTGAAGCCAACTTGAAGGCAGCTAACAACAACAACCTTTGCCAAATGTCACCAAGGTCATAAAATAATGGAGGATTTAGAATGATTACTGGGCCTAATAAACAGACTGCATCAATAGTGTGGTTCAGACTTAATCACTGAACAGCTGTTGAACTAAAACTTTTAAAGTAGGCTGAGGGCCTTAGAGCCCTCCAGATATTCTTGGACAATGGCGATTATCACCCCTGATGATTGGCTTTGTTGGTTGGAGCTCATGGGAGCTGGAATCCAACAATATCTAGAGAGCTACAGGCTCTCCAGACCATTCACTGGCCAAGCTGGCTGGGCATAATGGGCATTACTGTATGCAACCTTTGGAAAGCAGCTAGTTGTGGATGGCTTTGCTAAAGGGTTGTAGTCCTTTTGTCTTGATTAACATGCTGCTATGGCTATTTGGCTCACCCCCAAGAAACACAAACACACCCTTGTTCTTCCAGCCATTCCTCTTCCAACCTGTGTTTTACTGAGCTCTCTCCAAAATAAGGCACCTAGTCAAAGCCACACTAAACCACCACCACTCACAAGTTTTGGTTCATATTACTGTGGGGAGAAATGAAAAAGATAGCACACTATTGTGAGCATAAGCAACTAGTTGCATGTCACCACATGTTTGTCTTGGCAGGGGGTATGGGAGAAGGTGATAATGTCTCTGTATCCAGTTAGCCTCTCAGTCACTTGGCTCAAGAACAGAGTCCAAAATAGTAAAGTGACAGATGGCCAAAGCAACAGGGAGTCAGTCACTCAGGCAAAACGGTCACAGCAATCAAGCAGCCCATCATGAAGAATAAATGACATTCACACACAATGAATAAATGTCATTCACACCCATCATTGTCTGCTATGGCAACATGTTTCAGAATGTCTTAGGCATGGCAGAGAAGCATCCTGCTCATAATATCAAGGTGCTTTCATTTTTATTTGCACTTTTATATTGCTCATACTTTCAAAAGCCTACAAAGTTACTCATGACTATTCCTACTTTACAGGTGAATAAATGAGGCCAAGGAACTGTGCTTTGCCCATCGCCTCCAATGAATCCATGCCTCAGCAGAAGTGAATAAGGGGAGATGGTCACAGGCTAGTCAGGTGAAAAAAGAGAACAGGGAGATTAGAAACTGTAGTAGTAGTAGTAGTAGTAGTAATAATAATAATAATAATAATACAATAATACATTTAATGTATAGTCTGCCTCTCCCTGCAGATTGAGGCAGTTTACAACAAGTAATACTAATGCATTAATGCTCACATCAGTTTGGAAATTGATCTATTGATGCCAAAATACCATAAAAATAAAGAAATGTGTCTTCGCACAGTATAATTCAAAGCTGTCTTTGTCATTAGAATAGAACCCATTCATGGACTGAGGGGGGTTCTTTTAGTGTTTAATCTATGATTAAAATATTTAGCCCAAAAAACAGTACAACTGGTTTAAAAACGGCATTTGTGCATTCCATAGGTTTTAACTCAAGAGACAGTGTAGGGGTAGCATATACCTTTTGCCATTAATGGTATCTAGAAAGATTCCTGCATAAAATATTAAAATTAATTATTCTCAGAGCTATCGAGTAAAGCTCGTGACATTTATATTAATCAGAAATTCAGATGCTGGTTTCCAAAGTACATATATCTTCTCAACTATTTGTATCCCCCACCTTTGTCAGTAGTTATGGACCAGCAATTAACATTCTTGCCTTAATGTGAAATTGGATTTAACTAGCCATATGGCCTTCTGCTCTGAGGATGACAGTTAATTATATGGCTTACTGATATATAATTTGACAGGATATCTGTAATGTATGACTTCCAGGCATAATTCGTATATGGTATATTAAAAAGTCAGCTTGGATGATAAATAGAGTATGCTTCATATAACAGGACACCTGAAATCTATTGCATCCTAAATGGTTCCTCTTCATCCCACCATCCTCACCAGAAGAAAGGATTTATACTATATTCTTTTTATATGCCTGTGAAAATGGGAGCAGACTCAAAACATCCAGATATAATGTTTATTTTGTATTGTCTTGCCTTATCCATTGGTAACCCTTCTAAGTTTATCCACTGCTTATCCTGCCTTTCTTTTTCCCACAGAAAAGTCGGCAGTAGGATTGCCACAAGAAATAGAATTCAAGGCTCTTGTATCTTTACCTTTTTATGCAGAACAGGGAATTTCAGCAGGTGTCAGAAATTCCTTATTCTGCGCACTCATATTTCACCTGGGAATCTTCATTGACAGGAGAGCCTTTTCTTATGGTAGCACTCAAACTGTGGAACTCCCTGACCCATGAGAACCATTGTCGCCTGTCTCTTACAGGTTTTTTTATCACTGGAAAAACACTGTTTTGTTTCGGCAAATACTTACCTTACCTTCTGTTCAATGGTTTTCTGCTTCCCAGTATCTCGTCTAGCTCTGAAGTATTTTCATTTTATTAACATATTATTATTATTTTAATGTAGTTTTAATTATGCTGCAAGCTACCATAAGTGGGCTCTATTAAGAGTGGACATAAGTGAGATATAAATAAGGATATGAGGGCTGAGCATGTGCAATTGATGTCTCTCCTACCCAACCCACATGTGTTCAGATAGTACCTGAAATGGGCAGATGTGATTCCTGAATGGGATACTCTCTTCTAGTAATAAGAAAGGGGTGGGTGATATTTAGTGCTTTCTGTATTCAGGAGACTGCAGAGTCAGCCATCCAGTTTAGGACTAAATTACAACTTTGCAAAGGCCAATGCAGTAATAAATTATATTCACTACCATTTTTTTTTCATTCAGTTGGCTGCAAATACCAAGCTACTAGAGAGAAACTGCTGAATATGTCCATAAATTATGTTTATGTGGAGTCAAACAGATATTTTAGCATCCACTTGCTGAGAGACAAGACATGGTTTCTGTAGTTTATTTCGACAGCTTTCATTCCAGCATATCATCTGCATCCCAGATCAGCTTTAAGGCAATGTAATTTATAGTTTCATTTTCTTAAAAGAGAGTGGATGTAAATTAAGCCATATTTAGTAAAACCCTGACAGATGATGTGCATGTTGTATAGAATACAAAATTCAATAGAAAGCACAGTGTCTAATAAAAATCAGGAATGTACCATGTATTTATGCAAGGAGGAGCAAGAGAGGAAGAAATGTTTAACTCCTTCTTTCTTTCTTTCTTTGCCATCATTAGTTTTAGCCACATTTCACAGGACTGAAGCCTTAGGAGTTTTTGATTATTAGGAATAAAACTATTTTCTGCCATACCACTTGGATTCCCTTTCTCTCTGGGTTTAACTGCAGTCCTCACAAGAGATGAAATGGATTTTCCCAGCAGCAGTGCATTATTATGAACAATCCATGTTATCTAAAACATTTCATTTGGATTGATCTGGAGAGGGAAAGACCCATTACATACCCTCCAACATTTCACAAATGAAATTTGGGACTTGTGTGGCCAAGTAACATTGGAGTGAGGTTATGATGGCAAAAGTTATTAATATGAAAGGACACACATGCTAAGAGAAGCTGCAGCAGTTTGCTTTTCCCTGAACCTACAGGAAAGGGCAAGACTCCACCTCTGCTTTCCCCCCTGATGTATTAATCAACTGCAGATAACTTTTTCATTTTGAACTCACTTCTCAGCAATTGAGGTAACCTGAGGATAAAGGGGGAAAGTGGAAAGAGGAGATAGAAACCAGGATACTTTTGCTGAAAAGGTGGGATGACAAAGGGTTGTTGCTGCCAAATTGGAAAAATTGGAGAGTATGCCATTAGTCTTACAAAATGCTTGCTCCAGATGATGAAAACTTCTTGAAATGGGATACACGCACAAACACACAGGGTCACCTGCATTTCTATGCTGTCCTTGAGGGTGTCACTACAGGATTCTCATGATGAGGGCTTCCCTTTCAAAACTGACAACTACACTATTCAGAGGGATTTTGTAACACCTTTGAGACTAATATCAAAAGAAGTTGTAGCATGAGCTTTCATAGACTTTGGGCTGTTGCAGACCGGTCTAAAGGGCTGGCCTGGGGGTAGAATCGGGGCGGGGCAGCCGCACGCCGGCCGCACCAACACCACCCCGATGCCGTGCAGCCGTATGCATGGTGCACAGAGTCAGGATGCCCTCCCAGTACAGCATTTAAACATGCTGCACCAAAAGGGCACTGAAGAGCCATGGCACCAGCTCTAAGGGCAGCCTTTTGCTGCCCCTAAAAGGAGTGGCATTTTGCCGCTCTTTTTGGGGCAGCAAAAGGAAGGATTGGGGCCACGGCGTAGGGGGTTGCTGCAGCCCTGATACACCACTTCCTGGGGTGGCTCTTTACTGCCCCAAATGGCCAGTCTGCATCAGCCCTTAGTCTACTTCAGGGGTAGGTAACCTTTCCCCTTTAAGGGCCAAGGGACTTCAGCTCCCAGAATCCCAGGAGCTATTGGCCAATATGGGACTATTGGCCAAAATGGCTGAAGCTTCTGGGATCTGAAGTCCCTTGGCCCTTAAAGGGGAAAGGTTGCCTACCCCTGGTCTACTTCCTCAGATGCATGCCATGAACTGTGCCCAGAGTTCTCTGCTTTGATTTTCTTGAGCTTCATGTTGGATCTTTTTCTCTTCCTCATTTCCTTATTCTATTCGTGATGATGAACAATTTTCAAATTCTGATTTATTTTCTTTCCAGACGTCTTTTGCTTTTTGAATCGTATTAAGTTTGTACCATTTTTGCTTAAACTTAACTGATATACTTTCTGATTTTTCCCATCTGCACATAATTCTTCTTCTTTAAGTTGTGTAGTTAAGAATTTATATCCTTCTCTCTTTTTAGTAGTCTTTTAGGAATGTCTTTGTATTGAGTCCACTTTAACTGCCCTGACTCAGTGCTAGGGAGTCATGGGAACTGAAGTTTATTGTGGCACCAGAGCTCTCTGACAGAGAAGGCTCAATGTCCCAGAAAAAAATACAGTTCCCATGATTTCCTAGCACTGAGCCAGGACATTTAAAGTGGACACAATTTGCACTATTTCTGCAGTCTGCAAAGGCCTCTTGGCTTCTGTAATTAAGTCTTTTTGGTATCTTTCTAGTAGTATTTCATCTCTTGTTGTTTTTTTTTCCTTAGAAAGTAAATGACCACATTAGGGCAGATTTTCTTTTCTTTTACCACCTGAGAGTTTATCCTAAACAATTTATTTATTTCTCGCATCATGTCATGTTTCATTTGCTCCACAAATTCTGCTAGGGCTGGTACTAAGTATTCATATAGACCAGGGGTAGGCAACCTTTTTGAGCCGGGGGCCGGGTTGCTGTCCCTCAGACAATTGGGGGGCTGAAGCACCAAAAATAAATAAATAAATAAATAAATAAATAAAATTAAAAATTAAAAAAAATAAAAAAATATATGCATGCACACTCTCTCATCCCCAGAAAAGCCATGGCAAAACCCCTGTGGAGATGTTGCCAAGAAAACCCCAAGAACAAGTAATAACAACAATAATATCATCATGGCAGGCGGCGGTGGGGGGTGGCGGGGGAGCGGCGGAAGGACTGGCCTGGGGCCGGTCCAAAGGCCTTGGGAGGCCACATCTGGCCCCTGGGCCTTAGGTTGCCTACCCCTGATATAGACCTTCATTTTTCTGTTCTTTTAGTCCTTTGATCTTTAAACAATTTTTTCTCTGTTTCTGTTTTTCCAAAGCCTTATTGTCTTTCTTTTAATACTTTCAATTCTGTTGTTATTTCCTCCATTTCCTTAGTTTTTTTCTTCTAAATTTTCTATTCTTATGTTTGTACTTTTGACATCCTCTTTTACTTCTTTTAATGATTGCTTCACTTCCTTTAATTCTATCTTAAATTCTGATTTTATATCCTGTTTAAGATCTGTCTTCAGTATTTTAATCTCCTGTTTTAGATTTTTTTCCCAATTGTATTTGCATTTTTCTCATTTCCTCCAAGAAGAAATTTTGCTCTGTTTTGCTCCTTTGTGTTTGAACAAATGATTGGGCTGCTGCTTAAAGTCACTGAAGTCATTTTGTCCACCTTCTTTTTTCTTTTTTCTTCTTATTTATTTTTATTTGTTTTTTCTCTTTTTTGATCTATTTTTTAATTTGTTTTATTTTTTATTCTTTTTTAATAAAAGAAATGGAGAGAGAAAAATGTAGAAGACTTAATAGAAAGGTGTATTATATTTTTATTTTGCAGCTTTTGTTTATTTTCTTCAAATGCTTTTCATATTTGTTCCTTTACTGCTCTAAATTCCTTTTAATATTTGGTTTAAAGGTCAGTCTGTGATTTTATCCAGTAGTCTTTCACTTCCAGAGACAAGAGCAAGGCAAGAGGTGAAAAAGCTAAAGTCTTTTCTAGGTCTTATAAATGTCCTTATGGTTGTTCTTTAAATATACTCTTAAGCCAGCAAATTAAAGCCTATGTCTTTTTTAGCTTTTTGTTTATTTATTTCTATTTAAGCTTTGTTTCTCTCTCATTTCTGCTGCAGCGTTACAAGTAAAGCAGTTGTTTCTTTTTCTGAAAGTAATTCTGAAAGTAATTAATTACAGCTGATGTTGAGTCTTGCTTTTTTTTTTTTTAATGTAACACTCTTTCCAGTCTTTACAATCTCTCCTGATAACTACTATTGATATTGGAATCACTTACTTTGAGGTCTGTTAGTGGTCACTAACTACATCCTTTTATACATTAATCTGTTGGATTCATGTGGTCAATGTTCATTTTCCCTTTGTTTTAAGGTCTTTATTGATTGCTGCAAGTTCCCCCCACTTGACATTTTCATAGATATTATAGATAACTACTACAAAGTTACCAAAGACTTTCCCCTTTAGAAACTTCCACTGTCTTGAGTCAGCCTTTAGTACTCTAAGCCTGTTATTTTGTATTCTTTAGTTGATTAGAAAAAAGAAATAGAAGCCGGCAGCTGTGTTTGGTGGCTCTGCCATTCAAATGAGGCTTGGCTATCCCCCGTGGCTCCCTCCAGATCTCTGCAGTTGTTTTCACCTTCTCCTTTCTCCATCTCAAACCAGCCACATCAAAGCTGGTACCAAGCCTCTGTGGGGGTTTCCTAGTATCCCCTATGCCAAGGGAAAAAGTCACCCATGTTTTCTCCCTATTTGGGGTGACGAAAAGCTCCCGTTCAAAAGGCATTTTCCATGGAGCTCTTCAAAACAGCTCCTCACGCCTCTGCTGACAAGCTGGAAGTCCCTCTCTTCAACCCTTTGTTGATGGGTTGGAGTTTGTGGATATATTCATATTCAGCTGCTCTTTTTCCAGTTTTCCTTTGTTGTTACTTGCTCATCTTCTAATGTGATATATGCCATCCTCTGTAAAAAATGTCCCTCAGCACTCTACATTAGGCAAACTGACCAGTTTCTGTACCAGAAGATAAATGGACATAAATCAGGTATTAGGAATGGGAATACACAAAACCAGTTGGAGAACATTTCAATCTTCCTGGGTATTCCATCTCTGGCCTAAAGATAGTGAACAAAAATACTGATGTTCCAGATTAATGTGGCTATTATTTAGAGAGATCTTGTAGCACCTTTGAGAGTAACTGTAAGAAGGAAGTTGGCAGTATGAGCTTTCATAGACTTAAGTCTAAACTTCCTCAGATGCATTTTAAAAGGTGCTACAAGATCTCTGTACATACTGATTCTACACACTAACACGAATATATCTTTGAGTGGCTATTCTTATTCTTATTCTTATTTCTTACCTGCCTCTCCCACCTTTCTAAAGGCAGGGAACAATAACAATTAACAAATACATGACATTAGTTAAAAACACATCAGTTAAAACACACATACATTTAAAAGGACAAATAAGATGTACAAATATTAAAGCAATCCACATTTAAAATTCATCATTTGAAATTCACAGTTTAAAAATTATCTGAATAAACTTGCTGGAGCAGACCGGTCTTTAATGTTGTTTTAAATTCAGAAAATGTGTTCAGCTGTCAAATCTCTTCTGGCAGATCATTTCACACTCTAGGGGCAGCTGGGGAAAAAAAGGCCTCTGGCTGACAGTTGCCAACCTAGTTCTGGCTGGCTGAAATAAATGTCCACCAAAGGACCTGAGTGTATAGAGTGGATTATGCAAGAGGAGGTAATCCCATAGGTAACCTGCATTTACACCATGTAGGCATTTAAAGATAATAACCAACATTTTGGTACAGAGGTAGCCCAATGTACAGCACATTGCAAATGCCCAGCCTTGAGATTACTAGTATGTGCACTACCATCTTTAGGTCCTCCAGCTCTAGAAAGGGGCACAGCTGGCATATAAGTTGAAGCTGATAGTAAACACTCCTGGCCATCGCATCTATCTGAATGATGTTTCTGAGAACTACACTACTGATTGCCATCAATGTTCTCCAACTGTAAGTAGCTTCTAGAGGCTAAAGGGCCACTGCAAAGCTCTGCTCCATCATGCCCCCACTCTGGATTAAGTTTACTTTATCATTTAGCTACAATTTCTCACACACACACAATACACAGGGGCTTCACACCTTTCACCACCCAAAATTGGAAGTGATCAGATAAAAAAGACCCTTTTTTCAAATTCAGGAGTGACCATGCAGGAGTTTTTGAGCCCCTTTCATACTATACAGCTAGAGCGTTTTGAAAACATTTTTACTGCTGTGGCTGCATTGCATGGAATCCTAGCATTTTGTGAAGTATTTCGAATTTTCTGCCTTGGAGCTCTAGTGGTTCAGCAGACCACAAATCTCTGAAATATAACAATGGCAACTAAAATGGTATGAAACTTGTATAACTGTGCTGTGTGAAAGAAGCAACCAAAAACAGGTTTGGGTGATAAAAAGAGCTTGGTTCAGTGAAATGTCCAATTGGTCATTTGGAAGTCACATTTAACCTTTAGGAGAGAAAAAAACATTGCATCCCCTCCAGCTGTCCCAATGTACCAGTGATGATCCCAATTAATCAGCTGTCACCCCACTTTTTCAGCTGCTTCACAATCTCTTTCTTCCCCTCCTACTTTCTCCCTTTGTTCTTAGTAAATTTGACCCATTATGGGAAAAAGAATCCCCTAATGTTTGCCTCAGATTTGTTATACTACTTGATAGGAACCACACTGGGCCTCATTGTTCAAAAACAGGTCTTAGATTGACTTGTTAAGTTAATAACTCGTTAGATTTCCTCTCATGTGGCATGACTCACTACATTTCCCAATTAATGCTGAAGTTAATCCTATACTTTAACGAGTTCATTAATTTTAGAATGTTAGAATTCATTAAGGTTGATGCCATCTGGCAAATTCAGTAAGAAAATAAAAAAGAAAACCCTTGGGAAAAGAAGGACTAGGACTGGAGGAAGTGTCCCATGGTAATGTGTTGTTGGGGGGCTAATTTGACTGCTTTATAGTTGTCTTTGAGAGGTATGAGAAAAAGAAGCTTCTGGAATCTAGAAGAAGAAGAACTGGAAAATAAGTGAGAAAGAACAATTTTTTAAAGTCTTGACTGCAATAGGGGGGTGGAAAGCATTTTTTTTGTTTGCTAGTCTCTGGACTACTATGGCCCTTTCACAAATCAGGCCTTTTAGGCCTGAAAGTCTTGTACTCCCTTTGCCCACACTGGCCTTCATAGAAGCTGGTGGAATGCTTCTGAGAATGGGAGTTGGAGGTATTTTGATTTTCTTCAATTGACTTTCATTGTTCTGGTTTCTATTATATGCTATTGTATAATATACAACATTGTTATAAGTCACTGGACTCAACCCATTTGTACTCCTCTAGTAGTATTAGATTTCTCATACCATGCTAGGCATTTGGATAATTAAATGGAAAGTTTTCCTCACACCTGTCTACTTCCTTCTCTCTTTCTCTTTCTCTCTGTTTCCACCATTTCCTTTCTATTTTTCACCCACTGCCTTCTTCAATGGATTACGAAGTTTAGTAAGATTGGAAGTTAGAGCCAAAAATATAGCTGGCTAAATTGATACCCCATTCTGTTCTCACTGAATGTGTCTCTGGTGGTGGTGGTACCAAGAAAAAGCCCTGCTCCAAAGTTCTTAAAACTTGTGTAAGCTTCTATAGACTTTCAAATAGCCTTGACCCAAGCCATATAGAGATTTATAGGTTATAACTAGCCCTTTGAATTCTGCTTGGAAATACACTGAATTATGCTTGGAAATAGACAGGAAAGTCAAGAATTCCTTTAAGGCGAGCGCCAGCTGGAAGTCTGATCTCAGGATTTTAGACTTGCTGAAGTTTCCAAATAATTTTCAAAAGGAGCCCCACATGGAGTGTTTTACATTAAGCCAAAAGGGATTTAAAATTATTCAAATCCACTCTGACTTGGATGCTATCATTGATACAGATCCAGCGGATGTAACCTTGGTCCATCCTGTGTTATTGGGTATGTTTCACTTTGTGCAACATGAAGTTGGGACAGGATGCTTGGAGAGGTGAGTTCCATCAAGTGCACACTAGACCCATGCCTGTCCTGGCATCCCTGAGGGGGACTGGCAGGTTGGGTAAGGGGAGAAGTAAATGCCTCATACAGCCACATAGGTTTCCATTTGGCCTAAAAGAAGCTGTGATGAGGCCATTATTGGGGGGGGGGAATCTTCCCTAGACCCCAGTATATTGGAAAACTATCAGCCAGTCTTCAATATCCCTTTTTGGGGGCATGGTGTAGAGAAAGTAGTGGCCTCCCAGCTCAAGGGACTTTTGGATGAAATTGATTATCTCTAGGGACGTTATCACATGGGGAGTTGTGGGGAGAAAGAGGAAATAAACGGGCATGAGCGGAAGTCTTTAATTTACGGGATTTGTCCCATTCCACCTCGTCTGATAACTAAATTCGAATTTAAAAGAGGGTTAATTTGAATGCAAACCTGATCTTTTCACTTTCTGCATTTTTGAGGATTTGAAAAGATCAGGTTTTTGTTCGAATTA
>JAIPUX010001232.1:149126970-149146104 GCA_020142125.1 Phrynosoma platyrhinos | reverse complement strand
AACCTTTTTGAGACCGGCCCAGGTCTCAAAAAGGTTGCCTGTCCCTGGGTTAAGTAGTGGGTTCTGTGCTGGTGAAACCCGCGACAGCTCCCCTACCACCCTAAACAGCTCCACTGGATGGGACTCAGCAGACACAATACATGCAGAGCAGAAAGACCTCTGCACTGCACGTATTGCTGCTCAATAGGAATCAAGGAAATTCCTATGACAAGTCTTGTCAGATAAGAGTCAAGTTTTCTGCCAGGTGCGCTCCAGTCATTGTCCAACCTGCTTCATTTTCCTAAGCTCTTTCGTATACCAAGGCTTATGATTAGAAGCGAGTTAGAAAGGACGCTTGGGAGTGATTGTGTCAATAGCCTTGGCCAAATCGATATTCCAAGTATTAACCAATGCTTCGACAGAATCACTGGCATTACCAACCATTAAATCCTCCAAGGCTTTCTGGAATCTAATTGGTTCCATTAGCCTTTGAGGGCGGACCATTCTAATAGGTCCACCACCCCCAGTGGGGTGGATAGTGGCTCTTAGTTCTTTGATCAGGAAATGATCTGTCCATGACAATGCGGTGGCATTAATAACCTCCGCCCACAGATATTCCTGTTCTGTACTGAAGATCACATCGAGGGTATGACCTGCACAACGAGTGGGCCCGACGACCAATTGGGATGTTTGTCATAGAATCCATGAACTCCCGAGCTGCACCTGTTAGATTTGACAAACTGGTCTCAAGTGGGATGTTGAAATCGCCCAGAACTAAAAGCCTGGGAGACTCCAGCAGCAACTCTGAGATCAGCTGTGTCAGTTCGGTTAGGGAGTCTGCTAGACAACGGGGTGGTCAGTATACTAGCAGAATCCCCAAACTATCCCTGGTCCTCAGGCTCAGGTACATACACTCGAAGTGGGTATCCTGATCAAGGTAAAGTTGTTCTTGTGAACCAGAGCCACTCCACCTTCCGCCCACTTCCCCTTACCTGCTCATGAACAGAGTACCCGGCTGGGAGAGCCTGTGACCAAGTTATAGCGCTATCTTCCCCCAGCCAGGTCTCTGTAAAGCAAGCCAGGTTGGCATCCTCATCTAACAGGAGGTCATGGATGATATGAGTTTTATTTTTCACCGACCTGGCATTGCAGAGGAGCAGAGTAAGGTTCTGTGGAATGATTGGTGCGCCCTCCAAATCATTCTGGGGAACAGAGTGAACTGAAGGTGGGATAGCTTTCAAACACCGAACCCACCTTCTTTTGTAACAACCCTTCACTCTGCTGCCGCTGTACCTTCCTTTCCCCCACACAACCTCAATTTCCACTCCCAGGTCATTCCCGGCCACTATAAGAGACAAGATGTAACACAGCCAAAATAGCCTCACTCTCCTGCTCTCCCACTATCTCAAAGGAAGAGGGCCTTTGGTGGCAAGGCTCGGGGGGGGGGAGGGTCTATTGCTGCTAAGGGTGGGAGGGTTGAGGTGGGCTAAATAATGTCCACCTGGTCCTAGTTCCCAGCCCAGTTCTCGGCATTCTTAAATTGGTAGGAAAGATGGTAATTTGCACCCAGCAACCACTTTCATGTGTACTCTAGTGATTTGAGTGTTAGACTATACTCTAGAGTGTGGGTGCGGGTGAGTGCACATGTACCTTCAGGTAGCCTATCGATTTTTGGCAATCCGATTAACTGCATAGAGATTTCCTAGATAAGGAATACCCTGAGGTGGCTTTGCCAGTTCTTTCCTCTGAAATATAGCCTATAGTACCTGGTATTTCTTGACAGTCTTTCATCCAAATACTAACTAGGGCTGATCCTGCTTAGCTTCCAAGCTCAGGTAGATCTGGTGTCTTTAAGTTATTTCACCTGGGTTCAAATCCCCTTCAGCCATGGAAACCCACTGGGTGACCTTGGACAATACACACTCATTCCAATTCAAAGGAATTCAATAGCAAATGCCCTTTAACAAAATCTTGCCAAGAGGGGGGACCATGAAAGGTTCACCTTAGAGTCACACAACCCTAAGGCACACAACAACAGCAATCACTTTCATAGCTTTGTTTTATTTCTGGAAGGAAATGGGCAAAGGACCCCTTTTCCTTTGATGTGCTGTTTTCCAGCTGCTTGTCCAAGATAAAAGGGAACCTGAATCCTGTAAACAAATGCATGAGTGATGTCCTTGCTATTCTGATTCCATTTTAGCAAGGAAGTAATTTGAAAGCCCAACAAACATAACTACAAAATAAATACTACCAATTAAATGCACTAAAATTGAGGCATATCCCAGTTGAATGAATAAAAAGGGATTGACTAATGGGACCTTTTTTGGTCATACATTTGGCTCCAGGTTGGCTCTTAAGATCTGCTCTTCTTGCACTCAGAACTGCATGCAGTTGAGCTTTATGTTCATTCTTAATTGACAAAAGAGCTTATTAAGCTTAACTCAATAGGAGCTTATTTCCTTTATTAAAGCAACCTTTCCCTAGCAAACCCCTGCCTTAAGAACATATAATGATTGTGCTTATTTTTTAAACATTTAACAATACAGAATTACCTAATGCCACATGCTCATTCCTCTTTCCTGTATTGCTCATTGACTGAGTAAGAATCAGGATGGCCCAGTGCAGCCTTTTTCAACCTGCCACTCTCCAGTTATGTTGGACTACATAAGTCTATGAAAGCTAGTGTTACAATTTCTTTTGCTCAATTAGTCTCTAAGGTGCTACAAGACCCCTTTTCACATTGATATTCCAGTCTATCACAACCTATGTCATTGAATTCAGAGCTGCCTTGTTCTTTATATCTCTGAGTGTCCCAAGGTATGAGTGCCCACTCAAACTAAAGACCTCGGGAGTTTACAGTATTAAGTAACTGCACAGTAGCCCTCCTTTTCCAATTGCTCTTCTGTACTGTCATTCTCCTTCTCTTATTCCAGGAGGAAATATATGTATAAAGCCTGAATTTAGGTGGTTATAACTCACATTCAAAACAATATGTCAGTTTCTCCTAAATCTTCTTCCACTGTCTGTGCATTCTGTGCATGGAAGAAAAATATTTGTTATTTGTGTATTGAATAATGATGCCAGCTAGCAGATTTTTGAAGTGTGTTGAATGTTTTTGATATGCTTCCTAAGATCTTTCCAAGCTTGTTTATTACCAGCCTGACCTAGTAGCAGACTACTAGAAATCTTTCTGCAGAGAAACAAAGGAGGAGAATGTGTCTGTACAGACAGCTGGGTGCACAGCATGCTAAGTGCTATACAGGTTATTCTGGCATGGAGAGCACTATTGCTACCTCTGGTGGTGAATATAGGGTTGATCATACACAAGACAACCAACTCAAGTCATTTTACAAACCAGCAGTCACCCAGGTTATACACCTGGATTTCTATAGCCTGATTAGCTTCCAAATGTGTTGGACTATAACTTGAACATGCTAGCTGGGTCATGATGGAAGTAGCTCAAAAAATCTGGAAGATACCAAGTTAGGTAAGGGGAGTTTAATCTACAGCTTGAAAAAAAAATCTTTTTGTGGACTACGGCTCCCAGAATCCCAGCATGCTGGAAGGTTCTGGGATCTTTTGTCTGATAAAGTAATTTTCCAAGCTCTGGTTGAATCCACCTGTCTCCAACAGTGGCAAGAAAGTGTCACCAAAAGCCCTCAAAACAAGGCACAGTGACAATAGCTTCCCTCTTTTCTTTTTTGCCCTTGTGTTCAGAGGACTAGGATGCTTAGAAAGAACATGGAGTCATAGAAAACTTGGAAGATACAGAGTTTATTTTCTATCCTTATTCTTTTTCTACAGTTACTGCTTTTGCTGTGCCAGTCTAATAAGAATTCTGTGATTATTATAGAAGATTATGAAGACTTGGCCTGGATTAAAGAATGGATTTTTCACATTACAGAACCCAAAATCTGAAAATGGAAGATTCATTGGTTTACAGGGCTTATAGTTATTCATAGATAATTTCTGAGGGAGGAAGGATGTCAAAGCCATCTAAAACAGTAGCTATCAGTATGTATATATGCATATATGTATTGCTATTGTTATCCACTCTTGAGTTGATCTCGACTCAAGGGTGGATCTTGAGACATCTCCAAGATTCCCGATCCTCCATTGCTCTGCTCAGGTCCTGCAAATTCATACCCGTAACCTCCTTAATAGAGTCCATACATCTAGCATGCAGGTATTTAGTGCATGTATATCTTCATCTTTCCTCCAGTAAGGTCAAGGCAGAATTCAGTTCCCCTTTATCCAAAACAGGTCCAAAACACACTGAAGAAATAATCCAGTTTGAGACCACTTTAACTGTCCTGGCTCAATGCTAGGGAATTCTAGGAACTGTAGTTTTGTGAGACATCTTGCCTTCTCTGTCACAGCACTCTGGTGGCACAGCAAACTACAGTTCCCAGGATTCCCTAGCTCTAAGCCAGGGCAGTTAAAGTGGTCTCAAACTGTTTTATTTGTCTCACAACAATCCTGTGAGGTAGCAAGTTTCGTGGCTCAATGAGGACTAGAGCCTTGATCTCCAAAGTCCCACTCTACTTTTCTAACCACTGTGGAAAGAATGTTTTTGTTCCACCTGTTCTTGATTTTTCTGACAATGGGTTGATTTCCATTTGCTCTTCTTGTGTTTTTATTGGAAATAGTGCATAGTAGCACAACTACCTCTAGTTTGAAGGGGTCATCCAAAATTTCTTCTGAATTTCTTCATCTTGACCAGATAAAAACAATCTCAGGCAGCTTCTTCACCCATTGTATGGCTCTTGTATCTTTCCACCTTGATAGGTCAAGAATAGTCTAAGGGATTTTTAGTTGGAAAACAGCATGATGGAGGAAGGTGTCAAGTATACCCTCTTATATTTCACTTTTGGAAAACAAAACAAGAACATTACCCTACCCATCAAATATCAGGCAGGCTTACCAAAACAGCTAGGCCTTCCACAGAGCTTGGAAAAGTTACTTTTTAGATGATGCCCCCCCCAAAAAATTATCCCAGACCATGTGGCCACTAGGCTCTGCCATTCAAAGGATTATTATTATTTTTCAACTCTGGGCTTCAATATAAAGGAACCAGCCATAACAGAATGGGAGCTGAATTGAATGCAGACACATTGATGGGCAGAAATTATTTTGGTGGACATTGGTTGGGATTAATAATACCTTATTGTAATAGTAAAAAGCAACATTATGCTTTGTTTTTGGTTTGGACAACAAAATATATAACATCTAAATTCTTCTTCAGAACTGACAGTGCAGAAGATTCTTAAGAAGATGGATGGATAGCTATCTTGCTAGCTAGCTAGCTAGATAGCTAGATAGATAGATATTTGTTTGCTTATTTATTTATTTATATCTTAACCCACCAAGGTCCCTGAGGTAATGCACAATGGGTAAAAGCAGTAAAAACCAGTTAAAGCACCTCCGACCTCTATTTAAAAACAGCTGCAAAACCAGATGAACAGTTTTAAAAAGACAGAGCAAGATGCTCTAATTTTAAGATCCAAAAAGCCAAGTGAAATAGCAGTTTTCATTGCTCACCTGAAACTCACAAGGGATGGAACCCTTCTGCATCAGAAATCAGAAGAGTGAGTTTATATGGGGGTAATCATCTGTGTCTACAGAACTGGGGACAAAGAACAATAAGTTGAAATTAAAGATATATTTAGGCTGCAATCCTATGCACATTTCTGTGGGAGTGTCACATTGAACAGAATTTTGTTGTTGTTGTTGTTGTATGCCTTCAAATCATTTCTGACGTATGGTGATTTACTCTTGAGTAAATGCCTGTATCTGGACTTTACTGAGGATTAATTTCTGTGTTTAGCAAAAGCTTTTTTTCAAATACCTTCTCTCACCAAAAGATGGCAGCATTGCTACATTGCCTGCATAGGCCATGAAAGGCTATGGCAGGGGTAGCCAATCTTTTTGAGCCGGGGGCCGGGGTTGCTGTCCCTCAGACAGTTGGGGGGGCCGAAGCACCAAAAATAAATAAAAAAATAAATAAAAATATATATTTTTTAAAAAATTAAAAAATTAAAAAAATATGCATGCACACTCTCTCAGCCCCAGAAAAGCCATGGCAAAACCCCTGTGGAGATTTTGCCAAGAAAACCCCAAGAACAAGTAATAACAACAATAATCAATATCATCATGGTGGGGGTGGTGACGGCGGCAGGACCAGCCTAGGGCCGGTCCAAAGGCCTCGGGGGCCGCATCCGGCCCCCAGGCCTTAGGTTGCCTACCCCTGGGCTATGGAATGCCCTTAAAGATATGGGAGAGCCAACACATCTGATAGTCCTGATGAGGAATCTGTACTCAAGACAAGAGGCTCCTGTCAGAACAGAACATGGAGAAACAGAATAGTTCCCAATTGGCAAAGGAGTCAGACAAGGATGCATCCTATCACCCTACCTGTGCTACTTATATGCAGAACATATTGTAAGGAAAGCAGGTTTGGACACAGAAGAGGGAGAAGTGAAAATAGGAGGAAGAAATATCAACAATATGAAACATGCTGACGACCCCATAATACTAGCACAAAACCTCACAGACCTGGAACAACTACTAAGGATGATCAAGGGAGAAAGTGCAAAGGCAGGCTTACTACTGAACATAAAGAAAACAAAAATATTAACCACAGATCCTTTAAAGATTAAAGGAGACTCTGGACATAGAAAAGTCTTAGGAATGAAATTAGGCTATAAGCTATATATATTGCATTCCTGGACTGTAGTGTGGATTTCAAAGGAGCTACCCAAAAGAACTGTTTGGGGGATACGTTTCAGCACCAAGGATAGCTGCTTTTCAGTCTGGGGCATATTCACAGTGGACTGGCATGGGAGCCTCCAAGGCCTCCTTTGTTCATAGTAATGCCTCTGTTCCTCTTCCACTTTGCCTCCCTGACCGTAAGGGTGGCTATATATTCCATTTTGTAGAGGACAGTCCTCTGTTTGAAGGGGTGTCAGAAGAGACAGGCCTGTATTTGAAAGCACCACTTTCCGCCACTTCTGCCACCCCTCTAGACTTAGGTAGTATTGCCTTTCTATTTAAATCAGAGGGCAGGTTTGCAGGGTCCAGGAGCCACTTTTGCCCTTCCCTCTGGATCTTGTTGGGGGAGAATACCCTTCAGTTCCCTCCAGCCTGAAAAAATTGCCAATGGCTAATCACCTCCCCAAAAGCCCTTAGGGAGGAGTGTATTTTGGTATTTAAATGTTATTTAAAAGGGTCATTTCCATTCTTTAAATGTGTGTACATATCTTTGCCCTAAAATAGGCCTAAGGGATTGACTTTAAAGTGGCAAATCACATCCCTCAAAGATTACTGGAGGTGACATTTTTAAGGAAGTTTGGAGATGGAGGTTAAGGACCTCCCTATAGGTCACATGTTTTCCAAACCCTGATATAATTGATAGCCATTCTATCAAAGAATGACATGTAAATGTTGTGCCTATAAATATTATAGCACCTGGCAAACTTGGCAGGCTTTGCTGCTGTTTTCTTTCTTTTTTTTCATCCTGGCATTAGACAGATGGTTTCAGATCTAGCCAGACTTTGGGGTTTCTACAATGCCTCTAATCTAGCATTGTTCTGAGGCACTCTGAGAAATTAAATGGCTGGCGAGATGTTGCCCACAAGTCTTGCCTATACAGTCACCCCTCCGTTCTCATGGACTTGAGATCCACATCTCTCACTTATGTGCAAGGGGCAAATAGAGGGGGATAAAATGGGACACATGCCCATGAGGGTGCGCCTCCATTCAAGCCAATGAGGCTTGAATACATGCAATTTTCCTTTTTTGCAGGGGGGTCCAGAATGGATCCCCACGAGAATACAGAGAGGACTGTAGTGCTGCCACTGAAGCCAAATAAACCCCCCTAGGGGTCTTGATATATGGAGGGGGTCCATGGGAGCACACTTTGACCAGTTTTCCCTCCCTGAGCTGCAGCTGATACTTACTTGGTCAGATGTAGCCAAACAACATCAGAATGTGATCAAGACGGCAAAAGTTATTGAAGAAGAAGAGGCTGCAGCAGTATACTTTGCCCAATGCTACTGGGAAGGGCAGAATTTTGCCACCTCCTCTCTTCCCCCTGCTGAGTTAACTGAATGAAACTACCTTTGCACTTTGATCTCAGTTCATGATGACTGAAGTAAGCTGAGGACAAAGTGGAAAATTGGCACATTTTAAAAGCAGCTGAAAAATAGGATGACAGAAAATTGATCAGGACTGTCACTGCCAAACTGGGACATCTGGAGGATATTTACTTATAACCCTCAAAGAGTGTTAGAAAGTATCAATTTGCTATTATTTTCTTCTGGAAAGTGATTCTGTTAGTTACTATACTTGGAATGTTCTACCATATAGAATCATAAAGTTGGTAGGGGTCCTACGGATCTTCAAGTCCAACCCACAACTTAATGCAGGATCTCCAGCTATAGCAGCCCCAGCAAGATGATGGGAGGATGCCAATATGGGATCTAGGGTCTCTAGCTCAGTAGTGGAGCTCAAGGTTTGTGTTCAGAAGATCCCAAGTTCAACCACTTGTAGTCCTGAAAGATCTTTGTGTAATGCCCTGAATAGTGAAGGCTGGTCAGAGTAGACAGCATAAGGGTAGGTGGATCATGTGCATGAAGTGTCATAACCTATGTTTGGACATACTCTGTCAAATTCCAGATAGACTGAGGGCAGATTTTTTTTTAACTGCCAGCAAGAAAGATTTATATAAACTGAAACCATGGAGTTTCAGAACAAAGGTCACCACAGATTGCTTATGCTTTGGATCAGGGGTAGGCAACCTTTCCCCTTTAAGGGCCGAGGGACTTCAGCTCCCAGAAGCCTCAGCCATGTTGGCCAATAGTCCCATGTTGGCCAATATCTCCTGGGATTCTGGGAGCTGAAGTCCCTTGGCCCTTAAAGGGGAAAGGTTGCCTACCCCTGCTTTGGATTGATTGTACATGACTGTCAAGGAGCATCACTTCCATGCACATGTTCTGATCAAGCCTGTACAATTTGCCAGTTTCCATTCACATGCATTCATAACTTTGACATTCTTCTTTAGGGGCTATGTAGGGGCTGCGCAAGCCCCCCAAATCCCACTTATCAATAAGCAGCTGCTGGGATTGTCGGGGGTCAGTTCGTCCATTGATAGAGAAGCCTCTGTCTGCTGTTCCCACCCCATCATGTGAGTGATCTCTGGCTTGAGGACGATTTATGCCAGGAGTCATTTTTCTGCCTGTCATGTGGGAGATTGCTAATGGCAGGGTTAGGAAGATCAGGCTGACATTTCTGGATCAACAAGGAAACAGACCCCCATTGATCCCAGCACCTGCTTACTGGTAAGTAGGGCTTGGAGAGGGGTCTGGCTAGAATCCACTACATAGCTCCATAGTACGTAATGCTAAATAGTATGTAATGGTCATTGTCCTGAGCCTCACAGATGAGTAGGGCCTCATACATAGTGGGAACCACATCAACATTGGTATTGCTGCATAGCTGCCAACTCATTTTCTCCCCAGGATCTCATGTCAGGGGAATAGCTAAATTAATTTTACTGGCAGCAGCATCCTACCATCATGACAATTTGAGCAAGATGGTTCCAGCCCAGGTATTGCTAATAATAGCAACCAGCCCAAACCATACTTAGATTTTTTTTTCTAATTATATTTATATCCCTCTTTTTTCCTCCAAGGAACCAAAAGCAACTCGTATGATGATCTACTTCCTTTCTATTTTATCCTCTTGACAACACTGGGAGGAAAGCTAGGTTGAGAGTTTGTGACTGGCCCAAAGACTCCATGAGCTTCATGGCTATGAGATCCTGAATTTCTTGATTCTCAGTTCAATAACCACTAGACCACACTTTCCTTTCAAGGGAAAGGCCTCGAATGAACATTCTCACCCAGGCCTACCAATGCCATAAAAAGACCCTGTTAAAACCCTGTTTGGTATGTGTTTCATGAATTTCATAGAATTTTATTACTTAAGAGGGGGATTTGCTAGTTCCTTCTTCTGAAAGATAGCCTACAGCACCTGGTATTCATTATTGGCTGGTCTCCCATCCAAGTACTAACCAGAGCTGAACTTGCTTAGCTTCCAAGCTCAAATGGGAGCTGGTACCTTTGGACTATTTTGGTGAGGCAGTACCATAAGTACATACAATTCTCAGAAATTCAGTAATGGAGATAGGAGAGGGAGCTATAATAAGATTTGAGCAAAATACTCTAGGTTTTCATAGTTATCTTCCTACTTCTGGTTGCAGTCTTAATCCAGATGTCATGACTGGTAAAAAAAAATTATGCTGTTGCTGTAATCAAAACTTGGGAAACTTACTATTTTGGACCACAACTTCCAGTATCTCCCCCCCCCCCAAGCAAATTGTAATTATAGCTGAGAGCTGTAGTCCAAAATAGGTACTTTTCTGAATACCAGCTATAATTCCTTTGGTATTTTCAATCCTGCCACAATATAGTTAATATGCATGTAGAGGTAGACAGAGGGTTTAAAAAGGCCAGAAGTTCAATTTCTGGCAACACCAGGAAAGGCTCTGGTAATAAGTAATAGGAAAGACATCTCCTTAAAAACTCACTAAGCAGCTCCAAGTGAGAGAGGGTAGTTCTGGGCTTAGTGGGTCAAAAGCAGTTTTATATAAAGCAATTCTCATTGTTCATATACAAGTGACATTTTAAAATATCGCAAGTGTTTTACATAGATGCAAGGGCCAATACTGATGACTGCAGCAATAAGTCAGTAAGGTGGTCTAACTTCTCCTTTATTCCTAGGTGTAGACTACCCTTTTCCAATGTGGTGACTTTTCGACATTTTGGACAAGAACTCCCATAAGGCCCAGCTAGCATGGCAAATGGTTAAGCATTGTGGGAGATATTGTCCAACACATCTGGAGGGTACCAGTTTCATGGAGGCAGGTGCAGATTGTTGAATTCTGTATGTTATGGGGATGAATTTGGAGATCTGCCCAGTCTGGGCTGGGCCTTTGCAGACTGCCAGAAATAGTGCAAATTGAGTCCACTTTTAGGGTTAGGGTTAGTGCTAGGGAATCATGGGAATAGTTTTTTTTCTGAGACATTGAGCTTTCTCTGTCAGAGAGCTCTGGTGCCACAATAAAATACAGTTCCCATGATTCCCTAACCCTAACCCTAACCCTTAAAGTGGACTCAATTTGCACTATTTCTAGCAGTCTGCAAAGGCCCATTGCTTTCTTCTTATAGCACCAATGTTTGTTTTGAGAAGTGAGTATTAATGAGGCTGTATTGACATAAGTAGACATAAAACTAATTTCATATACTCTAAGGTTTACAGCTGCATCAGTTAATTTGTCGGTTTTACTGGCCTTCTAAGTGAGCTGTAAGGTTAATCTAAATGTAAGCAACTTTACAGGTTGACTGCTCTCTTTACAAGCTTGGTCTACATAGAAGTGTCAAATTAGGGCTATATCAATAGATAAAGGGGAAGAAAATAGCAACACTGATGGACTGGTCTTTCCCAGCTGATATCTTTATACAGTGCTATAAAAGCCAATTACTCTTAATTTAAAGAGGTAACAAATGTTGACAAATCTCCATCAAATTGTACTCTTTAGGAAACTATTAAATCCAAACCTAATTTCCAGCAAATCATGGCCACATCTCACAGGCACCATAAAAGCACATAATAGTATTGACACTTCCAGATAATCTAGATTAATAGTTTTAAATGTCTTGAATCTGCCTCTTTTACTAGTTTTTCTACTTTTTTTGGAAGGCGGGGCATTGTTACATTCAATTATTTGCATAAAGACATTGAATGATTATTCTTCATTGACAAAGGACAAAGAACATAGGAAGCTATCTCATATTGAGTCAGATCCTTGGTCCATTTACCTCTGAATTGACAATACTGATTGGCAGCAGTAGAGAGCCAGGTTTCCTGGCAGAACTGTTTCCTAGCCCTGGAAATTCCTGGTATCTCTTACCCATCTCAAATCCAAGTACTAACCAGGCCTGTGCTTAGCTTCCAAAATCAGATGAGATTAGGTGTGTTCAGGATTTTGGAAGAATTTATGGAACAGGATATTACCATCATAATTATCATCCTGCCTTTTTCCCAGTCTGGGACTCAGCAGTTTACAAATGTTAAAAGAGATACAGCTAAAAGTTTAAAAGTGCAAAAGTTTAAAAATATAATTAAATATATTAATATAATATATGTAAATATAATTAAATATATAATATAATAAAACTATCACTAAAATGTCTGACAATTACTGAGATCTTGCTTTATTATACCTAGCATGTATGTGATCTACAGGGATCTTCCAATAACCCCAGTAGTTTCCTGAAGATACCTGTTAAAGTTGTGCCCAGCTACAGGAAAATAGCTGGACATGTCTCTCTTGACACCCTTGATCTCCGGTCACATGGAAAAATGCTGTGTTGTGAGAGCTGCATCACTTTAAAAGTTGGTTTCAGGGCATTTTGGTCATTGTGTGCTTGGTAGAGAATTCCAGCCTCTGCAATGATCAAAAAAATTTGATTACAGTAGCTTACTCTGTAGATATAGTTGTAACTCATCAACTGGATGCCAGGCATTGTTTTTGCTTAGTAGGTATCTCTTGTTTTCAGTGCAGTTGAACCAACCCTGATCTTCCACTTTTGAAATTTATCTTTCTTTCTTTCTTTCTTTCTTTCTTTCTTTCTTTCTTTCTTTCTTTGTTTTTCAAAAGGGGAGGATTTCAGGTAGTAATAGGAAACCCAGTGTTGTTGCACTGCAGTTTCCATTGCCCCAGTCTGTACAGGTTGAGTCTCCCTTATCTGGAATTCCAAAATCCAAAATATTCCAAAAACCATTTTTTTCCCATGGGTGGCTAAGATAGTGACACCTTTGCTTTCTGATGGTTCAATGTATAAAACTTTGTTTCATGCACAAAATTATTTAAAATATTGTATTTTAGGGTATGTTTATATGAAACACAAATGAATTTGAAGACAGCCATGTTGGTTTGGAAAATCAGTTTAGAAAGGGATCTTGTAGCACTTTAGAGGCTATGAATTTTGTGTTTAGACTTGGGTTCCATATCTAAAAATTATGTACGGTATTTTTATCCCAAACAGTCATAGTCCTAAGCAGTTTGGATAAGGGATACTCAGCATATATATTCAGTGGTCACAAGTGATGGGATTTTTCTCACAGCACCTGGAGGACCACACTTTCTCCATCTTTGATCTGAGGTTTAAAAGGCACAAATCATATTGGCATGTACATGGAAGCTGAGATCATATATCAGGAGATATAGTTACAGAGTCATAGCTACATCTCCATAGTTATGTCTCACACACATACACCAAGACCTACCATTTAAGTACAGTGGGCCTTTGGCATATGCAGGGGATCTGTTCTGGACCCTCCCATGGGAAAATACGTAAGCTGAAGTCCCACAGAAATGAATGGTGGTGCCCAGGCTTGCCATACACATAAGCTCAAAGCCTTATGCCAAGTATTGCAGCTCCCACCAAACACAGCCATTTCCTCATTGCCAAGGAGTAGAAGTGTCAGTGGAGCCGCATCCAGCTCTCTTCCTGTGGTTGGACATATTGTCATAGGTGTCTGCTACAGGAGGATATCTGGACATGTCTCTGCTCATCCCCTTGTTCTCTGTCAACATGGAAACAGACATTGCATGGGGGGGATTGGAGGTTGCACAGCTTACAAGGTAAGCTTCTGGGAAGAACTTTTAGTTGTTGCATGTACAATGACCATAAAAATGAATTGCAATGGCATAAGGCAGACGTATGGTATCATAAATACTGAACAGTATGCCAGCCAGATAAGTTATGAAGAAATTCCAGTATCCATACTATGGCAATATATTGCAATAATACTTTTATTGGACCAACCAAAAAGGCAGAAATATAAATGTATGAATGTTTTTGAGATCTTCATATCTCTGAATCAAGGCAAGATGTTATCAAAAGCAGGTTGTCGGAGGGAAACCAAGGGAAGGGGAGACATGCTCTTGAATGTCTATGAGGAATAGCATAAAGAGCTGAGCATGTTTAGCTTGGGGAAGAGAAACTGAGAGGTGATATGATGGTCATATTTAAATATATGAACAGATGCCATGTAAAAGATGGAGCAAGGTTTTCTCCTGTCCTGCTGCTCAAGAGACTAGAACACAAACTAGTGGATTCAAAGTACAATAAAAGAAGTTCCTCCTAAATGTTAGGAAGACCTTATTGACTGTACGAGCTATTTGGCAGTGGACTAGGACACCTCAGAGGGTGGTGAATTCTCTTTCTTTAGAGATCTTTAATCAGATATTGGGTGGGCATCTTTCTGGAGTGTTTTAGTTGAATGTTCCTGTATGGCTGGAGTATGGACTGGATGCCCCTTATGGTCCCTTCCAACTCTGTGTTTCTATGATCTTAAGTCATACACATGCCTCTGTGTTGTCTTGAGTTGTAATGTAAAGGAGGGGGCTGGCAGATTCTGAAATGAGGCTAATCAGATGCTGTGAAGGTGTTAGGAGCAGGCTCTAGGCTTCATGGAAGCAGGAAAAGCCTAAAGCTCTGTTAAAATACAAATCTGTACTGTAAACGTACATACATTTTGTGACCTTTTTGGTTGACCTAATAGAGATATTTGCCTCATGCCCATTACATCAGTCTGTACTTTTTGTTTGCCATGAGAGCAAAAGCTTAAAAGAAAAACCTCAGGGTAAGCTTTCTATGTTCATGTTATCTTGTGGAGAGAACTGTATCACCACACTTGCATTGTATTGCATGGGTTTATCTACACCCTACATTTTCCCCCAAAGCTGGGACTTTGGTGCTGGACCATTTTAACTCTGGACTGTTCTGAAACATGCTTTGGAAAGGACACAGAACAGAAAGAGCTTCATTGCTAGAGTCAGTTAATGCGTCCCAAGCAAAGCCCTGTGTGCTCATAACAGTGATAAACTGAATGACCTTGAGTAAGTGAGTCAGCTTAGTGGTTATCTGAACTTCATCTGTCTTTTAAAAAATGCTATCAACAAAGCACAAGGTTATGTCTTCACCTTACAGGTGTAGGACACAACCTTATGTCCTCTGGTAAATCTGACATATGTGACCCTGATGATAGCTTAGGGATCATGTTGCACAGCTGGGAGGCCCATGTTCCCTAGAAGCTTCTAGGGCCAATGCTTGGTGTCTTTTTAGCGGTGGGAGTGGGCACAGGTTTGGTTTTGGGTTCTGATTTAGGCCACTCACTTAAGTACATCAAATAGTATTCTTTATCTGAAACATGACAATCACTCTGCTTTTCCTAAAAAACCAAATAAATCTAGGGATGCTGTTATGAAGGGATGTTGATAGAAACAGATGTTCCTACTGCCACTTTACTTCGAGGCTGTAGATTGCCTTATGAGAGATAACACCAGTCTGAAAATTTCCCCCAAAATGTGGTTTCATCAATTTGGCGGCTGCTGATGGAGATGGTTGTTGTTGTGTCCCTTTAAATTGTTTCTGATTTATGACAACTCCAAGTGGATCTATCACAGGGTTTTCTTGGCAGGATTGAGTTCTAATCCAAGGAAAAGGTTGTAAATAGCATGGAAGAGTTCCAGTTTTTGGACTACAACTCCCAGAATCCCCCAGATAGAAAGAAAATGACTTTTCCAAACTCTGGAAATAATCCAAAATGTTTCAGCCTATAACATTGTAAGAGAATATATGTGCACTTTTTCATGTTTGGACAGAGTTGAACCATCTCCCCTATTCTCCTCACAACTATTCTGTGTTCAAGCAGTAGAGCACATGTTTTCCATACAAACTTATCCAGGTTTCCTGACATCTCTATGTGAAGGAACAGGCTGCCAGTGACTACTATTTATAGCCATATAGTACCTTCAGGATATCTAAATATCAATAACTGGAGAATGGAAGAAGGCTATTGCTCATATCTTGCAAAGACTTTACACTTGAACATGGGCTGCCCATAGCAACATCTGCTTGGCTGCCGAGAGAAACAGAATGCTGGACTAGATAGAGTTTTTTCCCCTGTCAACTAGAAGTCGTCTTATGTTCTTCTCATTGCCAAAAAGGGCAGGGATGGAGAAGAGGTAACCCTCTAGATATTGTTGGACTGCTGATCCAGTCATCCCTCAATATTGGCTATGTTGGCTAGGTTTCTTGGGAGAGGCAGTTCAACAACATCTGGAGGGCCCACATATTCTTCACTGTTGTGGCATACCTAAGTGAAAACTCTGGTCCAAAATCCTGGAGTGCTGCTGCTGGCCAGTGTAGATAATATTGGCTAGATGGTCTGACTCTATTTAAGTGAATTCCTATGGTTGGAGTCCTCGATCATAGTGTATGTTACACACTTTACATATTCTTAGCTATATAGCAGAGGTGCTAAGAAGCCTTGTTAGTGAATTGTGAAGATGCATAATGGGACATTGGCAAGAATGTTGTGATGCACATCAGCACTCCCTAGTCAGTACTCTGATGCACAACAGAAACGATGTGCATTGGTTCCAATGCACACTGGTCCCAATGCTCATTGGTGCCATTGTGTATCAGTCACTTTGTTGACTCCCTTACATAGTAGCATAACAGCAGCTCTTTACTGGATATCAATGTTACAGAACTGGCCAATTTTAATTCTGGCAGATGTAAGTCCACTTACAAAGGCATAAATCCCCAACAGGATTACAGCTTATGTCCCTTTGTTAGTAAGGGTGGGCAATTTTGCCAGGTCTAGCTACCCGTTTTCTGCCTTGGAACCCTATGAAGACCACACTGCTTGCTAAAAGTTCAGCAAAACAAAACAAAACTGGGCATAATCATAAGATCACTTTTGGTATTGAGAAAGAAGTTTTTTTTTTTTTAAGGTTAGATGGTGGAGGGGGCTCTGGTCCAAAACACACTGCAGAAATAATCCAGTTTGATGATGATGATGATGATGATGATGATGATGATGATGATGTGATTAAAGTTTATTTCTAGAGCGCTGTCGGTGTACACAGTGCAGTACAAAAGACAATCAAGGATAAAACAGAATAAAACCTGCCAAAGGCGTACAATCTAAGTACAAACTATAGGTAAAATAATAAAAGTCAATTAAAACAAAAACAATTACAACAATTAATAACAACATCCACTGTAAACCCAAGTGACAGAAAAAGTAAACGTATATCAAACAAGCTTTAACTGCCCTGGCTCAATGCTAGCGAATTCTGGGAATTGTACTTTTGTGAGACATTTAGCCTTCTCTGTCAGAGAGCTCTGTTGCCACAACTACAATTCCCAGGATTCCCTAGCACTGAGTTAGGGCAGTAAAAGGGGTCTCAAACCTGTACACTGATTTCCAGTCCTCCTCCTCCTCCTCTTCTAGCTGATTCCTAGTAAAGGTGGGGGGAGTTATGATCGTGGCAGTAGTATCACAATCATGACTAAGTAGAGAATTGTGACTATGGAACAGTTGTGGATGAGTAAATCTAGATAACTGTTCTGCATAAAATGCTGTTTTCTGTGGAAAGCAACCAAGTATGCATTTTGCACAGAATACCTCCTAAATTGCAAATAGTTTTTGAAATTTTACAGCAGGAAGAAGACTGCTAAAATTACTTGTTGCTTCTTCCAATAAAAAAATGAATGGAGAATTACATCCTCAGATACTACTCCCAGAGAGTTCTAAGAAAAAGGATTAACTCCTTTTTGCCAGAAAAAGGGCACTCAAGGGGATCTGGTGTGTGAGCAAGAGCTGCAAAATCAATGTTGGGGCCACATTTCTCACCCCCACTTTACTGGAAGCAGGTAGAGTTAGCCCTCCATATTTGTTGCTTTAACTTTTGTGGATTTGATTATTTGCAAACTTGATTAATATGTCCTCTCTAGGGATTTCTAGGTCTTCCAGTGCAATTCTGCCAGAAGTTGACCATAGAGTTGTGTTGGGGAACCTAGAAGTTCCTAGAGAAAACACTTCTTTAGGCATAAGTAGGTTCTGGCAGATGTTGACCATAGAGTTGCACTGGAGGATCTGGAGATTCCTAGAGGTGTTCTCTTAGGTTAAAAAAATTGTTTACTTTTTTAATTTTCTGTTTTTTCACATTCACGAGGGTCCTTCACCCCTATGCCCAGTGAATGTGGAGTGACCACTGTAGTTTCAACAAGCAATGTGAAAATCCTGTTTCTTCAATACTGTGCATAATATACATATGCCAGAGCAAGTGATATCAATGTGAAATCATTGGTATTTACTTCTGAGTAAACATGCATAAACTGGTGCTAGAATATTATGCTTGCAAGAGGAAGGAAGCTATAAAAACATATAAATGGACTGAGAAGATTGTGTGTCAAGATACTGTGAGATGTACAGTGGCACTAATGAACTAGATTGTTATTTAAATGAAGCAGTATATCTCTTTGTGGTGTGTATATCTTTTTATAGGATCTCCTGGAGTTTTATAATCATTTTCTCTTCTAAGTGTCAAATAGCAGCAATATTGATAACACAGAGGTATAAATGGCAGCCTGTGTATAATCCTGCAACTATTTAATATCTTCTTTACTGCACTATATGGACTTGCTGATCACTCCAGTGCAGTACTGAAGACTAGAGTTAGATTTGACAATGTTTAGAAATTGGATTCAAAGCCTTATTTGGTCCAAAGATCAGAAAAGATACTTTTTTTTTGAGTACAACCATCTTGACTAGGGGATTGACCATGGTGGCTGGTGGATTCTGGGAGTTATAATCCAAAAAAGTAACACTTCTGAGCTCTTACTTGAGTGTTATAAGTCTGAGTACATTAAAATGTGAGAAGGACAACTACCCAAGCTCACTGAAGTTAATTTTTTTGAACCACAAATCCAAGAATCCCACAGGAAGCATGGGCAATACCACGTAGACTACAGAAGTCTGGGAACTATAGTCTAAAAAAGTAATTTCCTCAGGTTTTGGGAATTATGGTAGACCTATTCACCTTATTATATGTTTCTAACACAATCCTCATGTGTGGAGTAGCTTTCTAGAAAGGAGAGCCAATTCTGTGTATGAAAGTTCTCCATAAAATTTGTAATTCATTTATGTCTTTGGGAGATTTGTGAGAACAAACATTGGAACTAGAATACAGTGGTACCTCTACTTACGAAATTAATCCATTCCACAGCCCAT
>JAIPUX010001232.1:149111852-149125301 GCA_020142125.1 Phrynosoma platyrhinos | reverse complement strand
ATTAATTTCGTAAGTAGAGGTACCACTGTATTTCTTTCCTTGATTACCTATGCAAATGAAGCAACTTAGTGGAAAATGATCTGCAAAATGTTTTCCAATCTGCAAATTCAGTGGCATTTAAGATTGTTATTAAAATTATCAGTACTGTAATAATCTTACAACTCAACAGCTGTTCATATTGCCATGGCAACAGCTCCATCATAAGCATTGGCACCATTCAGGAAAGAGTTTATACAGGACCACTTGCAACAAAATCCTGCTGAAAAGAAGTACTCATTTGATCTGCTCTTTGTGTACTTGTGCTGAAGTATTATGATGAATGGTCTTCCTGGGCAGCTTTAGAATCCAGCTTTACATTTAGCCAATTGCATCTGTCAAGACTCAAGATGCTTCCTAAACTATACCAATTTCTGGGGTGTGTGTGTGAGGGATTAGCCATATTTACTTGTTGCTGCAAAAGCAACAGAGAGACTTGTAAAAAATGTCAAACTAATAAATCTTATTTGGTATACACCTTCATGTCACTTGTAGCATCTCTTGATGTAGGCTTGTGCTTGTCAGACTCTGGTCATGTCTGTATGGGCCAAATAACACATCCTCCCTTCAGTCTCATAACAATCAGTCTGGATAATCAGCCCAGTCCCCAATTTTGGTGTGGAGTGTCCATATGACATACAGCTAGCTCAGCACCAAACCCACATTTCCCCAGAAAATGCAAGTGGCTGTTTAGAGTGTCATGCGGTGCTGCTCACTGCTGCCCCTGATGACATGAGTTACCCCTCTAGATCAGAATGAGGCACCCAACAATGTGATCAATGCTGTGTGGGCCTCATTTTCAGCCTAGAGGGAATGACCCATGGCAACAGGCAGCGTGTGTGAACAGTCACTCGGTGTCTCTCTGGAGTGCCCAGGTAATGGGGGGACTTCAGGGCCAGAATACACTGGGCTGTTCCTGAAGTATTCTGGCCTGTGCAGACATGCCCCAGTGATGTGGGAAGCTTGCAATTATTTTTCTTCCCAGTGTGCCAAGCACCGTCACCATATTTGTGCTCATCTGCTACAATTGCTTCCCCCTCTTTCTTTCCTGGAAACTAATTGGAAACCAGCAGCCAATGGCTCATGGTCTGGCACCAATCCAGGGACAGCCACTTTGAGTACAACTGAAGTAGATTGCAACACACATAATCTTTTGCCATGTTTGGGGAACCTGAGACTTGGGCCAAACCTATAGCTATCTGGGCTTCTTCAAGTGGCCATATCCTCTTCCCATGATATCGTTGTTTAGTGGTTTTTTCCTTTAGCTCTCCTCATCGCTGGAATGTCCCCCCAGATTTGAGAATTTATCTCAAACTGAATTTCACCCCTGCTCTGAAAGAAGTTCCTTTTTCTTTGGCTTGCGCCAAATATGCATTGTGGGTTTTTAAGGTGTCCCAAGGCCCCTGCTGTTTGAACTCAACAAGGTCATCAACTCAACCCAGATTTCACTCTCTCAGTCAAAGGAAGTTGGATGACATAAATGGGATTCACACTGAAGGATTCACACTCTCAGGGTTTTCCATCTAAGTAAATAATTTTGAGGACAACAAATGGGCAAAAAGCCACTGCCAGCTGGAGTGTTTTGCCCCCTTCTCTATGCCCATTTTATCAAGGTGATGATCTGTCCTTTGATCCTATGTCAACAGTGCAAAGAAAGTTGAAAGCAGCAGCCACCACCCTGTCCCCACCACCCTCTTCCCCAACACGGTCGTTGGCATCTCATAAAACATTTACAAAACCTGTCATAAACAGGCTTGATAAGGAAACAGGACGCTAGATTTCTAGAGTCAGCAGCTTCGAAGGAAAGGACCTTCCTATCACTCAAGGTTCCTCTGTTTAAACAGCAAACATCACCCCACCAACTTCACCCTGCCATAAAATCTTTGAGCAAAGACTTTTCACCAGCCTTAGAGATTACTTGCTTTGTTTAGAATGCATCACCCATTCAGCCACCATCCACCTTTATAGCAACCCAGTGTGGAAGTGATTTTGCCATGGTCTGAGACCCAAAATTAAGATCCAGGAATCCTTCAAATGCACTGGGCACCTGTTTTGTAGAGGTTTTTTAAATGCCCCATTTAAAACCTTTAGCAAGAAGATTAGTACCCAGATCCTATTTGAGATTAGTGCATAGAGTCATAGAGCTGGAAGGGATCAGACAAGGCTGGATCTATCTGTTCAACTTATATGCAGAAGATATTATAAGAAAAGTTGGCTTGGACACAGAAAAAGGAGGGAGAAATATCAGCAATCCAAGATACACAGATGACTCCATAATACTATCAGAAAACCTCACAGACCTGGAACAACTGCTAAGGAAGATCAAGGAAGAAAGTGCAAAGGCTGGCTTACTGTTAAACATAAAGAAAACAAAAATAATGACCACCGAGAATATAGACAAATTCAACCTAGACAATGAAGAAATAGTAATAGTCAAAGTTCTCATACTTGGGCTTAAACATTGGAAATTATCGCACCATCTTTCCTCCCATGCTAGACGCAGGTTGGAAACTTAAATAGGTGGATTTTATTGCACACCCCTGTGCCTGGGCAGTAAACATCCTGTACCCAATCCAGGTTTCTCCTGCACGTTTTAAAGAACAGTCTTCAGGAGTTTAGAGTTAACACTTGAAGACAGAACTGCATTTACATGATGATAATGTACATGTCATGAGGAGACATGACACATTAGAAAAGACAATAATGTTTGGTAAGGTAGAAGGCAGTAGGAAAAGAGGAAGACCACAATACAGTCGTCCCTTCTAATTCACAGGGGATCTATTCTGGAACCACCCAACCACCCCAGCAAGTTGAGAAAATTGTCAATATTGGGCCCCATTTGTAGTAATAGCCATGTGCTCCCCCACACAGCACTGCACATGTGCCACAGGCATGAATGCCATTTTATTCCTCCCTCCTTGCCATCTGTGAATGGGTGAGACAGCGGACTCTAAGTCCACGGATTGGGAGGGATGAGTGTACAGTGGTCTTCACAATACACAACTCAGTCAAGAAAGCCATGGCTACCCTGATTTTGCAAGATGTGAGCAGGGCTGTTGATAACAAGGTGACTTGTAGGTGTCTCATTCCTAAAGTTGCTGTAACTTGAAGCTGACTTGATGGCAATTAACAATGACAATGGAAGAAATGTGCATTTTCTACAACATGATTCTAAATTAGCAGTTTCTTTGCCTCTGAAAACACACAGACGCTGCTGGAGTCATGTTGCAACAGAAATAGCTTCTGACAACCTAGTGTCCCACCAGATGGAGTGGACCATAACTTCCATCAACCAATGCTGGCTGGGATTGAAGGATAGTGTAGTCCAGCACATATGGGATGAGGCACCACATAGATACTTGTCAGGGCAGACTTGCTGACCAAGGGAGCTTAAGGGGTTTAGGAAGCTGTATTACCAAAAAAAAGCTAATTTTTCTGCACTCTGAGCTTGAGTACTTCTTCCCAAGACATCAATGAGACACAAGTTCAGTTTCTTATGCAGTTCTGAATCACAGCCAATTTGGCTGTCTTTCAGTGCACAATCCAAACAGCAGCCAAGGCTGTTCCTTTGACTATCATAAAACCTTCCAGGGCTGCAAAAACAGGTCAGAGAGCTCAAAGAATACAGCTCTAGCACAGTAATAATTAACAAGGCAATGACATGAATCTTTGGGCTTCTTTTCCCTCATTATCAGTGATAAAGAAAGGTTATATGCACGACATGTCTCAGTCAAGGAAGCCCAAAGACATTGGGAAGCCTAATGATATTTAGTTGTTAGATGCTCCAAAGATTGGGAGAGCAGCAAGTTTTATAAAGTCTGTTTAAATCACTGTGCTCTCTTTCTTGCTCCCTCTTTTCTCAGTGCGATCCTCTGTGAAGTACTGAATCCCCAACTGAATAAATAGGAATCTTCAAGAGGACTATGCACTAAAGCATGGCCAGAAATTGGAAATGTTACTTTGATGGACTATAACTTCAAAGTTAGGCTGACTAGGAATGGGGAGTTCTGGAATTTGTTCCAACTTTTACAAGACATTTAGTGACTTTTAAAAGCAGAGTATAATGTGTTGGCTAGAGCATTGGACAGGGACAGAGAGAGTCAGGTTAAAATCCCTACCCAGTCATGAAGTTCATTGGGACACCTCAGACCAGTCACTCTGGAAGGACAATGTATGTCACCTTGAGTTCCCACTTGAGTAACCCACTGGGTGACCTTGGGCAAGTCACATGCTCTCAGCCTCAGGGGAAGGCAATGGCAAACTTCCTCTGAACAAATCTTGCCAATAAAACCCCATGATAATGTTGCCTTAAGGTTGCCATAAGTTGGAAAAGACTTGAAGGCACACAACAACAACAACAACAACAACAATCATGGCTGAGCAGGGAATCAAACCCTGGTCTCCAGTCATAGTCCAGTGCTCAAACTATTAAGCCACACTGGCAAATTGTCAATTATTACACTGCAGTGGATCATGCTACCAAAAATCCAGATAACCATATATTCATATTTTTGCTTTCTAGTTGTGTTATGTTTTATCACACAGTGTACATGACAATAAAGTACAATAATTGTGCTAATTGGAATGTTTCCTGCTTAGGCACTCCTGGAGCTGCTAACTTGGCAATAAAATATCACATTATGCATATTGATACATAATGAAGCATTTAAACCAATAATATTGAGTCATAACTAACCTCATAAAAGGAAGTTTGTGTTACAGGCCAGCAATATAACAGATACTAGAAACATTTCCTATCACACTTTCCTATCATATACAACATTGACAAGAGAACATAAATTTGTATCAGATTTGCATGTGCTAATTCTCATTTCATAGACAGAAATCTAGGAAATGTAAGAATAAAGAATGAGATCCTGGGTTACTCTCACAATAAATTAACTAGCAGAGAATGCCATTGAAATCTGTAGGAAAACAATCATTTCAGAAAGCTTTGGAACAGACCCACTGAAATAATTGCTTTTCTACATATGAACCCAAAAAGTCACCATTGCACAATGGATTCATTCTGCTGATAGCTGCAGAAGAGAGCTGTGCAGACTGCATGTTCCTCTGTGCCTTATCTTTGCAAGTTACACATTGCTCACTGGATTTTGCAATTGCGCAATGAGCTTGTATAATTTTCATTGTGGTTGTGCATCATGTTTTGTGCATTGGGGTTGCATATCCTATACTTTAAACTATGGTTGTATATCATGCATTGTGGTTAGTGGATACACATCCTATACGTTGCATTGTGGTTGTATATCCCGTAGTTTGCATTATGAAATGGCACCTAGTCAATAACTTGTGTTGAGCAATGTTGCTATTCTGAATGTGGTTTGTGTAATGCTCATGTAGGATATCTCTGTGTGTGGACATTTACACTATGCTAAGGGGATGTTGTTGTATGTTGCCTTGAGCTCTATGGAGGAAAGGAGGAATGGCAGGGGGATTTTACTGAATGGCCCTTGTGGTCTCTTCCAGTTCTATGATTCTATGTATGCCAAACTAGGGGCTGCCCTTTGGACTATTTCCTGGTGATCTTGTATGGCCCAAGAGTGCTTACTGGCATGACAAGAAGGATCAACATATTGTATTTCCTCTTAAAATGGGGAGAAAAGGGGAGGGTTTGAACTACATCACCGGCGCCTTTCAGTCTGTGTTTTACTCTACAGTTTATCTCTTACCTTCCCTTGGCAGTTTGAAAACTGTACAGTGGTGAGATAAACAGAAATGAGTAAGTGCTCAAAGGCTCATTATCTTACCTGCGAGTGCCAATAAAAAGGCCATAATTTTAAAAATGGCATATTTATATTTATATTGTGCATGCAGATGAAGGAGAGTTTACATTAGTCAACAGTTTCAAATGGCATGCACTCCTGGGTGCTACCTACTTTCAGTTTACATAACCTCCAAGAAAGGCTCTGGTGCACGGTTTTGGTTTACTGTCAGCTGGATGAGGGAACTGGAAGCAAAGTGGGCGGTGGTAGTGGGTACATGGTGGAATTCATTGTTGTAGGAGTCGATTTGCTTTCCAAGCTGAGCAGTATTTCTGTCACACACGCCACCATTGCATAACAGAGGCCACAAACTTTATAACATTGGGTGGGGGAAGCTTCAATAGCAGGAGGTGCTAGTTAAAGTGGTGCTTTCTAGGGGGCCCTATCACTGCTAGACACTGTTAAATGCCCAGATTGTCTCAGGATGATACTATAACATGAGCATTATAGGAAATGAAAGGCACTACAGTAGCTAGAGTGCTAGCCAGAATACCTGAAAGCATGCAGGTGTATGCAAAGTGCAGCTCTCTAGGGACACATGCAGCATAAAGGATGGCTTTATGACCCTTGATCCACCAGGCATACCCAAATCCCTTTTACTGGGAGGAAAAAAGGTTGAATGTTCTCTCCTAGAAGTCTCCAGGAAAGGCAATTTACTTTTTAAATAGCTTGCAGGGGTTTCTTACATTGTGTAATATCAAAAAATACCCATTTTTCATAACCAGAAGTGGACAACTGGCCACCTCCATTTTGTTTTGCTCATTTGGGGGCAGAGTTAGGGTGAACTTATGTTGCTCCTCCAAGGGCAGAAAACTGGTCCCCAAACTCACCACAGTTGCCCACTCCTGTTGTGGTTTGGAAGAAGGCATGACTCCTCTCCAAGGGTAGAAAATTGCCCCCCAAATCCACCACAGTTGCCTACGCCTGGTGTGGGTGTTAGAGTATTGGGCTAGGACTCAGGATATCCAGGTTCTAGATCACACCAGACCATGAAAACTACTGGGAGACACTTGGGCCTCTCTCTCTCTCTCTCTCTCTGCCTGAACTACTTCTTAGGGGTGTTGTGAAGATTAGGAATGGGGGAAAGAAGTCATGCATTCCACCTTGAACTTTGTAGAGATACAAACAAAACTGATAAGTATTTAAAAAGTAATAATTAATAAGAGTCAAAGGTGAGCATCAGCACTGGACTCTTCTAGGGGCCTCAGGCACTAACATCTGCCCTAGGATGCCAGAGTTTATGCCAACTTGGAAAACCTGAGTCCCCATACTAAGTGGGCAGGGTCTGAATCATGGCATCATAGAGTTGGAAAAAACTTCAATGGCCATCCAGTCCAACCCCTGCCATGAATAAATAAATACATAAAATGAAGGAACACACAATTAAAGCATCCCCGACAGATGGCCATCCAGACTCTGTTTAAAGACTTCCAAAGAAGGAGACTCCATTGCTCTCTGAGGGAGTGTGTTCCACTGTCGAACAGCTCTCTCTGTCAGGAAGTTCCTCCTAATGTTGAGGTGGAATCTCTTTTCCTATAGTTCGAATACATTGCTCCTAGTCTCTAGAGCAGCATAAAACAAGTTTGCTCCATCCTCAATATGACATCCCTTCAAATATTTAAACAGGGCTATCATATCGCCTCTTAACCTTCTCTTCTCCAGGCTAAACAACCCCAACTCCCTAAGCCGCTACTCATAGGGCATGGTTCCCAGAATTTTCACCATTTTGGTCATCTTCCTCTGGACATGTTCCAACTTGTCAACATCCTTTTTGAATTGTGGTGCCCAGAACTTCTACCCTTATTTTACCTGTGAAATTTTGAAATGCATGTAGGAGGGTGTTTGCTCTCATTTAAAGACATACTCCAAACACTTAACTGTTTTGCAGATCATGATATCAGCCACGGAAAATATACTTTCAAGCTGCAGTGTGTGAAGTGGAAGGTGAGGACAATATTTTATCCTGGTATTCATGTGCACAAGGGCTATCCCAAGACACTTTGCTGCCTGAAATGGAGTGCAGATGATATGCACTTGCCTAGGGAGAATGCTTTGGAAAATCTGGCTGCACCATTCAGATACCAGACGTTCTCATGTTCCACCAACACCCATGGTGCCACCTCAGGTAAGTCATTTCACCCTGTCTCATACTGGGTTGGCTTGGACGCAAATGTATTATGCATGCAATAAGCTGCATCCGCCTTTCACTTTATTGATTCTTCTTCTAATGTCCCTGATCCTGAAAGAGGGCCTCTTTAGCAATCCATATGGACAATTGTAACTAGACATTCCCAAATGGTAAAAATAGGGGAGAGGACCAGAGGATATTGGTTTTCCCTTTTAATTAAGGGGAACTGCACAGTGTGCCTTTGTGCATAACTAATGTGTAAGTTGTGCACCTTCAAGATGTTTCCGACTTAATGGCAACCCTAAGGCAAACCCTATCATGGGGTTTTCTTAGCGAGATTTGTTCAGAGGAGGTTTGCCATTGCCTTCCCATGAGGCTGAGAGCATGTGACTTGTCCAAGGTGAGCCAGTGGGTTTCATGGCTGAGCTGAGAATCAAACCCTGGTCTCCAGAGTCATAGTCCAACATTCAAACCACTACGGAACTACTTGGTGGCCATAAGTCTTACTTTACAGAGGTCAGTCCTCTACTTGAAGGCATCATCTATTTCAGGGGTGGGGAACATGCAGCCTATGAGCCATATGTGGCCACAGTGCTGATTTTGTAGCCTCCATGGCCCCTTGGCCCCAGACGTCTTTTGCATCCAAACATCCTCTGACTATATACGGTGCTATTTCACCACTTTATTTCCTTTCCTTTGTCTTTTCTCTTTTTCTTTCTTTTCCTTTTCTGCATCCCAGGCCATTTCAAGTGCAGGATCAGCTTTTTTTTTTTTTTTCTGATAGGAAATGACTCAAAAGTTCACTTCCAGCTCATTTTCTTTGTTTCTTTTAAAGCCTCTCTTGGATCCAAAATGGCCCAGAGAAGACCAAAACCTTGACAAAATTCCCTGCAGAGAGTATTGGGAGGCAAAATATTTTGGGTTTTTTCCCCCTAATTATTTTTTGACCTGGTAGTGCAGCCCCACATGGTTTCCTGGGAGCACAATATGATCCCAGCCGTAACAGTTGTCTATCTGAAGGTCTTTTCAAGCCCAGGCTGACCAGATGTCCTAATGTTGAAGGAGAACAAAGCACCATAAAACGTAACACATTCAGAAAAAAAATGTAGGATATTACAAAACAAAAGGTAAAAACACCAACATAAATATAAATTCATGCTTCTTAGTCATGCTCAAAATGAAGGATGTTTTGAAATTCCTCCTGGACAGAAGGCTGAAATATAAGACATGTCCTGGAAAAGGAGGACACCGGGTCACCCTGTTCAAGCCAGGTTTGACAAAAAGGTTTAAAAAGGCACAAGAAAAGGAAGCAGGGCCTTGAAGTTGCCTGTCATCAGTTAACACTTGGTCAGCAGACAAAGCAGCAGTGCCACCTGGTGCCTTCCATTCCACTGGAGCGATGAGTCTACTCCAGCTTTTGGTTATGAGTTTAAAAGGAGATATCCAAGTTGCTGAACTTATTGGGGTACAGGGATCAGTTGGAATAGATGCATTGCCCCCCCCCATATACATATAAGGTATCAGCTACCACTGCTAAGCAGGTGCACAAGTCAGGTGGTCATAGTCTTCCACAATAGGATATAGAGAAGAATTGGGTTCCTGTTTCACAGATCTTCATAGGCTAATCTATCTACATAGTTGCAAATAGATAAATGATGATAAATTTGCCCATTTGCAAATCTATACAGATCTGTGATGCAAAGGTATGTCCTCTTTCATCCTCATTTTGGGTGATGTAGCAGGGATGCAATGGCTCAAGTGGTTAAGGTGCTGACTCTGTTGATTGCAAGATTGGCAGGTTGGCAGTTTGAGGCCCAAGTGCTGCATGATGGGGTGAGTACCCATCACTAGTCCCAGCTTCTGACAATCTAGCAGTTCGAAAGCATGCAAATGCAAGTAAATAAATAGGTATCACTTCAGTGGGAAGGTAAACAGCGTTCTGTGCAATCATGGTGGGCATATGATCACAGAGTAGTCTCTGACAACGCTGGCTCTTTGGCTTAGTACGGAGATGAGCATTGCCCCCCTATGGATGGACATGACTTGACAACCTTGTTAACAGGGAATACCTTTACTTTTAGAGGGGAACACCTTACAAAGTGCTATGTTAAACCCCAACAAGATGAAATATATGAACATTTTGTGTCAAAATGCAATCCACAGATGATAAGGGCATGAAAACTCAGGTGAAATAAAAGCCTGCATCCTTTCCCCTGTAACATCCACTTTGCGAGATGTCAGTGATAAAGAGATGCTTGCCCCTTGCCCCAATCTGAATAGAGGATATGAACACTTCCAAGTGTTCATATCATGAATAATGTGCATCCATGCAGTCACAGACTGAGGGCAAGTGAAGCCAAGAATTATCTTAGCTCATTTTTAATGTTTGCAGCATGGAGAAATAGGAAACAGAAAGAAAGTAATCTGGTATGGTAGAGGTATATATGTCCTTGGGCTTTACTTCTTTAACAAAAGCTTTGGTACCAGAGGTAGAAATAATAGGGGGAAAGTAGGGCTAGATTCCTACACCACAGAAAAAGAAGAGCAGTTCAATGTTTCAGCAAAATTTTTCTACAAAACTTAATATGCAAATGTGGAATGAAGCAACCAGGTCAAGTAAGCCATGCTTAAGTAAAAAAAAATGTTGTGAATCTTCTAGAGACTACTTAAAAGTATCTTCCAAAATGCATCCTGGGATGATTCCCCCCACTCCACTTTCAGTAACATCCACATTTCTTGTGATTTCCATTTTGGTGGAGAAACTTTACAGCTCTATGCTTTTACAACATGCCAAGATAGTTGGTGAGGCCATCTAATCTGTTCACCCCTTTTCTTTCTGTTTTTGTTCTTCACATATGATCAGTAAATGATTCTGGATGTAGCTGTTTACCTTGACTGTTGTAGGCAAGCACACATAGCTACAGTAAGATCATCCAGAGTAGAATCCCATCCTTTCTCTAGTCAAGCTTTATTGCATTGTTTACTGAAGACACACTGCTGCAACCCAGCACTGAAAGTCAGTCTTTCTCCAGCCCTCCTTCACCATCTTCCCAATGTCAATGTTGCAAAACAAACAAACAAACAAACAAACAAATAAAAACCTATCAGATAATCAGAAGACAAGAAAAGGGGAGGGCTGGGCTGGGGTGGACTCCCATAAAAAGACTTTGTAAATAGGAACATCTTTGTCAACGACTTTATTAACTGGGGTATGTCTGTATATGTTTTTGTTGTTGTTGTTAACTGCCCTCAAGTGGACCCTGACTCATGATGACCCCATGTATCAGACATCTCCAAGACCCCCCTTATCCTCCACTGCTCAGTTTAGGTCCTGTAAATTTAGATCCATGATCTCTCTAATATCCATCTGGCATGTGGTCTTCCTCTCTTTCTACTGCCTTCTACCTTTCCTAGCATTATTGACTTTTCTAATTAGTTGTGCCCTGTCACGATGTGGCTAAAGTAAGACAGCCTCAATTTGATAATTTTGGCCACCAGGGAGATTTCAAGCTTGATCTGTTCAAGGACCCATTTGTTTGTCTTTTTGGCTGTCTATGGTATCCTCAGCACTCTTTTCCAGCACCACATCTGAAATGAATTTATTTTCTTCTTATCCACTTTCTTCACTGTCCAACTTTCACATCTGTACATGGTGATGGGGAATACAATGGCTTGGATGATTCTAACTTAATGTTCAGTTGTCTATCTTTACTGTTTAGGATCTTGTCTATTCTTTCATAGCTTCCCTTCCTATTCCTAGTCTTCATCTGATTTCTTGACTGTAGTCTCGATGTTTGATCCTAGGTATGGGGCATGTAACCTATTCTATAGATGACAAGGCTCTGCAACTCAAGGTGGGATTCAGAGGCACTCCCTAAATAATAGCCAACATAAACTGAGTTGTTAAAGAAGCTAAGGGGAGACCTGTTGAACCTCAAAAAACATCTGCCTAGTATATTATCATATTCCCTACAGTGTCTTTCTAAATGCTTCTGGGAAAGCCATGAGAAGGATCTGAGGACAATAACACTCTTCCAGTCATGTTCCCCAGTAACTGGTATTCAGAGGTGCAATCTGTAGGTAACACACAGTCATACCCAAATCATATTATCATCCATTCATTTATCTAACCCTCTTTTCAAACAGCGTGCAAGGTGGCCAGTGTAAGGTCATCCACTGGGTTTCATAGCTGAGCTGGGAATTGAACCCTGGTCTCCAGAGTCATAGTCCAACACTCAAAATGCTATGCCACACTGGCTTGTAAAGTTATATAGAATAACAGATCATATAGGATTCTGGTGCTAGCCTTTGACCATGTCATTGCTTGGAGTAGGGAGAATTTTTATGGGAGAATCATTGCATAGAAAAGGAGGCACTTGAATGAAGAAATTACACTTGCTTCCTTCACACCAGTCTTTCCCATCCTTCTGTTTCTAATTATGTCTAGAAATATAGGACTGAATCTATTTGACCTAATATCTCAAGTGTGAAAATGCAGGAAGAGTCAAAGTTGGAAAGCTGTGCGAGTAACTAATATAAAATCCACCAGGGGGCAATATTGGACTACAGGAAAACTCATCATTGTTGAATCTCCAAGAAATTATACCTACTATAATTTTCTACATGGAAAGTTAGGAATGAGGTAATGCAAACAGAAGGAAATGTTAACTATTGAAATCTCATGTAGTGTTAATATTATGGCATCTCTTCATTGGAACCAAGAGTTGCCTAGGTAAAGAAGCTTAGCTTCAACATGTTTTCCTAGCAGGGGTACTGTGTTTGTGTCAGCTGCATGGCAGGCATAAATCCAAAAAATGCAGATATTTTAGGAAGCATTAAAATTTGCATTCTTTCAGCTTCAAGAGGCTTTTGCCTTACAGTAAGCATACACACATATATAGATAGATATTGCCTGTGAGCATTCAGGAAAGAATGCCACGGTTACTTAGTACTTCTCAAAAACAAGTCAAATGACATCTCTTCAAATATTAGCTATGTTTAAATGTTTAAACTACAGGAAAAGAGTTTCCACCTAAACATTAGGAAGAATGTTTGATTGTAAGAGCTGTTTGACAGTGGAATAAACAGAGGCTGGATGGCCATCTGTCAGGAGTGCTTTGACTGTGTATTCCTGCATGGCAGGGAGTTGGATTGGACAGCCCTTGTGATCTCTTCCAACTCTATGATCCTATGACTCTAAGTCGTGGTACACTTTTTTTAAAAAAAATTGAATTACAGACTGTGGATGTAATCATCCTGATTTCAGTGAAGACTTTATCAAGGTCCCCTATGATATTCTTGCAGACAAGGTGGTGAAATGCGGACTAGACATCTGTTAGATTGATTTTTTGGTGGCTAATGGAGACTGCAGAACTGGATCAACACTAACAAAGTTAATGTCAACTGGGATAAATAAAAGGAACCACATTTAGCCAGGATGAGTGATGGCTTAATAGCAGTATATGTGAAAAGGATGCAGGGGTCTTAGTAGACCACAAGCTC
>JAIPUX010001232.1:149098463-149110598 GCA_020142125.1 Phrynosoma platyrhinos | reverse complement strand
AGCCAAGCCTGCCTAAGAAAAACTAAAAATCCCAAGCTGAAGCAGAGGGGCAAGGGGCAAACCAAAAACTAAAAAAATGCAAGGGATTCCTACATCTCCTCCCACAAACTAATACAGTGGAACATTCCTATGCTCAAACATACTAAAGAACTGAACAAAAAATGAAGGAAAATGCAGGGGAGAATTTAAACAGTCCAGGCTGGACATCACAGTATGAATGAGAGAACTTCAAGGCTTCCTGTTATTAACAGCCCTGTAAAGGTCACAGATATTAAGATTTGTGGCTCCCTTGAATCTATCCCCCTGTAATGTGGTCTTTCCTCTTTTACCTCTGTCTTATTTATCTCTTTTTGGCAGTCAGTGGTATCCATGGAACTCTCCTCCAGTACCACATTTCAAATGAGCCGATTTTCTTCCTGATTTCTTCACAATTCAGCTTTCACAGCCATACATAGAAATGGAAAATACTGATTCTACAATTATATGATCTCTGTATATTTGCTGTTCACTCAGCTGAAAAATAAGCTGTCCCCTATCATTTCTGTTGATGTTGTTGACAGGTTTTGAATAATTCCTCAGCTCTGAGCAAATATGTGGGAGAATAGCAGCTTTTTAATACTGCCTTTAGCAGAAATCACCATACGCATTTTCTCCTTTTTTAGGTGTGAGGGTGCAGAATGACTCTTCTAGCTGGTAATAAAAGGAAGACTAAAATTAGAATGGATTTGGGGTTTATTCTAAATTGAGGGTGGGGAACAGTTAAGCCACACACCACTCCACCCATTTCTGCAACTCCTGCAGCATCCACATCTTCAACATCTTACTTTTTTTGGTCAAGACTTGGAAACCAAGAAGTGTGATTCTTTAAACTAAGGACCCTTTCACACTTCACAATTATAGCACTATGATTCCACTTTAATTGCCATGGCTGCATCCTATGGAATCTCAGGGTTTGCAGTTTGGTAAGGCACTAGAGCTCTCTTGCTGGGGATTCTAAATTGTTGTTGTGTTGTTGTTGTTGTTGTGTGCTTTCAAGTTGCTTCCGACTTAATGGAAACCCTAAGGTGAACCTATCATGGCAAGTCACATGGCAAGATGTGTTCAAAGGAGGTTTGCCATTGCCTTCCTCTGAGGCTGAGAGCATGTGACTTGCTCAAGATCACCCAGTAGGTTTCATAGCTAAGTTGGGAATCGAACTCTGGTCTCCAGAGTTGTACTCGAACACTCAAACCCACTATGCCACACTGGGTCTCATGGGAATTCTAAATACCTCTCCTTAAACTAGTAGAAACCAGCCGCCACTACTTGATTTTTAAGATTTCTGTAATTAGGGCTATCTGTGCAAGTAGGACTATTAAGTCAAAGGCCAACTGTTAGCCAGGGCCTTTCAAGTGATGTGTTCCAACATTTTGATATGCAGTCCTTCATCATAACAATTCCTTTAGTAATATAATGAGGGACAGACCGAAAACACAGGCAGCTGGGTTAATCCACATTGACAAACTAGTTCTAACAGTTTTCATTATGTAAAATTCAGAGCCCCAGGGTGGTGTAGTGGTTTGAATGACTCTGGAGAGCTGGGTCCAAATCCCTGCTCAGCCATGGAAACCCACTGGGTGACCTTGACCTTGGCAAGTCACATACTCTCAGCCTTGAGGGCAAATGTCCTCTGAACAAACAGAGGTTGTATGGCTATCTGTCTGGAGTGCTTTGATTTTGCATTCCCCCATGGCAGGGAGTTGGACTGGATGGCCCTTTTGATCTCTTCCAACTCTATGGGCCTTTTTTTCTAAGACATTGAGCCTTCTCTGTCAGAGAGCTCTGGTGCTACAATAAACTACAGTTCCCATGATTCCCTAGCACTGAGTCAGGGCAGTTAAAGTGGACTCAATTTGCACTATTTCTGGCAGTCTGCAAAGGCCCTATGATTCTATGATTCTGTGAAATGCTGGAAACTCCTATCTTATCTTTTTTAAAAAAAAATGGGATCAGCATTTGGCAATAAGTAATTGCAAATAACAAATTACTTATAAGTAATTCCTACTTGCAATAATTAAGATATTTAAAAATTACATTATAGTTAACAAAGGGACTTCATTCAATTTGCACTGTAGCACTCTTTTAAAGTGACTTTTACTGAGTTTTGGCCTCACTAAATGATAGAAGAAGAGTATCATGTTACAAGTGCTGGCTTGTAGATAGAAGGACATATATTCGTACCACACGCCAATAACTTGTACCATTCCATTTTCAAAAAGTAACTTTTAAACAAATATTTTTAAAAATTTTAACTTATAAAATGTTGACAAGTTGTAGTTACTCTTTGGATATGGTAAATAAAGAGCCCCACCCCCAACAAAAACCCTGTAATTTTAACAATAATTGTAACTTCAGTGGACCCTTGGTATCCACTGGGGTTTGGTTCCAGGACCCTCTGTGAATACCAAAATCTATGGATGCTCAAGTCCCGTTATATACAATGGAGTAGTAAAATGGTATTCCTTATATAAAATAGCAAAATCAAGGTTTGCTTTTTGGATTTTTAATTTTAAAAAAAAAATCAAGTCATGGACAATCGAATCCATGGATGCAGAATCCATAAATACAGAGGGACTACACTGCATTTTAAAAATAACTTTCCCAGCTCTGGTGGGAATACTGTTAGGAGATTATCGCAGCAATAATAAAACCGGCTTACCTGATCCAGCTTAAAATTTAAAATGGATGGCATCCTGATGTTATCAGAAGGATTTAGCCGCCAAAATCACCACCCAGGTCCATTCTGGGTCCATCGGCGCTCTCATGGCTGCTCCAGTGGCTATTTCCTTAAACCGGAAAACTCAGCTTCAAAAAGAGGCATGCTGAGCACCCCTGTGAGCAGCAATGGACCCAGGCTGGACCCAGGGGATTATTTCAGTGGCTAAATCCTTCTGATAACATCAGGATGACGCCTGTTTTAAATTTTAAGCCAGCTCAGGTAAACCGATTTTATTATCGCTGTGATAATCTCCTTAGGCACCCTTTCTGTACTGTGTCAGCCTCAGCACTAAGCCATGGGCTTAGATAAAGTTGATTTGATGAAGCACTTCAAGCTGAATATCTTGAAACCCTTTCCCAGTAAAAATTAAAGATAGCCATAGTTTTCCCAAGGCTCTTGTCTGCCCATGATATATTTTCTGACACAGAGATCACCTGCGGAAACTTCTGAATGCTCCACAGACTTACAAAATGATTCAGCTTCACATGGTAAGTCAGGCCAGTCATCAGTTTCCTGTCTGCTAAGATGGAATAAGAACAGAACAAATCTTACACAATGAATTCCAAGGATTGCTCACTGTTGGTGCCATTCTTTCAAGCTTTGAAGAAGTCATGGGGCCTGTTATGAAACATTTCCTTCTCCTAATCTAGGCCATTCAAGGAGAAATATTCTGGCACGAATGCCTGAAGCGCCCAGCAGGTAAGCAAGAAAATAATTATCTTTCACTTCTCTTTCTGAAGATCTGAATGCATGTAGGCAGAGACAGATTTCTAAGAGAGCCTGCAAACATTACTTGTTTGGACTGCAACTCCCAGAATCCTCCAGCCAGCAAGTTTAATTATCTGTTCCTGCACAGACCTATTTAGACAATGCAGAGAGTTAAAATGGTTAGAACATGGGTCAAACTTCTGTGTGATTCTCTGGAGTAAAAAAAGTTCCTGTTTGCCCTGCCCTGGATGTGCAGACTTCTCAGTATTGCAGGGATAGGGGGATGAGCATCGGTGGGAGGGTGGAAGAGATCAGGAAAAGGCACCATGGACCGGGTGAATCACTGACTCAGAGTAGTGTGCAGACAGTATCAACCCATTGTTGGTGCCAGTTGTGCAGATAGCTTGTCTTCCCTGCGGATCCAGAAGTTCCAGTGTTAAGCTGGGGTTTCCCGTCAGAGTAGAAATAGCCATCTGCAAGCTTCTTCAGAACCTTTGGATGCAGTTCATTTCATGCTGAAGACTCTTTTAAAGTAGCTAGGTCTTCTTGCACCACATCATTTCCCATTCTGGGCTCCAGCCCCCTCATTGTACTATTTTGTTGCTTTCATCTGGTAGTGCACTGTTTTCCTTTGGGGACAACACAAATTAGATATCAAGCAGTTCTGTCCTCTCTGTGTCACTCATTAGCCTCCTCTTCATCCAGGGTGACCAGATATTCTAACCACAAAGGAGGACAAGGCACCATAAAATGTAGGATATTCAAGAAAAAAGTAAGCCATTACAAAAGAAAAGCAAAAAACTCTAATATAAATATCAATTCATGCTTCCTCACGTGCTTCAAATGGAAGACATTTTGGAATTTTTCCTGGACAGAAGGCTGAAATGTAGGGCATGTCCTGGAAAAGGAGGACATCTGGTCACCCTGCCACCATCTTCTCCACACATATCTTGTTGTTCCTCTTGCTTTCAATATAGATTGGAGGATGATCCTTTTTATTATTATTTTTCCTCCTCTTTTGCAAGCCTGTGCTCATTCTGAGCACTAGCCTCCTAATGTTCTCTCCCCAAAATATTGGCTGCTTGTTTGTACTTTTCCTTGCTGATTTATTCCTTCTTCCTTTTCTTATACATTTGTATATGTGTGTATTCCTCCATGGCTGAAGAGTCAGATTACATGGTTCTTGTGGCCCTTTCCATCTTAGTAAATTTTTAAAAGTTCCTCATGGATCTACCCTGACTTCTTTGGACATCTACCACATTTATTACTCACAGGAATTGTGATTGTCCCTTTCATATCTGATGTTTAAGAAACCCCTATAGATGATGAACTCACCTCTCTTTGATTATTTATGATTATGGGATCTCACACAGTGTTTCTTCAAGCTTAATAAAATCAGATTTGTTGAAGCTCAGAGTGTGGTCTGACTGTATTTGGTTTTCCCTTTCCTCTGTATAAACAAAGACAAGGAGGATATGGGCACTTCAACCCAAGAATACTTCTACCCCATTGATCATTTCATCCCTATTGGATGTAAATTAGTCTTCTGTCATTGTATGTCACTAACAGGATAGCAGCCAAAGATTATAAATAAAGTAGTAATGCATATTTGCTTCTTGAACCTTTCAGATAAAGGCCAAGATCCTGCATCACAGGCATTACAACAATAGAGCTTGACATGATATGTAAGCATGTTGGAGAATTGTAATGATGTGCTGCAATGGGGCACCATGTGTTAGCGGACGTCCTCCATTTTTCTTTTATATTTTAGCCATGTGGAGTTCCCTATGACCCCAGCCTGACCTTTGGGAGATGGCAGCCATAATCCCCTAAATGTAAGGTCAGGTATGCAAGCTGAAGTTGCTCAAGACCACTAAAGATTTCCTGGACAGGCACATTTGGGAGTTGCCCTTGAGAATATCCCATTGCACTGGAAAAGAGGCACAATGATGTTTGTTTGTCTTAGTCTCACACTTAATGGGACAGTGATCAGATTTGATTGCACCCCTTTCTCTAGCTTCCTTTCCTTGATAGTTTTGAAACCAAATGCATTGTTTAGACTATGCCCAGACTTAGGTAAACAATGGTAAACCCATCAAGCCTTTGTCCACCTATTGTTTGACTCATGGCTAGAAGGCAGAAATTCCCTATAAGAACCCCTGGATTTTGGCAGACCTTGTGCTACCTTGGAAGTGCATGCTGAATCTCTGTTGGTCGGCACTCTGAGATAGTTCCCGTGGCCCCCTCTCTTGCTGGTCGTGCCCCCTGCCACGGAAGCCATCCGCATTCACCAGAAATCCGGAGGAGTCTCTCAGGCATATCCCCCTCTATCCTGCTTTCCCTCTCTGCCTCCCCCGCTCCCGCTCCTTTCCACTCATCCTTCTAGTGTGTGGGTGTGTGTGTCGTATGTGGTTGGTTGCTCATTGTGTTAATAAATATTTTAGACTTTATTGGAGTTTGGTCCGTTTCAGTGTCATTCCTTGCCAGAATTCTTATACCTCTGGTATACATTTGGACAAGATCTCCGAAGCGAAGTTGGGTGCTTCACTCGCATATTTGAGCTAATTATAAATTTCCCAAAATTAGTTTTGTTTTCCCAACACATGGAAGATGTCTATTGAGCAATAGGGGCTCCCACTGCCCAATGGGGCACCATGCAAATGTCCTGTTGTGCAACAAGGCACTGCAAAAGTGGGTATGGTTTTTCTGGCTGGGTATAGGGCACCCAAGACTTTCCACTATGCTCTTTTCTGGTTACGTGTCTCATTTCTCTGTTAGGGGCTGTTGCACTCTTCCCTTGTGCTGCCCTTGTTAAAGGACAGCCTATCCCTCAAAATGCTATGCTGTTGTGCATTGCAACCATTGTGTAGTGTCTATGCTGCTTGCTTCACTTGCAAAATAGTCCTAGTCCTAGCGGCATAACTACAACAATGCTTTTCTCCTTGGACTATGATAGTTGTGCAATGCCACAATTCTAAACTGCACAATCAAGCTGAGTTATGCATGATCAACCTATGCATATATTCCCAACAGGATGCCAGCCAAAGTGTTTTATTAAACTAATGGTAACAGAGTCATCCCTATGACCAGGCAGAGTGAGACAAACACAGCAGGAGGGCAGCTGTGACAGCCACCCATTCCCCTTGAATTCCCTGCCAATGCAGATCTCTTGGAGGACAGAGCAATCTGTGTGCCACCCATTTTGTCCTTCACCCTCTTGTTGCCCTCAGAGACAGCAGATGATATTTTCCCATGGCCAGACTTCAAGTAATGTCCCATTGCCTACCCAGTTTGCTTCCTTCTGGAAGTGGGATATGGAAAGTACTGCCATCCTGCCCTTGGGTCTCAGGCAAAAAATTGTTGTGGGCCAGTTGTGAGAAATGGAGTTGTTGCTATGGATAATCCAAAGAATGCTTCTTAAAAACATGACAGTAGAGAATTTACAAGTGGAAACCCCAGGCATCTCCTACTGCAAAATGGTTCTCTGTTTGCCAGGAAAGGGATGAGACAAGCAAGAAATACTCAGAGTACAGTTATCTGTCCGCTTATTCAACTATCAGCTCTAAAACAAGCAATGTGGTGCTGAATTTAATATTTTATCCTTGACTGTAACTGTTTAAATATTTTTGCAAAGAATTAAGCGGAAGCATGAGTCTAGACGGAAACTATGTACAAACAGTACAGAGATGGTCATTGATAGTTATAATAGGTCTGAACCTAACCTAGTTTTTGGACAACAACACCCGTAGCCAGCATTGCAATTTTTAGAACTGTGGTCCAAATAATAAAGTTTCTAAGCCCTGCTTTGTTTCTCATGCTTTTAAGGAGACCGTGTGCTTTAAAGAGAGAGTGTGATGAACAAAGCTGCTGCTTCTCCACTTAAGATAAAATATGTAAATGAGCACCTCCTCCCATATGATGAGCCTGCCATAAATCTGAGGTCTTCAGAGGTGGCCGTGTTGCATGTACCCAACTGGATACACATAACAATGCTTTCTTTGTGGCACCATCTGGTCTGTGGAACTCTCTTCCAAAGGAAGTTAGGCTGGCTCCATGTCTTTTACGCTTCTGGTGGCCAGCCAAAACAGTTCTATTCTGCATGACATTCATTGTCTGAAATTGCTGTTTTAACTGTTCAAATCTGGTTCTATGATTGTTTTTAGACTGCTTTAGGAGGTTTTAAAGAGTAGTTTAATGTGAATTTAAAATACTTTAATCTTTGTATTAATTCAGTTTTATTTGTTCACCACCTTAGGAGCCCTTGTGGGCTGGGAGGCAATGCAGAAATACTTTAAATAAATAAATAAATTTCAAAGCAGTAATTGAAGCAACTCCATCTTCTGATTTCAACTACAACAGGCAGTCATTGGGCTTGGTGGGTTAGTATAGAGTCTTGTGTGGGATGCTCTTCCACACAAGACCTATTGACCATTCACTGTCACTTACAGATGTTGGTAGAATTCAAATACATAGCTTTGTTAATCTGGAAAATCAATGTGGAAAGGGATCTTGTAGCACCTTTGAAATTAACTGAAAGACAAAAGCTGGTAGCATGAGCTTTCAGAGACCTGAATCTAGTTCCTCAGATACATGAAGCAGATGGTCCAGGGACAGACCTACCATATATACTCATGTATAAGTCTAGAAATTTTAGTCAAAAAAGTGACCCCATAAAACTGGGCACTTATCTACTGGTCAATGTAAGTACTATATTTTAACTCTTCCCCTTATCTGAGTAGAGTGCTGAAAGGTAAGAGTTTAGTTCATCCCGGGAGCACCCAAAAGAAGCACCAAACTCCTCTATTCTTTCCAGCATGGGTTGGGTAGGAAAATGGCAGTGGTGGCACCTCTTTGGTGCTTCTCCTCAAAGGAATGCCAAGAGGAATCAGGCTTAGAAGGATCTGAATAAGACATTTCTGTATGAAGACATTTCTGTATGAAGTTTGTCCTTTTCACCCTTTGTTACATGCCCCTAAGTTTTACCCTCGACTTATCCACAAGCCATATCAAAATCCATAATTTTGGCCCCAAAACCTGCCTTCAACTTATACATGAGGTCGACTTATAGTTGGGTATATATGCTATATAAGCAAGCTGTGTGTGAGAATAGCAATTGAAATGCAAAACTTGTGGTTATGGAGATGAGGTGACAAGTTCAGTTTTAATTATGGTCATTGGGAGAAAAGTCAGGAGGAAGGATGTTGCCTAACATCAAGGTGAGTAGATCCAAAAGATATCTTTGCTTATAGATGTTGGTTTGTAACCTACAGGAGTAGCCATGTTATTTTGAGTAAGATGGCTGCCACAAACAATGCCCAAATTCTTATTGGTTAGTCCTAGCTTGACCCATTGAATGACCAACCAACATATAGGTAAATCTCATGGTTATCAAATTTGCAGATGACACCAAATTAGGAGTAGTAGTAGCTAATACCCCAGAGAATTCAAAGTGACCTTTTTTAATTTTAATATTAAAATAATATTAAAATAATATTATTGTTTAATTATTTTGAGTCTGCAAGTTGTGATATGTTAAAGTTTGTATGTTATTTGCTATGTGTGTTTTGTTTTCTGTTTGTCTGTTTTGCTTTTATATATGTTCTCTCTCTCTCTCTCTCTCTCTCTCTCTCTCTCTCTCTCTCTCTCTCTATATATATATATATATATATTCAAAGAATTCAAAGTGACCGTAACAGATTAGAAAGTTGGACTAAAACTAACAGAATGAATTTCATCAGGGGAAAATGTAAGGTAGTACATTTGGGCAGTAAAAATGAAATCCACATATATAGGATGGATGATATCTGGGTTGACAGTACATGCAAAAATTATCTAGGAATTTTAGTAGACAACAAGCTAAACATGAGTCAACAGTGTGATGCTGTAGCTAATAAACCCAATATGATTCTAGGCTGCATCAATAGAAGTATAGTGTCTAAATAGAGAGAAGTAATATTACCACTGCTTTGGTCAGGCCTCACCTGGAATACTGTATCCAGTTCTGGGTGCTGCAGTTCAAGAAGCATATTGACAAGCTGGAGCATGTCCAGAGAAGGGTGACCAAAATGGAGAAAGGTCTGGAAACCATGCCCTATGAGGAGAGACTTGAGGAGCTGGGTAAGTTTATCTTGGAGAAGAGAAAGTTAAGAGGTGACATGATAGCCATGTTTAAATATCTGAATGGGTGTCATATTGAGGATGGGGAAAGCTTGCTTTCTGCTGCTCCAGAGACTAGGGCAGTTTACAGACTAACAGTTCACAACAAGGTATAGCTAGATATAAATTTAATTAATACATAAAAACAATAAATTACCCCTTTTTATTGGTTAAATTTATAATGTACCTTTCTGCCTAAAATGATATTTGATTTTGAGGGTTTTGCCATTTTCTTTCGATGAGCATCTACCAATTTGATCTGAAGTGACCTCTGTTATTTTTAAAACCCTGACAGTTCATTCAATGTAATCAGCTAAGGCTACTATAAGGTGCATCTACACACTGTAGAGCTAATGTGGTTTGACCCCACTTTAACTGCCATGGTTCCATCCTACAAATATGTTTTATGTGGATTATGTTTTTAAATTTGTAAGCCGCCCTGATTGGGTACCCATTGGGCGGGGTAGAAATAAAATTTTATTATTATTATTATTATTATTATATACAAAATCCTGGGATTTGTAGTTTTGTGAGGCACCAGCACTCTTTGGCAGAGTAGGCTAAAGACCTTGTAAAATGGTAAATCCCAGGATTCCATAGAATAGAGCTACCAAAATTAAAAGTGGTGCAAAACTTTTCAACAGTGTAGATGCACCCATAGGCTCTGCGCCTGCACATCATAATATTACCTGCCTAGAAGAAAAAAGTCCCTAGCGCCTGCACATCATAATATTACCTGCCTAGAAGAAAAAAGTCCCTAGCGCCTGCACATCATAATATTACCTGCCAGCTTAGAAAGGGCATTGGGCTCATCATTTCTTAAATGGATACCAGGCAATTAGCACCTTTCTCTCCAGTGCAGCTGTACCGGCACCAGCTGGAGAGATAGATTACAGCTCCTTGGTTGATTTCCCAAAACAACTGATTGCGTGCAGACAGCATGCCAGGCAGAGGCATGACATTCATCCAAGCTAGGAAATAGTGCAAGTGACATCAATGGGTGTCTGTGTCTCCCTGTGTGTATGTGTGTGCAATAATGAGTGTAATTTTTCAATGATGGTTTTCTAATCTCCATCTTGGAAAAAACACACTCACCAAACACTAATAGTAACATATTGAGTTACTGCTGTGGAAACCAGATGATCATAGAAGGGTGTTATTAGATTTATGAAAGATTACAGCAAACAAGAGTTGGGATACTTCCAAGCTGGTTGCTGCTTGATTCATCAGGGGGATTTCAGCAAGGGGTAGAATATCAGATTTGGAATTACTGCTTAGCAGGAAGGTGATGTCAAACAAACCTGTAATTTCAAATGATCAATTAGCAATGTGCTGTGACTATCCCTCTTCTTATTAAATTTTATTAGTAATCTACTTCTGTTGGAAAGGGGGAATTTTAATTATTGTTTACCAAACCTCCTGGCTGTTTTATGGGCAATTTGCTGCTGCTAGGTATAATTGATGTAAAATCTGATGTCAGCCCCCTTTCTGTCTTTAGTAAAGGCCTGCCCCCCCTCCTTTAATGAGTTGGTACTTGACAACTCACTCATGCATCTCACAATATCCCTCTTGAGATGCAAGCTGTTTCTGTCGCTGAGATGGACCAAGCCCTTGTTTTTTCCAGTTCTGGTATCTTACATGAGGACTCAAGCCATCACAGCCACAGCTGCTGGGCTATTGGTAAGTTACTACTAATAGTCAGCCCCTCTCTTGCTCCTCAGTTTGTGTTTCTCTTTTCTCTCTCCCAAAGTTCCATTCCTCCCAACTTAAAAAAAAACAATTTTAAAACAATTGTGCACTTTTGGGGTTATTTTCCATGGGTAACCATGCCAAAATGTCCTCCCACATTCCCCCCAAATCTAGCCCTCCTAGGTACCTCTGTATTTGTCTGTATATCAACCAAAAGGGTGGCAAGGAGTGATGTTGCTTCACTTCTTTTTGGCATTTTGGCTGATACACAGTTTAATATGGAGGCATTTGATGGTGGTAAATATTGCCCCCCACACCCAACCCTCACTCTAGAGGATGCCGTGGAAGACCCTCAATGAAATCTAGGCTTTGCAGACTGCCTTTTCAAAAGCCTACTCTAACCATCCTTTAGTAACACACCTAAAATTTTCATCAGAACCCATTCAAGTCAGTAGAAACACATCTGTTGATCTCAGTAAACTATGAGTCAGTCCTCATTCAAAAGAGGGAGCTACATCTCATTAACACTCACTATTTTTCCTTAGTTCCAGCAAGGAATCATTTATCTCCAATGTCTATATGCTGCATTCAGTGGGCTGAGAAGATCTATCCAGATATTCTTCCCATTGCTTAATTTGGCCTATGCCTATGTGGCATTGTAGTCTCCCTCCCACTCCACAAGGAAGTGGGTTCATCCTCCTTATGCAATTATTAAATCATGGCAGAGGACAAAGGATTGCTTATGTGAATAAACAAAGCTCTCAGTGATCAATGCACTAGATCAGGGGTCGGCAACCTACGGCCCGCGGGCCGGTTCCGGCCCA
>JAIPUX010001232.1:149006553-149024194 GCA_020142125.1 Phrynosoma platyrhinos | reverse complement strand
GGGGGGGCCACAGCAGGACCGGCCTGGGGCTGGTCCAAAGGCCTCGGGCCACATCTGGGCCTTAGGTTGCCTACCCCTGTCCTAGAAGTCAGTGGTAGGTGGTCTTTTCTAATATTTACTCCTCCCCCCCCTTGTTTTGTTTTGTTTTGTTTTGGAGTCAAATTATGGTGCTGTGAATCTGCAGTGCTTACTAAAATGCTCTTCAGATATTTGTTTCTATCTTAACTATGTGCAGTATTGAAAAGAATTAGCATATTTAAACACTTGGATAGAAAAAGCAATATGTAAATCTCAGGTCAGTAATAGATAAGTTTCCTGTTTATAGGCTACTAATTTATGCAGCTATGTTTTTCCTCTCTTGCAGTAATCAGTCAAGATGACCAACACAAAGGGGAAGAGGAGGGGGACACGTTACATGTTCTCAAGGCCCTTCCGCAAACATGGTAGGTAATATTTTTGAACCATTTAATTTACTCAGTAGGGTGTTGTCTCCAGATGATCCAGATAAAATTGGGTAATTGGATGACAGTCTGTTTTGGTGAATTAGGGTGATCACTGATGGAAGGTTTTTATCCCTCACATGCCACATAATTATCAGTATTGGTTGAGTCTGAAGTATCCTTAATGTAAAAGTTATTTCCATGACCAGTCCTCTTTATGGAGTGCTATGTAATATTGAATTTGTGAAGAAGAACTTCTTGTTTGTATATATAGCTTGAGTCTGAACAGAATTGAAAACCACTTTAATCCACTTATTGGTCTCTGTTCCACCACTTTTCCCACCAGATTAAATTTCTGCCTGAATTTTTGTTGCCACCATATATGAAGACTTCCACATTCTCACTGCTCTCATCAAAAGTGAGGGCTTTTCTTTATCTCCTCCTCCTGTCCCACTGTTGTGGCTACCAGTGTTACTACTCACTCACACTGTTCCATTCTCTCACCCCATCTGTCCAGTTCTACCTAATTACCTCTGTTATTCAATACATAGAAAACCAAATTGCCTTAATATAAAACAGCATATGCTACAAAAAGGTCATAACATCACAGTGACCAGTTGTGTTCTGGTGTGCAGGTCAAACTCTACTAGCAAGTTTTTTTTATGAATTACTTAAACAGATCATAAGTACTTTCCAATTATATTGTGTGTCCTTGTTTCAAAACCCACCTCAAATAAGCATGTGACTTACTACATCTTTTCCATAGGTGTTGTCCCTCTTGCAACCTACATGCGCATCTATAAGAAGGGTGATATTGTTGACATCAAGGTATCTTCTTTTTTAAAAATGTTCTTGAACAAAAATTAGCTGTTGGAAAGGAAAACAAAAAAGCAGGTTAAACACAGTTTGATAGAAGAACAAATACCTTATGTCTTGAATCGAGCCTCGGTTTTGTGACATGTGTAGATAACCTTTTACTTTCTGTTGATCACTGTATAATGTATGTTGAAAAATATGTGAAGGAAAGGTTGTGTGATCTTTTTATCCAGTCTTACTGCATGCAGATGTAACACATATGCAATAAGAATTGTAATTCTTGCCTTACTGTTAAATATAGAATAGCTTCTTGGAAGAAAGTTTTGGTGAAATTGCTTCTAATATTGTACCACGTTGTCAGGACATACGTCTTTTGTGGTTGATACAAAGCCTTGGAATGTTCAATTTCATGACCTTCACGAGCACTAGTTTACTAAACCTTTTTGAGTTTTGACACTCTGGGGCTTGATGATGACTGTCTCCTATGATTGTTGTTGTAACAGCAAAGTGAGCAAATCATTTCACCGGCACTGAAAGCAAACCAGAGATGTCATCTGGCTCTCCAGCATACTATTTTATTTGATTGCTTAAGTCTTTTAAGATGGGGATTAGTAGCAGTTGTAGCTTGTTGAGATGTGCAAATTATGTTTGGACATTACAAAAGGTTTCATCAAGCAAAGGGCTTGGTCTGGGTTTCAGAAGGTTACATTCAAGTCTTGGGACAAAGCAACAAATACAGGTATGCCTCAATTAACAAAGTAGATGTGTTCCTAGGCACTACTTAAAGAAGTAGTACCTAGGAACACATCAAATTTGTTAAGAAGTAGTGCCTTTAAGACAATTTTATGCCAGAGGCAGAAATAACATGAGACAGAAATAACATGAGAAGTATTGAAATAGCTTCTTTCACCACAAAAAAGAACAATGTGTTTCAGCAATCTTAAATATGAAATTCACAATACACACATGTGAACTGAATCAAGCAGCCAGGCAAGTTCTCCATAAAGGTTTTTTGTTTTTTAATGAACCTTCCAAGAGAGTACTTAAAAGCACTCTTCTTACATGCGTCCAGGGATATTTTTTTAAATCACCAGTCTCTAATTTTCTTATGATTTCCATTTTGGTTGCCAGATTTATAGATTATGCTTCTTTAACATTCTGGGGTGGGGTGGTAAGGCAAACTATCTACTTTCTTTTTTTCGTGCTCTTTCTGCATGCTCACTATGTAGTTTAAGCTGCAGTTTGCCTTGCCTGTTGTAGGCAAGGACACAGTTACAGTAGGATTGGCTAGAGCACAATCCCATTCTTTCTTAGCCCAAGCTTTTATAGTCTGTTTTACTGCAGATATGCTGCTGCAACACACTGCAACAGCATCAGAAGTTTGTTTTTCTCCAGCTCTCTTACTATCCCATTGTTGATGCTGCTAAAAATCAGGCAGCTAGACAAGAGACCAAGGAGGATTGGGGTCATAAAAATACTTTGTAAACAGGAGCTTTTTTACCGGGGGCTTTGTTAATGGAGGTATGAGTTTGTATTGAATCTTTAAGATCACAAGAGAATTTTTGTAACTTTAAGAGTTGTTATCCTATGTTTTCCCCAGTTTGGTGCCCAAGGTGGCTTACAACAGATTTTTAAAAACATACTTAAAAATTCACAAAATACAAAAGTTAACTAATCTGTGATGTAAATTTGTTGATGTGTTATTTCATGTATTTTCCCAGGTATTTACAATATTCTTGTATTAACAGGGTATGGGCACAATTCAGAAAGGCATGCCACACAAATGCTACCATGGCAAAACAGGAAGAGTATATAACATTACTCAGCATGCTGTGGGCATTATTGTGAACAAGAAGGTTAAGTAAGTATATTTTCACTACTTAACATTGTTTAGAGCACTGTTACTTTAATGTACGCCTGTTTCCCACTTCACTTTGCCAATTAGACAGTTCTTGTCTCCATTGGCCATTCAGGTGGGGTACAAAAAATATCCTTTTAAAACCCTGCCAGATTATATTTAACTGGCTTGGATCCTGTCAGAGGAAACAAACATTTGAAGAGATTATCCAACAGAGCAAGGTTCTGCATTATTCCTTGTGACCAACAGAGTTGCCATAATATAGTAACTTGATCTCCGTTATTAGCTTCCTGACCAGTGGAGGGAAAACCCCAAATCTGACAGTCATTTTGGTGTTTTCTTTTTAGGGGCAAGATTCTTGCCAAGAGAATTAATGTGCGTATCGAGCATATTAAGCACTCAAAGAGCAGAGACAGCTTCTTACAGCGCGTGAAGGAAAATGAAAGGAAGAAGAAAGAAGCAAAGGAAAAAGGCACATGGTTTGAACTCAAACGCCAGGTAATCTATGAGAGGTGGTCAGAGAGCATGTACCTTACCCATATGTTAGTACTAGAGCAAGTCCTATGTTCCATTATAGAGAATGGAAGGGTCTAGGGATGGGAAGAATTAGGTTTTTGGCAAGAGAAAAATGGCAGGTTGATGCATTTCTGAAATCTTGACAGTGAGTGATAGCATAAGAAGCTCTTTTAAACAGAAATAAGCAGCAGGGAAGACTTTTCTTCATTATCCTTAGCTTTATTTAGCCTTTGCATTGCAATTAGCCAGGTTTCAGTGCTACAACATATCCTGTCTGTACATCATATGTGTGAAATGTTTACTTTGGTATGTTTTTTTCAGTTAAAATGTTCTGTGTCTTATCCTGTTTTCAGATGGCACATCAAACTGAGTTTCAAAAGGATGAGTTTTGGAAAAGGAATGTATATAAAGATGCAGAAATAGAATTGCCAATTGAAATATAGCCAGAAGAGAAATGCTATAAATTCTCAAGTACAAAGTATTACAGTATTAATTTTTGAGAACATTTTTCAACAATAGAAACACAGTGTTCAGGAAAGCAAATGCAATTGTACAACACATAGAGATGCAGGGAAATCTTGGTTTGTCATTGTTACTGAAACCAAATAACTTGGATTGCTGTTGGGACTCACCAGTTTGTTTTCATTTTCTTTCCCTTTCCCCTTTACTATTATAGCCTGCTCAACCAAGAGAAGCTCATTTTGTGAGGACTGGTGGCAAAGAGCCAGAACTCCTGGAACCAATCCCATATGAATTCATGGCATAGTGAATATGAACAAAATAAAATCTCTTGAGAACTCAAATATGCAGTGGTGTGTTCACATGTGTTTCTTCTGAACATTAAGTACTTGATTTATTTATTTTGAAAGGTGTCTTTGGAATAAAAGGGTTGTTGTTTGCCTCCAAGTTGTTTCTAACTCATGATGACACCAAAGCAAACCTATCATGGGATTTTTTTGGCAAGATTTGTTCAGAGGAGGTTTGTCATTACTTTCCCCTGAGATTTAGAACATGTGAGTTGCCCAAGATCACCCAGTGGGGTTTCATGGATGAAAGAGGAATCAAACCTTGGTCTTCAGAGTCATCGTCCAACATTCAAACCACTACGCCATGCAGAATGAGCTGAAATAATTTCTCTATGGCAGGAGTGGGCAGAAGATAAACCAGGATCCAGTGACTTCATAGAATCACAGAGAAGAAAGAGACCATAAGGGCTATCCAATCCAATCCCCTGCCATGCAGGAATATACAAAGCACTCACAACAGATGGCCATCCAGCCTCTGCTTAAAAACTTTCAAACAGATTCACCACACAGACAGCGTGTTGGCTCTATCAAATAATTTACTGTCAGGAAGTTTTCCTAATGTTTAGGTAGAACTTTTTCCTGTAGCTTGAATCCATTGCTCCATGTCCTAGCCTCTGGAGCAGCAGTAAAAAAGCTTGCTCTATCCAATATGACAACCCTTCGGATATTTAAACATAGTTATCATGTCATCTGTTAACCGTATTTCCAGGCTAAACATGCCCAGCTCCTTGAGCAGCTCCTGCCTGTTTGCCGTTTTATGGTGTTTCCAATCTGCAGAAATAAAGCAGTTTGACACCACTTCTAACTACTATGACTCTTCTACAGAATCCTGGGATTTATAGTTTGGTGAGGCACGAGAGCTCTGACAAACCAAGCTGAATACCTCACCAAACTACAAATCAGGATAGGGCCACCACAGTTAAAATGGTTTCAAATGCCTTATTTCTGCAGTGGAGAAGAGCTGTTGGTCTTCCTCTGGACGTGTTCTAGTTTGTCATATCCTTGAATAGTGGTACCCTGAATTGGGTGAAGTCTGACCAAAGCAGAATGGATTAGTACTATTACATCCCTTGATCGAGGCTAAACTTAATACAGCCTATAATCTCATTGGCTTTTTTAGCTGCTGATCCGATAAAAGAGTTCAGTAACGCATTGTGTGGCAAAAGATAGGGACAAGTTTTACTCCATAATAAAAAATAGGGATCGTGCAATGAAAATGTGAGTTTCAGTTCTGATCAAGTACTTTAAAACTATGGAATTAACTTCCACATGTTAAGTTGATGGCAGCCAATGGCACTGACCCTGGATGTGGGAGATCTGAATAGGGTAAGGTTGGGGAGCTGAGAATGTGGAAAGAGTTCAGGGACTTCGTGATTGGATATAATCTCATAGTTTTATTTTCTATAGCTCTTCTACAGATGTGAGGATTTGGCCACATGTTACTTCATTGAACTTAAGTGACCACCATGTAACTTGCCTGGTATAATGATCACCTTGGGATCAAACTCAGATCCAGAGATGAAAGGGGATGAAAAGGCAAAGTGAGACATAGGAAGCCATGGGTTGGAAATAGGGTCAAATTATAAGGGATCCATCATGTGTTGTGTTACCTATGCTGTAGGCCGACCTTCATGCAGGGGTGGACAACTAAAAGATACTGGACTGCAGTACCAGCACCAGACCTAGCCAGTGGTGATGAAAGATGATGGGAGTTGCAGTGTAACTATCTGGAGGTTTACAAGTTGCTCACTCCTGACAGTACAGTTATTACTCAAAATGTTGGTCTCTGGATAGGTGCCAGTTTTCTGCTGGTCACTGGTGAGTTTCCTGGAAAGGGGAAAACAATTGTTGCTAATGGTGTTGGTCCCAATAACAATGGGGGGGAAAGTAGTTCCCCACATAAGATAGCCTGGGGAACACTGGCTTGGTGGATTTAAAATTATATTTGTAGAAGACAGTATCTTGAAGGATGTGTCAGTGCAATTGTTTTAAAAATGTATCAGTCATGTTTAACACTGTTCAAAGTGATTTTCTATATTCTAGCTTTGCATCCTGAAACAAACTCAAGCTGTCATTTCCTTCCATGGGAAAGGTAGGGGGAGCAGGTGCAATGGTTCACTAAAACATCAGCAGATATATAGGAAAAGTCTGAATCACTCTTTGTGGGCTTGTCTTTGTTGTGCCTTTGAGTCGTTTCTGACTTATGGTGACCCTGTCATGGGGATTTCTTGGCATGTTTCTTCAGAGGGGGATTGCCATTGCCATTGCCATCCTCTGAGGCTGATGGAGTATGACTTGCCCAGAGTCATCCAATGAATTTACCTAGCTGAGCCAAGCTTATCTACTGATTTAAATACTCATTCTTTTCAAATAGAATGTGATCCCACCATACATGATTCAGAGGAATTTAGGCTTTTTGTGCTCCCCGCCTCCCAAAAACCCTCAGAACTCAGAAGAAAATGGCATTATTCCTCAAAACTTAGGGAAAAAAGCATTATGGTTTTTATCAGAGTATCCATGAGGATGAACACTATTGAACATGGGGACGCCTACCCACCTTTCATGGCTTTACATTTTTGGCAAAGGTAGAGTGAATGGATGCAAATTTGTGCAGGAAGATGAAGACAACCATTTATGCAAATGTGTGAAAACCACAGCAATTTGCATAGTACACTTACAAGTAGACTAGCCCTGTGATAAGTGAAGCATAAATTGTGTGTTTGTGTGTGATGCTTTGTGGGGTTGCCATTTGGCAGGGGTGGGGAACCTCAGGCTGGGGCCAAAGTTGGTCCTGTGAGCCAGATGGCTGTTGTACCCTCTTCCCCACACAATTGGGTTTTTCCCAGGTTTTGTGCTGGCCTTTCCAAACACACACACACACCTTTCTATGTGTTTTCCCAGCCTCCTTGAACTGGCACCCTTCTCATTTGAGTCAACATTTCTCAGTGATAAACTAAATCATACATCAACAGTGAGCAAAGCGCAGCCTGGGGTGCCTCCAGCACCCCAATTTTTTTAAATTTTAAGAAGTCCCCTTGCCTCTTCTATGTTTTTCAGTTTGTAAAAAATTCCCATCTTACACTAATTTGAGGATGAAAATTTGCTCCTGCGCCCCCTATAGAGATCAAGCATTCTTTAACGGTTAAAAGGGGAAGGGGTTGAGAGCACTGGAACAACTCTTGGAGAAGTAGTTGCCAATCCTGCCATAGACCAAAAGTGGGGACCTTCTTACAGCCCAGGGGTTAGATGAAATTTAACTATTTTGGTTTCCTCATTAGGTTGAATTTATATAGGTCCTCCATGGTCACTTTTTGTTTTCTGTTTGTTGAGCAGTAAGCCTGCCTTTGCAATTTCTTCTTTGACCATTCTCAGTAATTTTCCAAGTCTGTGATGTTTTCTACTAGTAATACAGTGTCATCTGCATATCTTAGATTGTTAATGTTTCTTCCTCCTATCTTCAGTCATCCTCCTTCTAAGCCTGTTCTTTGTATGATGCTTTTTGTGTACAAGTTGAACAGGTAGGGTGATAAAATGTAGCCTTGCCTGACCCCCTTGCTAATTGGGAACCATTCTGTTTTTCCATATTCTGTAGCCTCTTGTCCTTAGTATAGATGTCTCATCAGAACTATCAAATGTAGTGAGACTCCCATGTCTTTGAAAGCATTCCATAACTTTTTATGATCAATGCAGTCAAAGGCTTTGTTATAGTCTATAAAGCACAAGCTGATTTTCTTTTGGAATTCCTTGGTAAGCTCCATTAGCCATCATATGCTTGAATGTGACCCCAAGTGCCTCTATCTTTTCTGAACCCTGCTTCCATCTGGAATTTCTCCTTATGTAACGAGTCTATGTTGCAGAATTTTAAGCATAATTTTATAATAGATTAGGCTGTTGTAATGCTTCATACAAGGAGCTGCTTTTAACAATGGGTTAGAGGCTCTCCAGCTTGTGTTGAATGCAGCTGTTCACTTGCATAGAGGCAAGTCAAACAGAACAGATAACAGATTCTATGACTGTCATGCTACTTGCCAGTTACCTTTAAATCCCAAATAGCTTAGGAGTGGGTTATCTGAAGGTTCGAATCCCAACTTGGCCTTGTAAACCCATGGGATGACCTTGGTCAATTCATAGTCTCTCATCCTGAAAGGATGGCAATGGCAAACCCCCTGTGAAGAAAGTTACCAAGAAAACTCAATGATAGGTTCACCATAAGTCGGAAACTAATTGAAGGCACACAACATCACCAACAACAGGCTCACATGGCAGAATTCTGTTAGTGATATACCTAACTGTGATTCTGCCTTTGCCATAATTCTGCCATAAGTTGGTTGACTTCACGACAACAACAAAGGCCACCTTACACTTACGTATGCCTTTTTTGAGAGGTGGGTTGTTGCAGAGGTTGGTATTCTCTTCCAACCCCTTCAGTGACCAAATTCCCCCCCCCCAGCTCAAAGGTCTGCTGTGATAGCCCTCCTGAATGGCTATTCTGTGGCAGGTGGAGAGCACAGGAAATCAGAGACACATCTGTTTATGCCCCATAGCCAGATGCAGGCCAGTGACATCTAAGCAGATCTTAGCAGCAGATATCATTGGACTGCTTCAGACTGTGAGACAAAGCTAGATGTTTGTCCAGTCAACTGTATTCTCCACTAGCCATGGAATGGCCATTCAAAGAGGACCTATTGCAGCAAACCCATGAGTCCTGTGGATGTTGAGCAGGGAGTCATTGCCAGTTCCTTCCTGTAGAACTCTTATGCTACACTGAGCAGTGTAAGGTCTCAGTCACAATATGCTGAATGTCTGGTCTTTGGAGTTATTTTGTTGTTTCTGCCCCGAGGCAGAAGAGAGAGTTGCTCAAGGAAAACAATAAGAATTCAGGATTTTAACATAGCTGTGATTAGGCAGCAGCAGATCACACTTAATCAAAAGGTAGCAGCCAGACAGGAATTGTTCTCTTTGGTCTTTAGTGTAAACCCAGATGTTCTTTTTCCAAACAATATGATGTGATGTGAACAATATGATACCCTAAACATGTCGCAATATGGTTTGAGCACTGGACAAGGACTAAGGAGTCCAAGGTTTGAATCCATACTCAGCCATGGTAGCCCACTGAGTGACTGTCTCAGCTTCAGATGAAGGTAATAGTAAATCCCCTCTGTAGAAATCTTGTCAAAAAAACCCAAAAGCCATGATAGGTTCACCATAGGATTACCATAAATCAGAAGCAAAGGTACACAACAACAAGAAATTATCTAAGACAAACAGATCCAATGCAAATCTGTTACCAGATACAAGCCTGTGAATATATGCTGAAATGTCCTAGAACTGGTTAATTTGGAGGGTCCTTATACACACTGCTGCCTCAAGACTAAAATCATTATCATGCAAAAGATTTAGACACTTGCTTTCAGATTCTGTTGATTTTGCCAAGTTGTAGCAAATGTACCATCTTGTCCGAAGGGCCTGAATGAGCAATAGCTGAAGATGAGCAACTGGTTGGACAAGCTACCAAAATCAAGCTTGTCCAAGACATGTTTGCTTTAGAGCCAGTTCCTTGTCCAGACACACTTAGCAATACCCAACTCCAGGCCATTTTACAGTAATATCTCTGAATTTACCATCAGATTGTATTCGGAAGCAGCTCAGCATGTCAATATCTGAATCACAACCACACACAAATTCTTCTTACTTTGGTATTATTCACAAGGGAAACTTGTGGGAGCACTGCTGTGACGTCCGGAGAGGCCGTGGGGGACACTTACAGGAAGACATAATTTGTAGCATATATTTTGCAAATGCCATGTTTTGTGTTATTAAAGATTCTGTAGAATTGCTCTGTAGGTGTATTTTTCTGGCTAATCTCCCTTTTGTTTCTTTCACTCTCTTTCATCAAGAATTTAAATTCCCATTTCTTAATGTTCTGAGTTTCAGTATTTGCTGCTATTCTGTCTTCTGCCTCATCCTAAGACTCCATTCTTATTACCACCCCCACATCTATCACTTAACCTTGGCTTTTCAGAGTTTGAGTCACTGTTCTTTTTCATACCTATCTAGATAATTCAACTGCTTTGAAATGCTGCAAAAAGAAGAAAAGAACATCATACAAATGTATGCCTTTATAAACAGGTAAAGAGATCAAATATGGGAGCTTGATCAGCTTAAAAATATTTGCAAGATAGAACAGCTTTTGTTCGGAAATACCAAGACTTCAAGATCTAATGTTTCCTACCTATATTATTTCTATATTTAATAAACCAAAATGGTGCAATTAACTAATTAATTAATTAACTGAACAGAAAAAAGTCACTGAATTTCACAACCATTCTCTGGGGCCCCTTATGACAGAGTGATGCAATATTGTTGGCCTGGGGCAGAAATGTTAGAGTAACTCATGCCTCCTATGTTCCTGCTTTATTAGGTTGGTCTTTTTGCTCTGTTAAAAAGGTTAAAGTTTGTGCAACCAAGTTATCTTTGCTACAGTCTGAGATCAATGATAGTTTTTTTTATCTGAAATCCAAAAAATAAAATGACAAAGGCCTGATTCCTATTGCCAATCCCTATTATAGTAATCCCACTGAATCAATAGAATTTACATGAGTGTTGACTTGCCAAATTCCCACTGATTCAATAGGTCTGTTCTAGTTGGGACAAAGAATAAGATTTAGACCTGTGTGTGATGGTGGAATGTAACTGCTTAGAAACATAAAATAATGGGATCATGGAGTTGGATGAGATTGCTATTCCCAATGCAGGATTACACAGCTAAAAGCACTCCTGAGAGATGGCCACCTGGCCTCTGTTTAAAGCATTCCAATAAAGAGTCCCCTACCCTTCAAAGCAGATAATTACACAGTCAAACAGCTCTTACTATCAGAAAATTTGTTCTATGTACAGCTGAAATCTTTTTTTCTTGTAATTTGAATTTATTGGTTCATGTCCTAATCTATGGGATAACAGAAAACAGGCTTTCTCCATTGTGTGTGTGTGCGCGCACATGCCTTCAGGTTTCTTGTCAGCTTATGGTGACCCCATGAATGTCATAGGTTTTTTTAGGCAAGGAATACTCTGAGGCATTTTTGCCAGTTTCTTCAAGTATAGCCTACAGGACCTGGGAGGCACCCCACTAGTCATTTCCCTCTAGGACAGGGGTAGGCAACCTTTCCCCTTTAAGGGCCAAGGGACTTCAGCTCCCAGAAGCCTCAGCCATGTTGGCCAATAGTCCCATGTTGGCCAATAGCTCCTGGGGTTCTGGGAGCTGAAGTCCCTCGGCCCTTAAAGGGGAAAGGTTGCCTATCACCGACAAATACTCTTTTAGTTCAGTCCATCAACCAATTACAATCCACCCAACAGTAGCATTGTCTAGCCCACATTTTACCAGCTTGTCTACAAGTATATTATGGGAGACCTTATCAAAAATCTTACTGAAATCAAGGTGTACTACATCCCATGACACTCCTCTGAGCTACCCAGTTTGTACCGCTATCAAAAAAGCAGACAAGATTAGCTTGGTATGACTTATTTTTGAGAAATCTATGCTGGCTCTTAGTAATCAAAGCTTTCACTTCAGAAACTGACTGATTAATTATCTGTTCTAGAACCATTCCTGGTATTAATGTTAGGCTGACTGATCAGTAGTTGCTCTAATCCACTTTTACCCCCCGTTTAAAGACATTTGCCTGTAGTCCAATTTCCAGTATGGCTTGCCAACAGTTCATGAAACCAAGTAAGATAACAGAACAATTTAAAACAATAGAAGGCAGCATCTCGAACAACCATAGCATGCATTTAGAAAGACAGAGCCATGTCCATCTGAGGTTGAAAGCCTGGGACATAAAAATATCTCTCCTTGTAGCTAAAGAAAACATTTACCTACATCCAATTGCTAGCTCTAGCTAAAATGGACCCATGGAATCAATAGGTTTTACATAAGCGTTGACTTACCATGCAAGGGTTGACTCAATAGTTGGTATGACATATTTTGGTATGATCCTAAGGTGAACCTATCATGGGATTTTCTTGGCAAGATTTCTTCAGAGGAGGTTTGCCATTGCCTTCCTCTGAGGCTGGGGGGTATATTATTTGCCCAAGGTCATCCAGCAGGTTTCATGGCTGAACAAGGAATCAAACCTTGGTCTCCAGAGTTGTAGTCTTATGCTCAAACCACTAAGCTATGCTCAGGGTTGAATTCCTCCTGGACAGAAGGTTGAAATGCAGGACATGTCCTGGAAAAGGGGGTGTCTGGTCATCCTGGCCATACTGGTTCTCTTCTATCCAACATAACAGTTGCATTATGTTGGGATTTTTGCCCCTTCCCTCTCTAGCCTGCTTTGCACCCATAATCTGCTCTTGCATCTTTCCCACTCTTCTGGATGTGGTTTTGGGGGCATGTCAGGAGGAAGACTGTAGGAGGGAGGGAAGGAGGGACAGAGGGGATTGCCCATCTGTTTACATTTGCTGAAGCTGCTTCTATGAATGCCATATTGACATACTGCAAGATATACCATATTAGATACTAGCCAAAATTACCACTCCAATAAAATTAGGACTAATCAAATAAAAATAAATCCTAAATGCAAACCTCAGGTGTCTGAGTGCCAGTCCTCATACTGTCACAATTGCACCATTTATACACAAAAAGAAATTAGGAGGCTTGGAAAGGCCCTAAGGCTTGCAGACATACAATGAAACCCTTTAGACTACTTTGCCCTGACAAAGATGGGGGAAGGAAATGAATCAATGGAAAGAGAGCATGCTGACTCCTTGGGGAAAACAGTAAAATGTGAAGAAGGGAAATAGAGTATCCTACAATTGGATGTGGATGGGTGGTTGGAATCCTGAATCTCAGCACTCAACAGGGCAATGATCTGTAGCACATCTCACTTTGGTATCATTTAAATCAGCCTCCCCCCCCAACCCATTGCCCTCCAGATGTGCTGGATTACAGCCCCCATCATCCCTGGCTGATGCAAATATGATATCAATTTTTTCAAGTTAGTAACTGCTTTGGGCTAGTGCTAATGTGCTCCACATTTGTGTCCTACAGTTGGCCCTTGGTATCTACTGAGGTTTGGTTCCAGGACCTGTCATGGATAGCAAAATCCGTGGATGCTCAAGTCCCATAATATACAATGGCACAGTTAAATGGTGTCCCTTACATAAAATGGCAAAATCAGAGTTTGCTTTATGGGAGGAAATTGTGAATATTTTTGAACAGTGGTTGGTTAAATCCATGGATTCAGAATCCATGGATATGGGGGGGGGGGAGGGGAGCAACTATACTAGCATAACTTCTATATCTAGACTGAAACTGAATTCACACTGGAACCGAACAATTTAGAATGCTAGATAGTAATTTACTTTTCTGTACACATACATATTAATTGTTTTGCTTTTCTAATCCATACACTGATGACTTACATCTGTCTTACATATGAGTTTGCTACAAATTTCAGCAAAGCAGCTATGAAACACATCTCTCTGGAGAACCTTGATTGCAACTCATTACTTTTAGTATGTCTAGATTTTTGTTTATCTCTTTTCACAGGAGAGGAAATGTGATTCACAATGTTATAATTTCTTCATCTTAAGCAGTAGGTTAGTAGTGTCTTATAATATTTCTGTAATGTAGGTTTATTACAGTGCTAAAGCAATATTCCTCATTTTATCACTTATTCCACAATATCATCGATATGTTAAAAGTTTAATGACATTACTTATGAATATACTGGAATGCTCATGAGATACACTGAATGCATGTCATGCTGTGACTAGAAATAAAGCAATATGGAAATAAAAAACAACAACAGAGGTTCAGCTACAGAGTGGTTTGGTTATTTCTTTTAGTGGAACAATATGAATGTGACGTGACATACTTTCTTACTGAAGTTGGTTAGTTTCATATTTTGGGATCAGTAGGAAAAAGGTCTGCCTTGCTTTGAGTGTCAGTTGATGGCAAGGATGCAAAAGATGGAAGAGAAAGGATGACAGAAAAAACAATCTAAATCTTGTATAAATTTATCCTATTTGCCCCTCTTGAACCTATATGTAGTAAATAGAACACTCTTGTCCAGTAAAGTCTGCATTTTTCAAGATATTTCAATGCAATCTTCCTCAAAATCTTCACACAACGACATATATATTACGTGAAATTATGCAGACAAGACAACTGCATTATAGTGGGGGAAATCACTTGCAAAAAGTGCACTGAGAAAATTGCATGCAAAAAGGTCTATAGCAAAAAGGTCTATTCAAATTATTGTACAGGTTTTTTCAGGGGGAGGAATGAATTTGGAGATGGAGAGGGAGATGGGCTGAAAGGAATGGCTAGGAAAGTAAGAAAGTAATAATAGAAATTAACAGATTTGGCCATCCCTAGAATAAATTGGAATAAACCAGTGATCCTCAGAACAGACTCCTATTTCAGACAGTAGTCTTACATACTCTGTTGCTCTTGCAATGTGTTGGACTGTAACCAGGAATATAATTATGGGAGAGGGAGCCATTGTCCCCCCTCAAATAAGAATTCTGCTCTCAATGAAATTTTCTTTCAATCCCCAAATTTTTAGCATTGTTGTTGAGTACCTCCAAATCATTTCCGACTTATGGCAACCTTAAGGTGAACCTATCACTGAGTTTTCATGGCAAGATTTGTTCGGGGGGGGGGGATTACTATCGCCTTCCTATAAGACTGGGAGAGTGTGACTTGCCCACGGTCATCCAGTGGGTTTCCATGGCCAAGTGGGGATTTGACCCCTAGTCTCCCAAACCCCTAGCCCAACATTCAAACCACATGCTGGCTTCTAGAAGTGCAGAAACTTAAATGTTCAATTGCTCATTTATAAATATCATTTAGGCATCCAAAGAAAAGGGGCAGGTGAAGTTACCAAGGCAATGTGAATTCAGCAAATGGAAAAATACTAGGTGTGAATGATTTTCATTGGCCTACTCCAGGGACTGGCAACCTACGGCTCGGGGGCCAGTTAAGGCCCCGGGCCCCAGACTTACCGGCCCAGGCCAAAGGTTGCCGCATGAGACATGTGCCGTGGTGGCTGCAGCTGCAGTAGTGACCGTGGGTGGCAGCATGCGCAGGGGGTTGTGCGCGGTGGTGGAGGGTGCACGCGTGCTGCCATTCCCCCCCTCCTCGGCCCAGCTGAGACCTGGGCTACAGGAGACCGGCCCAGGTCTCAAAAAGGTTGCCTGCCCCTGGCCTACTCCCTGCAATGCTAGAAATTTGAGGATTGAGGATTACCTGGGGAAGTATTTTTATTTAGGTGGCAATGCCCTCATTTTGTGGACCCTCCCGACAGCTACACCCCTGGTTGCCCATCATCACCACACCAGATGGCCATCTGAGGGAATTATTATGGAAAGTTGGCACAGGACAACCAGCAAGGTTAAACAGAGCTCACACTCCCCCCTAACCTGGTTGAAGCCCACATAAATTCATAGCACATGACAGTGTTCATTCATTTCACACAAGTTATGTAAATTAAACAAATGAGCTCCATTCTATGCACAAACCCCCCTCCCAAATGGGAATCTAATGAAAGAGAAACAAATGAAAAATCCCCTTGTTTGTCCTTCACTTTTCATTAGGATTTATTGGAATGAGAAATCGCAACACTCTAGAACAGCCTCTATAGGTCACAGGAAGGTAAAAAGGAAGAGAAAGAGTGAGGCTGACCAATGAAATGGGCAAATTGGGAAAGTCTGTTTAGCTTAGATAGCAACTATGATGGGTTTCTGCACCATTTTATTTTATACTGCCTTATAAAATGTCCTATCTGAAACCCTTTGGATGCTGAGCAGAGCAGCTTGGAAATGTGGTTGTTTTCTTTCAAGCGTTGTGCATGGCAATGTGACTGTTCCGTCCCAGGAAGGAGTTCTGGCAAGGCAGAGCCAGACAAAGCACTACAGGGTTATTTATTATTTGTTTGCTTATTTAATGTGTATCCCACCTTTCTTCCCCTCATGGCATTCAAGGCAACATACAGCATCTAAAAAAACAAAGTATAATTTAGAAAGTTTTTAACAAAAGTTAAAACACAATTTTAAAAAAGCATTAAAACATTGAAACAGCATTAAAACAGAATGGAAAAAATCCTCCACTACAGCCCCTCTTCCCCTTAAAAGTTCTATCTGCTGCAACATATTAAGAACTCAATGCTTCCTTAAATGAAAAGGTATACCTGTCCACTGAAAAGCAACAGGGAAAGGGCCAACTGGACCTCCAGGGAAGGGAATTCCACAACTTGGGAGCAGCCACCAAGAAGGCTCTCTCTTGGGTCCTTACCAAACACACCTGGATGGCCTTTCCCCATGAAAGCATGGGCAGGTATGAAAGCATGGGCAGGTTCATCCCCCAATATGAAGGGGAAAGGCTTTCTATTGCTCGCAAAATCATCCCAGGCATGTCTGGTGAGGATACAAGAGACAGCCTTCTTGGTGGCTGCTCCCAAGTTGTGGAATTTGGGTTAGGCAAAGCCAAGCCAAGTCCTGGTTCCAAAGCTGGTGATCCTGCAGTCCTCCTGATGTTCTTGAACAGTAACCCATGATATTCCTCACCATTGGTTATGCTGGCTAGGCACCACTTGTTGTTGTGTGCCTTCAAGTCATTTTGGACTTACAGCAACCCTAAGACAAGCCTATCATGGTGTTTTCTTGGCAAGATTTGTTCAGAGGAGGTTTGCCATTGCCTTTCCCTGAGGTTGAGAGAGTGTGACTTGCTCAAGGTCACCCAGTAGGTTTCATGGCTGAACTGGGAATCAAACCCTGGTCTCCAGAGTTGTAGTCCAACACTCAAACCACTACACCATACTGGCTCTCCACCCCTGCCATAGGGAAGGAAAACTGCCAGGAATGCATTAGCTTAATGACTTCCTGCCAGAATTTGTCTTGATTGATTTTGATTAGATATGAGATTGATAATATATAGTTGGAGTTGTGTTGTAAGGGTTAATAAGTTTTAAAAGAGCTTTAAAAAGGCTGGAAACTAAAAGGCTCCTTTGGTATGCATGTGTGTGGGACGTTTCCACCTCGCCTGAAGCTGGAGGCTTGAGTTTAAAAATATGGTTAAAGAGATAATGAGAATGGTTTTGAAAGTGCTTTATGTATAAATATATTGTTTGATGGTTTTAATAAGTGATAGTTTTAGATTTTCATATATTCAGTTGTTAATTATGTTAGACACATATATGTGATGA
>JAIPUX010001232.1:148992707-149004510 GCA_020142125.1 Phrynosoma platyrhinos | reverse complement strand
CTGGGAGCCAAAGTCCAAAACATCTGGAGGACCAAAGTTTGGGAACCATTGGCTTAGAGGGTTCTCTTCTTTGAAAAATTGAATCATAGAGAGTTGGGAGATACCCCTAAAGGTCATCCAGTCCAACCTCCCCTGCCATGCAGGAACTCAAAATCAAAGCATCCCCTATGGACAGATGGCCATCCAGCCTCTGTTTAAAAACCTCCAAAGAAGGAGACTGCCATTTCACACTTCCTCTGTAGAACAGCTCTTACAGTCAGGGAATACCTCCTAATGTTGAGGTGGAATCTCTTTTCCTGTAGTTTGCATCTGTTGTTCCGGGTCCTATTCTCTGGAGCAGCAGAAAAGAAGCTAGCTCCATCTTCAATATGACATCTCTTCAAATATTTAAACAGAGTTATCATGTCACCTCTTAATCATCTCTTCTCCAGGCTAAACATATCCAGTTCCCTAAGTCGTTCTTCATAGGGTATGGTTTCCAGACCCGTCACCATTTTAGTTGCCCTCCTCTGGACACACTCCAGTTTCTCCACATCCTTTTTGAATTGTGGTGCCCAGAACTGGACACAGTATTCCAGGTGGGGCCTGACCAAAGCAGAATACAGTGGCACTATTACGTCTCTTGATCTAGATACTATACTTCTATTGATGCAGCCTAAAATCACATTGGCCTTTTTAGCTGCTGCATCATACTGTTGACTCATATTCAACTAAAGAGAAAGATAGTGTGGTATAGTGGTTTCAGTGTTGAACTAGGACTCTGGATACCAGGGTTTGAATCTCTGCTCAGCCATGAAACCCATTGGGTGACCTTAGGTAAGTCACACTTTCTCAGACTTAGGTTAAGACAATGGCAAACCCCTCTCTGAAGAAGCTTGCCAAGAAAATCCATGCCAAGCTTGCCAAGAAAATGTGCCTTAGGGTCACCGTAAGTGGGAAACAAGCTGAAGGCACACAACAACAAGCTGCAGAAAGGTCTTGTGGTGCCTTCAAGACCAGGAACTTGATTTTGACAGGAGCAAATCCTGACCTTTCTGCAGGAGATGAAAGAGATGAAATGCCTGCCAAGGAGGAAATGTCTCTACTGATGTGCGATGGTGGCAGAGGAGGTTGTCTTTAGTTCTTCCTTGGTATCTTCAAGCTGACTGGAAGACTCTAGGAGTTGTAACCTGAAAAGAGCAGCTTTGCCTTGTAGATCTGTAACAAAACAACAAACAGTTGTCTCCTTTGTAATTGCTTTTAAAACTCAATAAATATGTAGATCAATGGATCTTTTCCAACTGCTGTAGTAACCCACAGTTTCTACTTCTTTTCAGCTATGATAGTACGGTACCTAACCAGGAGATTTATTGGAGATTATGAACCTAATACAGGTAAGTTTCTGCCTTTCTTTCTTATTAAGAATGTCCTTTTCCTTGAGAGTAGTACCTATTCATGTTGGGATTCCCTTGAAAATTTATATTCCTAAATATTTATCTCCCTGTACATCTATCTTCCCCCAAATACGAGAAGGGCAGAGGAAAAACAGAGATTTGTAAAGCCCCATTTATTCAATGTACTTATAGTTTGTATCCCATCCTTCCACCAAGGACCTTAGGATAGTTTAAATGTTTTTCCCTAATGCACCATTTTGTCCTCACAACAGCCCCGTGATGTAGATTAGGATAAGAAAATGTGATATGTCTAGGGTCACTTTGAATCTCTCCAATCGCCTTTGGCTCCTCTGGATACACTGTGTTCACATGAGAAAGGAAAGGACTCTCTAATAGGAGCTGCCTTTCCTCTACCAACTAGGGTGGGACAATTTTTAACAATTGTTTATTCTTTCATCTCCAGGGAATCTATATTCAAGACTTGTTCACGTTGAAGGTGATCAACTTTTTTTGCAAATCCAAGACACCCCAGGATGTATTGAGGTACAGAATAATCCTATCTACCCCATTTCTGATAGTGTTATTGAGTTTAGTTTATTCACTGAGAGATTTTAAGGCCAGAATCTTGTTGGTGACTTACTCTGGCATGAACCCTGGTTGTACAGGGCATTTGCACAAGGAGGTAGTTACTATCTCCTTGTGCAATGCATTTGCCTGGATGTACAGGATGAAGAGCTCTGCCTCTTGCCACATAGATTTGCTGGGTGCTGGGTAGGCTTGAGTACCATCCAGCTCAGTTGCTGGGGTAATCATGGGAAGCCTTTGTCAGCCTAGATCACGAGTGTAGCTGTCCTGATGGAAACATATGCTTCACCAGCAGTTCAGTGCGATCTTGGCCTAATGTTGGGGAAACTCCCATTGAATTCAGTGGGCTATGGATCAACCCACCTTTGTACAGTCTCACTGAAGTGATTTGCCCATTGCTTCAAAGTAACATTTTGGTCTAAATCCAGTTGCTAGACCCACTGTATCAATGGCATAAACATAATTGTTGAGTTACCCTTCAGCAGTTAATTCAGTGTGTCTTCTCTGGTCTAGCAATTGAATCTGAGCCTCTGTTACATAGGATAGACAGGAAGAAACACCCTGAAAAGACTAGTGGTGTATAGAATAAGCTGGAAAATGGGATTTCCCTTCAGTGATTTGCCAATATTTGGACAAATTTAGCATTCAATGTGCAGTCTGTTCCAATGCTGTGCTTGCTAGGATTCGTGGAGCTATAGTCCAAAAAAAGTAACTTTCCTGAGCGTTGCCTCCACTGTGTTCAAGTAAGCATAGGACTGCAGCTGATCTCTTATGCCAGCAGTTGATGGGAATTTTAGTCAAAGCCACCTGGAGGTCACTAAGTTGGTGAAGTCATCTGGTGGTCACCAACCTGGTCACTAAGTTGGAGTAGGTCGTCATAGGCATTTAGGATATGATACTTCATAAAGAACAGAACTTGCTGTGCTTCGGGCAGAAAGCACACTGAAAGCTTCCTGTAGCACTTTGCTTCTGCATTATCAGGAGTAATTGTAAAGTATCATGCTAGCTAGAGCTGAAAGTGCCCATTAGGGAAAGAATGCACTTTTCCTTTAATTATCCCTTCTGGATTTAAGTGCAAGCATTAATAAGCACACTTGTAGTTGTCACATACAGAGAGTTGTTTGAAACAATAGCAGAAAACATGTCACATCCAGTGCCACTTGCCCTTTATAAATCTTGAACTGTTGACATGGAATAGATTGTGGGAGGTGAAGCCTCTGTTCCAAAACAACAGATAAATTTTGAGGCAAACCTACTCTTAATAATGAGCAGCCTTTCCAATTGCTGTTGTTGTAAAAGCTTTATACCTCATTCCCCAACTTATTAAATAAACATGTGCACTTCTTCACAGGTTCAAGAAGACATTGCACAGATGTTGGATTCACTGTCCAGATGTCTCAAGTGGGCAGATGGTTTTCTCTTGGTCTATTCTATTACGGACTACCATAGCTACCAGTCTATCCGTCCTCTCTACCAACACATCCGGAAGATCCGCCCCGATGCGAAAATCCCAGTTGTCATTGTTGGCAACAAAGGAGACCTGACTCATTCCAGACAGGTTGCAGTGAATGATGGCCTCCAGTTGGCCAATGAACTGGGCAGTGTGTTTCTAGAAGTTTCCACTAGTGACAATTACCAAAGTGTATGTGATGTGTTTCAGTATCTTTGCAAGGAAGTCAGCAAAGCACACAGCTGTGGCAGTGGAGACAGAAGGAGGTCCTCTATTATTCCCCGCCCCAAATCGCCAAACATGCAGGATCTCAAGAGACGTTTCAAACAGGCTTTATCCTACAAAATCAAATAACCATCAGCCTGAAGTTCCTCCTGAACAGACTGTTTTATAAAGTATACATTTATAAGAAGATTTTATTTTTGTACTGGAACTTTTTGTCCGTGTTTGAAAGTATGCAACTTTCTTGCAATGTTTTTGTATGAATTGGCTCTCCTCCCCACAAAAATATGATGAATTGTAACAAAATAAAACTGGGAAAGAGATGGACCCAAGTTACCAATTTCTGTGTTTGATGGTTGCTTGCTGCATAACCTAAGAGACGTGATGTAGATGTATTTCTACTCTGTCAGACTTCAGTAGCCATCATGAAATGCCTTAAATCCTAGCATTTCAATTTAGCTGGGTGGTGGATTGGGATGTTCACATCCTTCTCAGCACATACAAAAATACACTGAAATCCTATTGACATGGCTGGTGCTACTACTAAGCAAAATGAGTAATTTGCCTCAGGTGGCAAAAGCTATGGGGAGGCAGTCCCTTTAGTATTCCTTCTGAACACCCAACTGTATTGGTGGACAGAGCTGAATGTACCTTACAGCCTGTACCCATTAAAGTAAGCCATATCCCTCAGTGGTAGAGAGCAAAGTATGTGTATACTATACACTGTAGTCATAGCAGTTTAGTAGCACTTTAACTATCATGGCTAAATTCTATGGAATACTAAGATTTGTATTTTGTGAGCTGCTTAGAACTCTAGATCTGTCGTTCGCTTTAGTGGAAAAGTAGCTCTCCAGTCTACAAATTTCAGAATTCCATAGGATGGATCTATAATTTTAAAGTGGTATCGTAACTGTTAAAGTAGTATTTAATTTTGTGATGGAGATAGACCCAAAGTCTCATAAGCAATGTTGAAATAAAATTCAACTCCCAGTGGAATTGTTGTAGAATGCATTTGTCCTTTGCCTCAGGCAGAAAAAATATCTTGGTTGGCTGTTCCCTATGGATTACTTTTCATTGAAACCAAAACCTGCCTATTCCTTCAATATATAAATAGGGGGAGAGAATTGCAATATGACCAATTCTGTAAAAGTGTGAAATTGTATGAGTTTATATAATTGCAAAATAAAACTATTAGATACAAACATAAAATGTGAGTTATTTAATCCTTTTTAAAATAAAATGTGTCTCAGAATTTTTATCTTAGCATATTGAAATTGGCCCCAAGTACAGGACAGGAGCTAAAGAACAACAAAGATAGATCCACAAACCAAAGGAGAACTGAATTTCTTGATCTGCCCACCAAATGATAATTGGTAAAAGTCTTTCAAAAGTTGTTTGTGGTATGTTTTTTCCCCTCCCTTCTCCATTAAACAGAAGTTGGGTGGCCTCTAGTCAGGGATGTTGTAGTAAGGGATTTCATAGGACATCCAGTCTAAACAGGGAAACATTACTTTTTTGGAATTGCAACTCACAGAATCACCTAGCAAGTTTAGCAACCTAGCAAGTTTAGCAACAGGCCATACTGGCTGAGGGATTCTGGAAGCTGTAATTCCCAAAGTAACTTTTCTGAGTTCTGTATAGACTAGACTAGTTAACTGTTGAACCACTTAGACGAGATAGCCATTGAATCACTTTCAAACTTACAATTCTATGACTAAGAGCAATTTCTATGAAAGAGTTCCCTTCCACTTGATATCAATGCTGGTTGGAGAGGGATTATGGATGGACTACTCCAATAAAAGTAACTAGGCTCAGTGGGGCATCCTCGCACATAAAAATGCATAAGATTGGGTTCCACACATCATCTTTCAATGCTCATTGTCAAGGGAATACTAATTGCTGTGGGATTCAGTGTTTACAGCTTGTAAAAAGCTGAGTTGTGTATATCAGATTCACTAATTGTGGAGTATACTCAGAGTACTTTGGACTTGCTAGATTTATTTATTTTTTTCCAGGAAGTCTGATGCCAGCAGAAGGGGAAAAAAACAAAAGGGATAATGAGTTGATGTACTAAAATGCTGGATGCATTCACTTCTTACACCCTTTGTTGTTATGTGCTTTTGGCTGACTCCAATGTGTGGCCAGCCTCACATTGCAGAGGTTGCTGGAGAGTCATTTGGGTTTTCTTAGTAAGATTAATTCAGAGAAGGTTTGCTATTGGCTTCCTCTAAGGCTAGGAGGACATGAGTTACCCAAGGTCACCTAGCGGGTTGGGAATGTAAACCTTGGTTTCCTGGGGGCATAGTCCAGCACTCAAGCCTAGCCACTACACCACTCTGATTTTTCCCTGTCTGCCCTATGTAAATTGATAGATTTTGAACCAAAGTTAACCTTCCTTTATTCCAGCAGTAGGGAACACGTAGCTCTCCAGATGTGGCTGGACAACAACTGCCAACAGTGTTGATGTTGGCTAGAGTTGATGGGAAAAAGAGAGACATTTGTGGCCAATGGGCACAAATATGGTACTAATCAAGAAGCACATCAGGAAACAAAATTGCTGGTCCACACATCAGATAGTCTAAGGCTGCTGCCACACTGCAGAACTAACATTGTTTTAACTGCCATGATTCCATCCTATGGAATCCTGGGATGAGTTTATTTTGGTACCAGAGCTCTCCTTGTCTCACAAAACTACAAATTCTAGAATTCCATAGCACTGAGCCATGGCAGTTAAAGCAGTGTCAAACTGCATTAACTCTGTGGTGTAGTTGCAAGTTTAGGAACAGTGTTGTAGACCACATGGAGATCCAACAACATTTTTTTGCAGAATCTATGTCACCCCAGATTTTAAAAATCTGATGGAGCAAAATAACAGAAGCACAACATCAAATGAAAGCAGCTCCCAATGAATACTAGGCATGCTTTGTAGACCCAGTGGTATCACATTTAGGCTGTGTTTGCTATTGTAATTTGAAGGTGTAATTTTAATTTTGCTAATTTTTTTTGTCACAACTATTAGCGTTACATTTGGTGGTATATGGGAATGATGATTTACGAATAAAATTAATGCAAAAAAGCATTGCTAAGGATTCTGTATGGTGTGAAATTGTGAGGAGTGAATGGAACTTGTCTTAGTGGTACTAATGGACTAAATAAGAATATGAGCAAAAGAAGATGGAGAATCGCAATGCATTATATTGGAGGTTCCTGGCAAGTGGAGACAAGGATTTTAAAACTGCTGATGTTGGCATTGGCATCCTAGCAATGGCAAGAGCTGCAGCCACCTGTGTTATCTATGAAAGAACAGGTCATTCAGAAGATTCAGGTAGCAAGTAAGAAGATGTTTGGACTAAGACTGATAAAACTTGAAGTGTTTTCTACATCAAGAAAAAGAACCAGAAGGGGCTGGTTTGGATGTTTATGGACAGAAGCCAAAAGGCGGAGTTTGCCCAATACTCTGCAAAGACCTTAAAAGATGAGATTTTCCCAACTAGCAGTGTGTTCCTGTTCCAGTAGCAGGACTCCCATCCCTTTGGGGATGAACTTATCCGTCATCCTGTGAAGGGGCCATGTTTTGTGAGTCTGTTGTATGAATGGTGTGTGAATGAGAGCTCTTGATACTGAAAATGGTTGTCTTATTTCTTATTTCTTATTGTCTCATTGTCTTATTTGTTATGTCTTAATAAATGTTACATGCATAGTGTCTAAACCCAGATTTGGTTTCCCATGTGTCTATATTGAAAATCCTATAGCTAAATTTCTCTCTGGATCAAAAGAACAACAGAGAACCTCGGTTCATGACAAAATGGGAGGAGGCCAGTGATGGGGGGGTGACACCATGGGTTACCGCACTGGGTGACACCAACCCTAGAGACATCACTGTGTAGATCTGCAATGTTGAGTCTCAGCTAGAGAGGGAGAACAGAGAATTGGGGAAGAGGGCTGCATCTGGGATGGCCAGCTGGACCCTAGAGAATATGGCTGACTGCCCAGGAGAGAATGAACTCTTTTAATAGGCAAGAGTGCTCTGGAACACATTGTAACATGGACCACTGCTATTTATAAAATTATTCATACTAACAACATCATTAGATTTTCCCTCTATTCATAAATGCTCTGCTAACTATCAGGGTTTCCCCCTTTCTTGTATTCAAGGTCATCCGTGCAAAATGAATATCCAGCCCTAGCAGATGAGGATGGATTTTGTGATGGTGTTCCATTTGGACTGCATTCAAACAGAAATGAACAAAAGCATTCCTATGATTTTTGCCCAGCACAGTGTGTCCAAATGGAGAAAACTCACTTTGAATTCCGTTTGGACTGTGTATAGAGAGGAAGGGAGGGAGAAAGAGAGAGACTTTGCAAGAGCATCCAACAAACACAAGAGAGCTCATTTGATGAATACGATGGAGAAAAATTAGGGAGTGAAGCGAACGTTTGTCCATGCTCTTGTCTTGTCCATGCCGTCCCCTAACATTCCTTGAACAGGGTTCCCATGCTTCTAACTTCTGTATGAAAGGAAAAGCAGAAATGAACAAAAGCAGCATTTTGCCAAGCATGGTGTGTCCAGGTTGGAAGGGGGGAAAAAACAACCACTTTTCCTTTGTGATTTGATGGCAACCAGTTGTCAAAGACACAGAAGAGGAAAAAGGCTCCCAACGAAAGAGAGCATGCTTGCCACCATTATTCTCAACTCTCTTGGGACTTTGGATATACAGTGGAGTGCATTTTATAAAATTAAGCTGATGGGTTTAATTAATTAATTTCATTAATAGCCAGGCATAAGCTTTGAAGATACTCTTTTTCAAATCCCTGTGGGTTAATTAAAGCTTCAGTTCTGAAGAAATCTATAAAAATATTTCCAGGCTGAAATGCATTGGGCTGTTTTCAACAGTAACAACATCTCTTTTTTCAGCATCCTGAGGCTTTGTCTCTTTTCTACAGCACATCTATTTGATGTTTCTAGTTCTCTTTGCTTTGGAGAGAGTCTAATATATGAAGATGTCCATCATTTGTCATTGTAGTTGCTGAGAGGATGTGTTTATTGATTACATTGCTACTGATGATGCATCACATCATTTTCATATTATTTTAATAACCATGCCATCACCCTTAGGATTTGTAGTTTGATGAGAGACTCTAGTCTCTTCCATATTACACAATTATGGCACTTTGATACCACTTTTAACTGCCATAACTTTATCCTATGGAATCCTGTTTTGTTGATTTTTTTAAAAAATAGATTTGTGAGGAATCATGTTGCGAGGAAACCCCCCCCCCCCCCCCCCGCTCTCTGCCAGGGAGCTCTAGTGTGTCACCAAACTATAAATTCTAGGATTCCATAAGAAACAGCCCTGGCAGTTAAGGTGGAATCATATCACTGTAAACATATATTGTGAAATAAATGTAAGCATTCTTTCCTAGAGAGTTCTAGTCTACTTCCCTCAACTACAGTCCCTCTCAATCTGGAATCTTGCCTTCATATAACATTTAAAATCTGCTCCACAGGGCTAGGAAAGCTTTCAGAGTAGATTTCAGACAAGCTGGAGAGAAAAGGGGCCAGCTATGAAAGAGGATATGAGCTTCCTGAGTCTTCACCAGTTGTACAGTTTTTATACAACCATTCTGGGTGCAGGAGTCCTGTCCTCTTTGGCATATGGCTGCCCTAGGAGTAAAAAAAAGGAAAGCCAAAGGAGGGCCAGTCCAGTGGAAAATGCTCAGAGCTTGGATGTAACTAGTTGCAAATAACTTGAAATAGCTTGAAATTCCTTTTTCAAATAATGTAGGCATAAGTAACATTATGGCTGCTACTTTGGGAGTAACGAAGTAACTAGTAATGAGCTGATTTTCTGGACCATTCAAAGGATAACTGTAACTAATGGCTTTTAAGATGTAACTTCCCAACATCTAAAAGCATGATTTCTCAGAAGTACACCTCTTTGCGTTCAATGGGACTTACTTCTGAGTAAGTGTGTCAAGGTTGGAATTATAGCATCTTTATCTTCAGCTTTCTAGAGGAATGTTTTGGGATGGGTCTATGATTTTATGTTGGGGAAATGGATAGTAAACAATTAACACAGGTACACCAGTGCTTGCCTATTCTAACCTTCCATCTTCTAAGCTGGTGTTCTTTAAAGTGTGTTTGTATTTGTGTGCGCGCACACACACATGTGCCAGGTTTTGTTATTTGCAGGGATAATGCCTTTGTCCCTTCTAACCTTTGATATTTGAAGATTGATAAACTGTTTAGAAGCAATTTGAGAAATATAAACCTAGCGGGCGGAAAGACTGGGATGCAATCACACAGCTCTGTTGGTGAGTTATGAGTTTTGTGACAGAAATGCTGTGATACAGATGTGTCCCCCCCTACTCTGAAATTGTGCTGTTATTAGTGAAGATTGGTGGTGAAAAAGAAGAAGTGAGAGGTTTATAACAGAAGGTAATGGGAAGTCTGCCTTATGCTCATGTCACCTTATCATCTTGGCTGAACGTAAAGGAACACACTTTCAAGATTGCTCATTCGCAATTCAGAATTGACCTCTACCTTCAGAAAAGATGAAGGTGCAGTTGCCTTCTTGTCCTACAGTGAGAAATACAAGATGAAAATAGTTTGCCAGGTATGTTTTTCTGTCTGCTATAGTGCTTTTCAATCTCCCCCGCTCTCTTTCCTTCCCCTAGGCTGCACCCTTGTGATCCCCTTTACCAGTGGCATCACTAGTGCAGGGGGGTGCAGACCACACCAGGTGACACCACTGGTCCTCAAATATCTGTTTTGGCAGAAATGGTGGCATTCACCTGCTTCCCTTTAAAATGCTTTAAGAGATGGCATGAGTGGGGTTATGCTCAGTGGGAGGAGAAAGGAGAGGCCCCAGGATTTTTTTAAAAAAATAAAATTTCAAGTTTCAAAATTTTTATATTTTTTAAAATTAAAAACTATTTTAAATTTTCTTTAAAAACATCACATATTACCAAATCTTCACTTTAAGCACACAAAACTACGTGTATGTAAACACATTTAGGGACGTTATCACACGGGGGAACAGAAACTGGATTTGTGCTTCACGACGTCGCACAGAAACTGGACAGAAACTGGACAGAAACTGGTGTTATCTGAGATCTTTTGAAATTCGGTAGTTTTGAGGAAATGCATTTGCAAAATTACAGTAATTTCACATTTACCATAATGTGAAAAGCAAATGCACATTTGGGAGCATTTCCCTGCTTTTCCCATGGTTCCACGGCGAGCATTCCTCTATCTGCGCATGTGCAAGAAGATCATTTCTAGTACATTTACGGGCTTTTCTCGCTTGTGTGTGAACGTTAAATGCGCTTACTGTAATTTCGCAATTAAGGTGATTACGTGTGAAAGCCATTTGCAGAATCAAGGTTTATTTTCGGTTTATTTTTGGAATGCTTCATTTCCACTTTATTATCGCTTTCTGGCCCATGTGTGATAACATCCTAGGTTGTGCATATGGTATTGTAATTTAAAGGTATAATTTTAATGTTGCTAGTGGCTGAATGTAATGATGGCCATTACATTCAGTGATGTACAGGGATTATGATTTATGAGTAACTTTAGTGCAAAAAAAAAAATTACTAATGATTTTGTGTGGTGTGGTATGGGAGGAGGTCTATGCGTAGGGAGACACCATGAGTTACTGCACTGGGTGATACCACTGCCCTTTACATCTACATCTGGATATCATGCCCCTTGCCATTTGATGTAGTATACAAATAAAAATATTTTGTTTGTTTAGTGTGTGTGTGTGTATGTTTGTGCACACATTCATGTATATTCATATTTTAACATCTTATAAGAAAATAACTTTCCTCCTCCTTTCTCAGGCAGAGGCTCCAAGAACACTCTTTGTCTTTCTCTTCCCCTCCAGGACAAAAAAGGTTTGGGAAGCAGAAAAGGAGGAGGAGGAGGAGGAGGAGGAGGAGGAGGAGGAGGAGGAGGAGGAGGAGGAGGAGGAGCAGGAGCAGGAGGAGGAAAGATCAGGGTGTCCCGGTCCCAAGCCCAACTTGAGTAACTCTTGTACCCCCCCTCCAGGGTCCCACCCCACAGTTTTAGAAACATTGGTCTAAACCATCTTAACTGGCCACAGAAGTAGCATCTGAGACAAAATGTAGATTTGTGAATTTATTATTATTATTATTATTATTATTA
>JAIPUX010001232.1:148981227-148992607 GCA_020142125.1 Phrynosoma platyrhinos | reverse complement strand
TGTGTGATTCTAAACATCTTTTCCTGTTCGACAGGAACACACTCCCTCCAAGAGTAGTGGAGTCTCTTTCTTTGGAGGTTTTTAAACAGAGGCTGGATGGCCCTTGAGGGTCTCTTCCAACTCTGTGATTCTATATGAAACCAGTGAAGCTTCAAAAGCTTGCCGGGTTATCCAGTGAAGGTATTACTCTTTTGTGGATCTTTGATTTTGTTGTACATTACCATTTCTCCTTTATGTTCTTGCAGAAAGAGATGAGAGTTAAGTTTCCATCTGGTCCTATTGTCACAACAGTTTTACACGGCAAAATGTGGCTGCCATTTTGTTCTCCAAAATGGCGGTCGCAACTCATTTGCACATGCGCAGTACTCCTATGCATGTGCAAATGCGTCGCGGCCACCATTTTGGAAATCAAAATGGCAGCCGCAACATGCGTGGCAGCGGCGGCGGCATCGCACGCAGGGGGGTCGCGCATGGCGGGGGGGGGTGCGCGCGCACACACTGCCATTCCTCCCCCTGGCCTAGTGGAAAGGAGGACTTCAGGGGACCGGCCCAGACCTTAAAAGGTTGCCTACCCCTGCCCTGTGAGGAGAAATTTAGGGAGCTGGGTATGTTTAGCCTAGAGAAGAGAAGGTTAAGAGGTGATATGATAGCCCTGTTTAAATATTTGAGGAGGTATCATATTGAGGATGGATACTACTACTAGGACACAGAGCAATGGATGCAAACTACAGGAAAAGATTTCAACTTAAAATTAGGCAGAAGGTACTGACAGTAAGAGCTGTTAGAAAGTGGAACACACTCCCTCAGAGAGTGGTGGAGTTTTCTTCTTTGGAGATTTTTAAACAGAGGCTGGATGGCTATCTGTCAGGGATGCTTTGATTCTGTGTTCCTCTATGGCAGTGGGTTGGAGTCGATGGCCCTTGTGGTCTCTTCCAACTCTATGATTCTATGATTCTGCTATTACAGTAGGGCATCAGCCTCAGATAGCAGATGTACAGCTAGGGGCAGTGGCAGCATCAAGCATCACTATCACCACCATCCTCTAGCTGTTCTTCCTAAGCCTCCCAGCTGTTTCCCTCTCTTGGACAGCAGAGATATGTGTGCCATACAGCCTGTCCTCAGCAGCCACATTAGCCTGCAGCCCTCTGGAGAATTAAGATCCCACTGCCAGGCAGACAGCTTCTCTAGATGGAATGGGAGAGAGGAACCATCTTGTCCTTTACCTAAGAAAGCAAAATGATTTATACCAGTACAAGACAGCAGTGACTGGTGGCTTCATTTAGGTGGCAAGTCCATTCTGAGGTTTGTTGTTGTTGCGTGTCTTTAACTCTTTTTGACTTATGGTGACCCTAAGGCAACCTATCATGGGGTTTTCTTGGCATGATTTGCCTTCTTCTGAGGCTGAGATCATATGATGTGGTCAAGGTGGGTTCCATGGCCAAAACAGGAATCAAACCCTGGTCTCCAGAGTCATAGGACCTTATCCCACGCTGCTCTCAAAAGTGGCAAGAAAGCGATATGAGCATCATTGCAGTACTATAGCGCTAGTATAAATATGGCGCTAGCGCTATAATAGCGCTATGGATAAGCTAGCGCTATTGCAATGCCCGCTGAAACCGACATTCAAAAGAACCTGAATGATGCTGCATTCCGAGCGGTTTCTTGTTGGATTCTGAGCGACGTCGTGTAATCACCCGGAAAACTATAGCGCTATAGTGCCTGATTCTTAGCCGATTCTGAGCGACGTCGTGTGATCACCCAGGAATGTATAGCGCTATAGCGCCTGATTCTTAGTGGATTCTTGCTGCTTTTGGCCCCGTGGGATAAGGTCCATAGTCCAACATTCAAACCAGTAAGTAAAACCAAAGTAAGTCAAGCACCTTGGATAGCTAGTATAAAGACTGAACTAAAACCCAAACTGGATTCACCAACCTGCTGACATGGGAGCTAACAGCTGTCACTGGTATGAGATCTATGTGAGCTGCATTTGGTGTAAACAAAAATTGAACCACATATCTTTAAAGAGTGCATTTGAATCTTTTTACATATTCGTCATCTTTAGAGAATAGTGCTTCTTTTCTTGACTGGTACAGTTGCTGTGATTCAGCCTCACTGAAGTATGTAGTGCTGTTCTGGAGGTAGCACTTTAGGATGACTCTGTGGTAACCATGACATGCAAAGAAAAGAAAAAAAGCCAACGGAAACACATTTTAAAAAATATCTTTGCTCTCTAGCTTTCTCATTAAGGAATAATAGCGCTAGCTAGTGATGCACAAATGAGAAAAGGACAATAGCATTAACAATATTACACTCTTTTCTGATGATGTGTAATATCTTCTATCCATAGTTGCTATATATTTGTATTCCATTTTCTCTCTCCAAGGAGTTCAGTGATCACAAATACTGAATACTAGTAATGAACACAGTACCAATGATACAGTGCAGTTGTGAAACTGGTGATGTCTGAGTGGTCTTCATTGAAATGCAGAGGAAATGGCTTGGACATCCTATTCATCCAGCTGAAACCTGCTGTCTTATCACATGGAACGATGCATGAATGTTCCAGGCAGAAGGAGGATTTATGCAGAGGAAATGGCTTGGACAAAAGCTGCATCACTCTTGCCATCTATTGAAAAAAGTTCCATTTGTATTATTAACAAGGGGATGGATTATTCTACTCATCATTTTCACCAGGCAGGAATTCTTTCCTAAAAGCTGTGACTCTTATTCTCCATTCACTTACACCAACTTGGGGCCTAAGCAGACTGCCAGAAATAGTGCACATTAAATTGAGGGACTGCCCTGGCTCAGTGCTAGGGAATCATGGGAACTGTAATTTATTGTGGCACCAGAGCTCTGACAGAGAAGGCTCAATGTCCCAGAAAAAAATACAATTCCTATGGCTCCCTAGAACTGAGCCAGGGCAGTCCCTCAATTTAATGTGCACTATTTCTGGCAGTCTGCAAAGGCCTCTAGTCCCATAATTTTGAGTTCGGCCCCCTTTCCCTGAGTTCCTGATGAAACTAGCAAATTGTTTCTGCCTTTATTACCTTTTTTCAAGGCAATAAAAACCACAAACACTGTGGTTATTATGACTCCTGTCATCACACAGGCCTTGGGTTTTTGGGGAATAATTTTCTATTAGTTTGATATCATTGCTTTGTGCCATGCTGATTTTAGTAAGTGCCTGGAACATTCCAGGGGGAAAACAGGACATTATAGAAATGATTCAGGGATCTGTCATGTGGCTTCCATTACTTCCTTTCTGATCTACATAGTGCTTCAGCTTTTGTGGGTCCCAATGGATGATAAAGAGACTAGTCCACACTATAGCTGATAACAATGATAATGACAGCAACACAACAAGGCTTATTGTAGTCACAGATCATTCACCAAAAGACACCAAGATCTCATCCATGGATAGCAGCAAACCAAACAGTACCTACATAAATCAGTACAAACAATAGGGGGGAAATGTGCCTTTTCGTAATTGTGACATTAAAAGAAATGATTCAGTAACAGAAGAGATTTTATCAGATAAACCATGAAATACATTTTAAAATTGCTTTCTCTACAGAACTGTTGGCTGGAATGGAAATTGTAGTCAAGAAATCAGGAAAAGACTAGGACTGGAAAGGACAGCTTTGAAAGAGCTAGACAAGATCCTAAAGTGCAAAGATATACAACTGAACGCTAAAGCAAGGATTGTCCATGCCATTATATTTCCCATCATTATGTATGGGTGTGAGAATTAGAAAGTGAAAAAAATTGAAAGAAAGAAAATCAACTCAATTGAGACATGGTGCTGGAGGAATGCTCTGTGGCTGTTGTGGATGGCTAAAAAGACAAACAAATGGTTCCTGCAACAAATCAGATCTGGACAAAGCTGGGATGACTAAACTGAGGCTGTTGTACTTTGACAACATCATGATAAATCATGACTATTAGGAAGGGCAACAATGCTCAGAAAGACAGAAGGAAATGGAAAAGAGAAAGAGAGAAAGACCGTACACCAGATGGACAGATTCAACAAAGAGGACATAGCTCTGTCTGCAGGAACTGAGCAAGGCCATTGAAGCTACAGTGTCTTGGAGATGCCTCATTTACAGAGTCACCAGAGGTTGAAGTTGACTTGAGGGAAGTCAACAAGAAATAACTATCTGATCTAATGATTTCTCTGTTGACACAGTGGCCAACCAGTTGCCTATGGGATGTGAATGCAATTGAATGCTCCTCCTTACATTCTCCAGCAAATGATATAGACAAGCATACTGCCTTTGATGCTGGAGGTGATACATAGCCATTTTGACTATGAGTCACTGATAACGCTAATGTCTTTATCACTTCTTCCTATCTTGACTCCTAGAAACAGGCAAAGCCTCTGTTGCTGACACCCATCTCTGCTTTGTGGATGCATTCTCATGTATGATGAAACTTTAAAATGTGTTTGGATCCCGATTAAATCCTTCATCTGAAAGCAATGAATATCTGTGAAATAGCATGTATTGTAAAGGGAAAAGAACACTGAATGCAAAGTGTTTTGATCCTGAACATTAAAGCCATCTTTATTATTTTCAGATATTCAAAGAAAAATTCTCCAAACACTTTCCTTGGTGTAATGACTAGGTGAATAATGCATTTCAACTGTTTTATATATAGCTCTTTTGTTCAGACAGTTTCAAAATAATCCTCCTTAGAATATATATATATATATATATATATATATATATATATATATATAATCCTTTCTCAGTATGAATGAATATATTCCATTATCTACCCTAGAGCTTCAGAAGAACTATTTAAAGATTATTTTTGCCCCCATATCCCCTGGGTCAGTTTTATTTTGTAAAGGATAATGGAGATGCTAATAAATGTTAGTACTACAAGACCTAGCCATTCTTTAGCATGGTGAATTTTGTAGCACAATGAAAGTAGTGCACATTTGAGGTGACAAATTACTGGTGCTGCAGAGAACCATTTACTTTAAATAAAGCATTGTTAGTGGTCTGGCTCACAGAACCTTTTTTTAAAAAAAAGGATAAGGAGAAAAGCTACCCAATGACAGATGTTTTCAAACTCAAGATGGAGAATTATAAAGCTCTCTCTCAGAACCTGGGGTTTGTACAGCAATAAAGTAGTTGGCTCTTTGGGTCTGCATGAACATATGGAGAATATATAACAACCCTACAAACAATAATCTCAAAATAAATTCGCCATCTTTAAAGCTGTTGCTCATTGTATCATTGCTCCTTTAAAGCCGTTGACAGCAAACATTCAAATTAGGCCTTACTAGGTGTTATGTTGCTTTTTGCTTCCATGTTCCCCTAGGACAACTGTCCCTACAGTTTCAGAAAGGAAGAATCAAATGAAATATTGTGTTGTGCATCAGAGGCTCTGCCATTAACAATTGGTGGGTTACAGAGACAGGGTAACTGGTCTTACCAGGGAGCAAAATCGGCATGGATTTGGGCTGGCTTCCTTTAGGAGAGATTTCTCATCAATTTAGCCTATCAGGATGGTGGCACTTGCACAAAACCTCAATTTAAAGATCATTAATTCCAGGAAGGATTATCTCGGAAGAGGTAGTTGTTTAGATATCATGGCCCAAAGCTGCAAAAATGTGAAGGTCAAAAGCAGCACATTGAAATGAACTCAGAAGCAAACTGAAAGCCACTGTGTTTGGTTCAAGACCAATGATATGTGATCTTATTTCATCCCATCTTAAGAGAAAGGTGGGATATAAACTCAATCAATCAATTAATCAGTCAATAAATATACCTAAAGAATATCTCCATATCCTTAGGGATCAATAGGCAGAGCAATGCTGTCTTTACAGCCAAATATCCTATATTGCCCCTTTCTTTGTCTTCTTCAATTCTCATAGTATTTTGTTCTCATACCAGTCAGCTTTTGTTTTGTTCTTAGAAACAATTTGTTTTGTTTTATGATGATGAATTAGATTATGTTCTCAGCTGTAGGGCATTTCAAAGTGTTATGTGGAAAGAAGAAAATGGATGTACTTTTGGTAATATGTACCTTTGGGAAAGGCAATTACAGCATGGCTCCCAGTTTGGTATGGGCTGAACAATACTAGTACAATCATTAGTCGGTTGATTAATGTATTTTGAAACCACATTTTCCCACCATTCAGAAAGAAAGACACTGATATAGAAATGTTTAAAATAGAGCAATCCACCCATTTCAGGTTATTATTATTTAGGCTAACCAAGAAAACACTTGTGAGCTGAGGTGGAGGGAGACATGTATAGTGGGGGATGCAACATTTCCTAATCTCTCCAAGGCTTATGCTGGGAATGGGACAAGAATTTCACCTCTCCCTTTCTCTTACTTCTTTCTTACTTATTAAATGAAGAAGGTTTCCTTTCCATTGGCTCTAGCAGGAGGCAGTGATGTATTCCTTTCTTTTACTCCAAGTCTCAGGTCAAGTCTTATACCTTTAAGTCTCAAGTCGAGTCTCAAGTCTGGGAGCCAACTTTAAGAGGGGAAAAAGGAAGTGGTGGTAGGATGTGTGTGTGTGGGGGATAAAGTTGCAATAACTAGAAAATCAAGAAGACATTCACAAAATTAGGTTTAAAAAATCTTGGAGGGGAACAGCAAATGTGTTAGGCAAAGGGCCTGAGACAGAAGGATTCTTCTAACCCTTTTCAAAAGGTTTAGAGGGTTCCTCAACTGTGCAATGGGGACCTGAGCACAGCTGGGACTCAGGCTGCAATTGCCTGGCAGATTTGGCAGGGAATTACAATGTGATAATTCTCGCCTCCATCCCGGTCCCAGCTGTATCCTGTTGGGCTGCTGCTGACTTAAAAGCTCATGTGATAAACTCCCGAGTCAGTTGACTGAAGGCCATGTCACTGGCAGGAGGTGTTATAAACAAGCTAGCTCCAAGGCTGGTGTAGTTCTCCTCTGCTTACCCTTGGTCCAAGTCTGGGAAATCAGGAGGCTCCCACCTCAAAGTGATCCCAGGCAAAGAGCTGCTTTCTTTGTTGATTGAGGCTGCCTGTTTTCTATCTAATACCTAAATAACAACAACTAGGGTGGGGGGAGTTTTGATATATTTTTTAAACCAGAGACTTATTTGGGACTGAATTTGATTGTATTTGTTTTGATGTTTATACGTTGTACGCCGCCCCGATTGCTTGGCAGAGGGGCGGGATATAAATAAAATAATAATAATAATAATAATAATAATAATAATAATAATAATAATAATAATAATTATTATTATTATTATTAAATTAAGAAAAGTGAAAAGAATATTGGGGCTAGACTATTCAGAAAAACAAAAAGAACTTTTACAAAAACTCAGTGAGATTACATCAGATGATTTCATAACTACCATCTGAGGGTAAATATCTGAAGGGATGTCATATAGAAGATGGAAGAAGCTTGTTTTCTGAGACAAGAACATGAACCAGTGGATTCAACTCATGAGGAAAAACCTCTTGACTAAGAACTGTTTGATACTTGCATAGACTGCCTTGGATGGTGATGGACTTTTCTTCATTGAAGATTTTTAAAGAGAGATTGTATGGCCATCTCTCAAAAGTGTTTTAGTTTTGTATTCCTACTTGGTGGATGATTGGACAAAATGGCTGTTATGGTCCCTTCCAACTCTATGATTCTATGATTTTATGAACCACTCTGCACCCTCCAAACTAGCCTGCAGCCTTCAGGTGTATGCCCTCAAGGAGGTGCTTCTCCTATCTCCAGTGCTTAAGTCAGATTCATTTAGGAGACTTCTGTAAATTAAATGGAAGTGGGCTCTATTTTATCTTCCCGTTAGGAAGCAAAGTGCACTAGCTGTCATATCACTTCTTGAACTATTGCAACAGCATCATGGCATGCACACAATAGTTGCAATACTGCATGGCTCAGTATAGCATAGTAGTTCTAGATGTAGAAGTATGCATGAGCAATTTACCACTCCCACCCTGAGCTACCATATTTCTGTTGAAGCTCTATCCCACAGCCATTCCGTGCCTGGTGGAAAACAGAATGGAGAAGCATCTGATTATGTCCCTATAGTTGGTCATGAAGTGATTAGGTCATCTGCTGAGGTCCACCAGGGTCTTCCAAAGGCCTCAGGAACTGATATAATCATTCCATGTCTGATAACAGGGACATATCCAGATGTTTTGCAATCCTGCCCTTTCATCCAGGTATGAATGGCCGTGGGTGAAGGGTTTCAATGAATCTATAGTAAGTCTGAGGGTGGCTTTGGTCACTGCAAAGGGAAGAAGGGAATACCAACTTCTGCAGTGGCCAAATACAGACATATGCAGGCACAGTGGCATACATATGCCACTAACAAGATGCCATCTAGTTTCTCCAGAACCTATTGGAAAGAACTGGGAGCTATCAGAAGCTAGCACTCTTCTACTCCCATAACTAATACTTGTTGGAAAACCTTTGCGTTCTCTTTTCCCCTCCTTAGATAGATAGGGATTTCCTCCCTTTCTCTCTCTCATTCAAAAACTAACCATGTGGCTTAGGTCACTCCCTCTTTGGGACCAACAAACTTTCTCTCAAGATTTTCAACTGAGCTGTTCCCATCTTCTTGCTCGCTTAACTTTCTTTTGAAAGATGGTGAGATAAATGGACCTTATCACTCCACTCAAATAACCCAGCTTACCTCTTCCGTATTGAAGTCTAATTCCAGAGGCAGCCAGGTCCTATTGCAGGATTTTGCCACCGAAGCCACCAGGCGAGTCCAGCCCAGCTGCAGCCCAGGTACCTGGAGTGCTTCGGTGGCCATTTTTTAAAGTCCTGGTTTTGAAATAAGGTTGCCGAAGCATGTGTGGGACCCAGGCTGCCTTGGGCTGGACTCACCCATTGGCTTCAGTGGCAAAATCCTTGCGATAGGATCCAGGTGCTTCCTAAATTAGACTTCAGTTCAGAAGAGGTAAGTTGGGCTATTTGCACGGAGCGATAAGGGCCAAATATTTCTCTTTACCTGAACTATTCACTAGTTAGATTAGGATGTAGCTTTTTATGTAAATATAGATTAAAGCCATTGTTTTAAACTACAAACTATATGTTTGTTGTTTTTTGGAGTCAGTCTCAGTTCTTAGAGAAGCATTGTTAGGCAAAGGCACATTTCTTCTACTATGCTAGACTCTAACAGGCTTGTCTTTCATATTTTGATATTTAAATATTTTTTTTCCTTAAAAAGGCTGAAGCCTTGGAAAATTACTCCACAATACTTACTGAAGTGGTCTTGGGAAATAGCTGATATCACAACTCTGAACTTTTTTTTATATACATGAGAAGCACCATAGAAATTAATTTGCAGGGATTTAAAAAGAAAAACCAAAAATTTCAAATAGTTTGACGTTTCATGTCATTTCTGTGTATTTGTGAAAAAGAGCTTTTGAGTTCAGGCACAAAAGAGAGGAAAAAGATTCTTTCAGTCACAAATCAAATGACAATAATTTCACCATTCATGGAAGAATGAGTCCCAGAAAGACCTGGCTTTAAAGCAGAAAGGCATAACAGCGAACATTAAACCAGGTTTTTTTTTTGTTTGTTTCTCCGGTAAATACTTGAACAGTAGGGTATCTTTTATGGCCGTGGGAAGCCAAAATACATTACATAATATGAGATATGAGGAGAAGGGGAAAATACTATAAATCTGTCATCTGTGGTGTTTTATTTTGCAAAGCTGTATCTTTATTGATTCTTCTGGAGTGAGGCAGAACATAATAATGACTGAATAGCCTAAAACCTGAGGCAGTAGGAAGCATACTACCATTTCCTGATATTTTTATAATGATTAAGGTATGTAGGACAGAATAAGGCAAAAATGGGTTTTCTTTCACTCCCATTCTTAAAAGCTGGGCTAAGAGATGGAAGGAATACAGACACAGTAGCCCTCCCTATAATTTCTCAGATCTTCATTTTTCTTTTCCTTCTTTCAGAATTATCAAAATATCGCACTTAACCATTTTCCTTTCAACAGATCTTGAATATGCCACCTGCAAAAATAAGAGATAGGACAGAAATGAGGTCTACTGGAGAATATTAAAGGAAAAGTATACTTGCTTTAAGTAAAGAAAACCTGTTTTAAGCAGAGGCAACAGGAAACTATTTGAGGCCATTTGAAATCATTTTCAGTCTAAGAGATTAATTGTTCATTCCTTCTGTTCACTTCAATATTTATCTAGAAATCTACTAACATCTGTCTTGAATTCAGAAGTGGTGAACCTGTGGTCTTCCAGCTTTTATTGGATGGAAACTTCCTTCGGTCTTGTCTAGCTTGCAAAATGCTTAGGAATGATGGGAGCTATAGTCCAGCAACATATGGAGGACCACATCTCCTCCCACCATGAGGTTCTTCTTTATCTTTGAGTAACAGTGCAACCCTATAAAAAGTCTTGTTAGTTGAGGAATGTTCTCCCCTGACAGACCCAAATGGCATTGCAATTCGCTATATTTCAGTGCCAAGTTAAAATATCATTTTTAATAAAGCCTTTGTAGTCTAATAATTTTATCCAGTTTGTACATGTACATGGCTTTAACTTTTTTAAAAAATTAATGTCTCCATGAAGTTTGTTATGGCTGTCTCAGCAGATATAGGTCCATTCTTAAACAGAACTGAAAGACCCATGCAAAATCTACACTGAAAAATTGCAGGCAACCACTCTGCAAACAGTATAAGAAGAGGTATGTAGGATTGTCATATTGCACTTCCACAGATCTAGGCACCTATTTTTGTATATTATGTAAATTATTCTAAATCTGCAAATACAGGACATGAATTGTTATATATTTTTCTTCCACTATGCTTCAAACTTCACACCATTTCTTACAGTCGCAGTTGATCAGAGAGAGTGTTGGATGTGGAAGAGGAAGGTTTCTGCCACACTGCAGAATTAATGCAGTTTGATAGTGCTTTAATTGTTATGGCTCCATCCTATGGAATCCTAGGATTCATAGTTTTGTTGTAGCACCAGTGCTCTCTGACAAAGAAGGCTAAATATCTCACAAAACTACCAATCCTAGAACTCCATAGCATTGAGCCATGACAGTTAAAGCTATGTCAAACTGCATTAATTCTGCAGTGTAGATGCAGCTGGAAACCCACATTCAGATCAATGCTTGGTTGTAGAATTTATTGTGTGGCATTGAACCATCACTATCTCTCAGCAAATCTGCCTTTCAGGCCCTTTGCTTTTTACACTATTATTATTCTCATTATTATTCTCCCCTTCTGACTTTGCTAATTATTTCATCACTAAGATCACCACTATCAGATCTGAAATAGTTACTCCTATCTTGTCTTCCCCCATTAATCTTTTGGAACTATCAAATAATCAATTCTCTGTGTTTCCTCCTGTTTCGCTGGATGAACTCTCTA
>JAIPUX010001232.1:148955046-148976250 GCA_020142125.1 Phrynosoma platyrhinos | reverse complement strand
GTTTCCTAATAATGATGATAGAAATAAAGTAAGAATAAAATAAGCTATGAATGCTACCCTATTAATTTAAAGCAAACAGTAAATGTAGCTAAAGAGGTCTTGTAACACCTTTGAGACTACTGAAAGAAAGAAGTTGGCAGCATGAGCTTTTGTAGACTTCAGTCTACTTCCTCAGATGCATTTAGTGGAATGGAAACCAGCAACAGACATATATATGCCATTGGTCTGTGAGAATGTCACTTCAAATTCAAAATCCTTGGTGTATGGAAATGAAGTAGCAAATCCAGGTTTAACTATGGTAATTGAAGTAAATGTAGCATAATACTTTAAGAACCACTGCTTGGGGTTTGTGGTTTAAAGAGGTTTAGAATTTCCAACCAGGAAGATGTAGTACTTCACCAAACTACAAACCCCAGGATTTGAAAGGATGTTGCCATGATAGCTAAAGTGTTATTGCCTTGTTTTAATTTTATTGTGCGAAATGACCCTTGTTAAAACAATCACTAATCAAAAACCTACAAGGGTCTTTACAATAAAAAGGGTACCAATCTAGTCTCCCTAGGAAAGGAGTTCTGACTCTATAGAGAAGGGCCTTCCTTGTTCCCACTCAACATACCTGTAAATCAGGAGTTCATACAGCTTGAGTCTCCCTTATCCAAAATGCTTGGGACCAGAAGTGCTTTGGATTTTGAAGTTGTTCATATTTTGGAATATTTGCATACACATAAGGAGATATCTTGGAGATGGGACCCAAGTCTAAATACAAAATTCATTTGTGTTTCATATACACCTTATACACATAGCATGAAGTTTTAAATAATTTTGTGCGTGAAACAAAGTTTGTGTGCACTGAACCAACAGAAAGCAAAGGTGTCACTATCTCAGCCATTTCTGAAAATATTTTGGTTTTTGGAACATTTTGGATAAGGGAGACTCAGGGCCTTTACAGGCCCTCCTTTTGGGGCAGCACAGAGCTGCCCCTGGGAATGACAGATCGGAGCCATGACAACCGCATGCCATGGCCCCAATCCTCCCTTTTGCTGCCCCCAAAAGAGTGGCAAAATGCTGCTCATTTTAGGGGTGGCAAAAGGTCGCCCTAAGAGCCGGCACCGTGACTCTTATGTGCCATTTTGGTTCAGTGTGTGTACACGCTGAGTCAGGAGGGTGTCCTGATGCCGTGCACCATGTGGACAGGCATGCAGCATCAGGACAGTGTTGGGGCAGAGTTGGTGTGGCTGCCCTACCCCAACTCTACCCCCAAGCCAGCCATTTAGGCTGGTCTGCAAAGCCCCTCAGTCTGTACCTCCAAGGAGGGATGCAGATGGCACAAAGCACCGTCTAGAAGTGGTCTATCCCTATCATCAGTCACCTGGTCTCTTTAACTGGAGATTTATAGACCTAGATACCTTGGCTACCTGGGGAGTGGTGGCTTGGGGGCTACCATTGCTTCTCCAACATCTGTCACTTTTGCATCACTCTGCCTAATGGGAGAGCTGGCCTGGTGGTGCAGTGGTTAAATGCCTGTACTGCAGCCGCTCACTCATAAACCACAAGGTTGCGAGTTCAATACCAGCCAGGGCTGAGGCTCGACTCAGGCCTGCATCCTTTCGAGGTCGCTAAAATGAGTACCCAGCTGTTGGGGGGCAATCAGCTCACAGTTGTAAACCGCTTAGACATCCCATAGCGTGATATGAAGCGGTATATAAATGAAGCTGCTTTTTGCTTTGCCACCTTCTGCATACAAATAAGTGTTTTATCACTGAACCACAGCTGTTCCCTTTAATCCTTTGTTCAGACTTTACCTTAGCAAGGATTTCATCACATAGTCTTAGAAAAGTGACGTTACTGTTGCCTCAAACCCCATGTGCAATTTGGTAAGCACAATACTGACCAAGGCCAGCTCTACCATTGGGTAAGATGAGGACACTGCTCCAAGCAGCAGATTTTCCATGTTGTGAAGGAGAAGCAAGCTGCAAAGATTGGAAGATGCACTTGTAGGATTTTCAGCCTCATGTGCCAAAATAACTTGTATGGCTTTCTGTACAATACAACTTGATTTGAGTTGTTGTGTGTGAGGGGAACATCTGGTGCTCTGCCTCAGGCAGTAAGACGTCATGGATTGGCCCTGATACCAACCTACCTCACAGAGTTGCTGTTAAGAGTTGCAGAGATTACGATGTGCTTCATATACAACATTGAAATGTGTTCGATCAATGCTAGTGCTATTTAAAAGGCAGAAGAGAAAAAGCAATTCACTTTATGTATCCACACAATAATCTAAAAGCTCTACCGCAACTGGTAGTTTCAAAGCACAGTGTGACACTTTAATATGTATATCCTCCCTGAAAGTATCTCTAATGTAATGAATGGGGAAACAGACAGGAAATTTGTGAGCCTATTACCAGCAACAGGAACAGAAATCAGAAACCGGGTTTTACCAGCAATCCTTCTGTGGCATTCTTGAGGCTCAGCTGTAAAAAAAAATAATGAAGCAATAATTGCAACAAGAAATGAACACATATTTTACTGAAAGCACTTTTCCTTTTCTGTTTATAATAAATAAACCATATGGGAACACAACCTCAATAGCTCACATAAAACTCTCACATAGAGTATGAGATATTCGAGGTCTAGCCGAAGTCCCAGCTCTGGTAAAATACCTGACATATTTGATGAAATTGAGCTGTTGCTTAAGGTCAACCCAGAGGTAACATTTATCACACCATTTGTCTTTCACAGATAATGTGCATGCCTGTGTGAAAGAAATTGGGACGATATTGTGAGAAGCAGGGAAATTTAACCTTTTGCTTCAGATGTAGACCAGGATTCTACACCAGTTATTTAGTTAAGTATACTTCTTGATGAAAAACATCCATATACATAAGTATACTAAGAATATTTAAATGCTTACATAAGTAATATTTCCTGGCCTGACCCCTTCAAACCTGACAGAAAACAGCATTCACCCATTCTCTGATCACTGGCAGAATGGTTGATGCCTGGTAAAATGTATTATTATTATTATTATTATTATTATTATTATTATTATTATTATTATTATCCCATTTATTATTTATACAAGTTTACATTATGCTAATCAACCAAAAATTGAATATACATTGAATTACAAAAATTATCTGTCTTTTAAATTATCTCTATTTGATTAATACGGTAATAAAAATTATATAAAATTAAAACTTGGATTTTCTTCATTTATTTTCATTCTGCTTTGTTGGATCAGCCCAGGTGAGATTTACTTCTAATATAATTACTTCCTTTGTTTTGTCATCTGTCAAGGGTCTCGTTGTATTTTCTTCTGTTTTTCCTCTTGTTGAAGTTTCCGTTCTCTAGGATTACTTTGTTTCTCTTCTAACAGTGTTTTTTAATCAATTCTCTTACTTTCTCTGATTCAAACCTTTTTCAGTTTTACTTCATAATAAAAGCAAAGCATTCGTGCAATTTTTTTCCTCTTCAACTATTACATCTCTGTTAGCTATCTTGAAACATATTTCCCCTGTCACTTGATGCATTCTACTATGTGAAATAAACAGCTGACATCTATAATATACTGAATTCAAATTAACAATGAAGTATAATTATTTTTATCTACACACAGGTATACATATATAAATCTGGCAAAACCATTTGTATCCATTATCAGTAGTTATTAACATTTCCCCATAATATCTCCCAACATTTATATTCCACTTTCCATTTATTCATAGATTTATGGTTTAATATATATGTTAGTCTATCCATCTCCCTCATATCCTGAATATTTTCTATCCATTCCTCTATAAGCAGAGGGCTATTTATTATTATTATTATTATTATATCCCACCCTTTCCCCAAAACTTGGACTCAAAGCAGCTTACAGGAATAAAAACAGTACAATTAAAAACATAGAAAAGTGTTACATTAAAACAGAATTAACTTATTACAATATTAAAACCAATTGCATATAAAAGAATAAAATACAGTTTAAAATATAATTATAACAATATAAGGGTATGGGGGAGTTATAATCATGGCAATAGTTTCATAATCATAACTAAGAAGTGATTGTGAATGTGGAACAGTTGCTTAGATTTGTTGTTGTTGTTGTTGTTGTTGTTGTTGTGTGGCTTCAAGTCATTTCTGACTTCTGGTGACCCCATCACAGGGTTTTCTGGGGCTGAGGATGTGTGACTTGCCTAAAATCAACCAGCAGGTTTCCATGGTCAAGCAGGGAATCAAACCCTTATCTCCAAAGTCCTAGTCCCACACTCAAACACTACACCACCACATTTCTACTGAAATTCGCTCATCTGTAACTACTGTATTCTATATTCATGGGCGCTGCTTAGTCATGTTAATAGTTACACCAGGGATAGGCAACCTTTCTCCTTTAAGGGCCGAGGGACTTCAGCTCCCAGAATCCCAGGAGCTATTGGCCAACATGGGACTATTGGCCAACATGGCTGAGGCTTCTGGGAACTAAAGTCCCTCAGCTCTTAAAGGGGAAAGTTTGCCTACCCCTGAGTTACACTGTTAAGTAACCTCCATTTCACCCAAGTGCATCAGGTTAATTTAGAGCACAGATTCCCTAACCTTCCAGATGTGGTTGAACTGCAATTCCAATATCCTTTACCATTGGCTATGGTAGCTAAGGCTGCTGGGACCTAGAATTCAGTGACATCTGGAGGGTTGCACAATTCCCATCTCTGATCTGGAGAGTGGTAGACAACTTATGTTGTGGACCTAGATATTTTGACCACCTGAGGGATGGCTTGGGGGACTACCATTGCTCCCTCAGCACCTGACACCTAAGATATTTGACTCACTGTGCCTAATGGGAGAGCTGGCCTGGCCCGCACCATCTATTCAACAGATGTAGGGGTATACTGGTAGTCAGTCCCCTGATGTTTGAGGATTCCACACATTGGTACCCACTTGGTTAGATGAGTTGATCAGAGTTTCTGGCAACTTCAGAGAAAGATGCCAGCCACAGATGCTGGTGAAACGTCAGAAAGAAACTCTTCTAGAACATGGCCACACAGCCTGAAAAACCCACAAAAAAACAAACAAACAGCCAGAATAGATTATGTGGGCTAGATGAATAAGGAGCTCTTGACAGTTGCAAAGGGCACTCACACCAATACTTCAACTCTGACCGGAAGGCACCACTGGTGTATCAGGATGGAGAATGCTTCCCAAGGCTGTTTTTTGATATCCCTAGTGCTTCTCCTGAAAAGGAGGAGAGTACAGGGGTGGGGGCAGATGGATGTCTTGCAGGGGAATGGCCAAAGTTACATGGAGAGCTAATATGTTTCCCGTCCCAGCCCCTGGCAGTTTCCCAGCTTTGGGATAGATAAGTCATCTTCTGATTCAATGGTCTGAATCCTATTGGGTTATCCTGACTAGTGTAGAACCATTGAAACAATTACTGAATAGTGAGTCAACATATAGGTAGATCACATTGATTCAGTGGTTCTAGTGTAATTCAACAAAAGACAAAATCCATAAAACAGTGATACCTTTATTGGCCAACTGAAATGCACAAAACACACCATATAAGCATTCAAAGCTTCACTGGCTTCTTCATCAGACAAAGATGTTAGCAAAATACAAACTCTACAAAACTCCACAGCACTTGTATTAGTTTTGTTGTATTTTGTATCTACCCCTAATATGTTTCCTAGGTTTAGACTAGTTGAGACTCACAGCAGGATTTAAGACAGCTTTATATGTTCATATCCTTTATTATGGTGGCAGCAGAGCCTCACTAATTGCTTTTTAAGCACTGAAAGGATATTTAGCAGAGCCCACTGGACTCCAAAACCTGTCGGTCCCAATGAGCATTGCCTATGGATGGGGATGGTGAGAGATGCAATCCAGCAATTTGTAGAAGGCTGCAGAATGTCCATTTCTGTGCTAAAGTATGGGGAGATTCAAATAGGATGAGTTGACCCCAACCAGGGCTGGGTTGAGACTGTTTCAGTTCTTAAAGGTAGTAATCGACATCTTGAGTGGTGCCTAGAAGCAAATTATGGGTGTGAAGAGGGGAAAAGGAGGGGAGAGAGAAAGAATGCTACCCAGCAGCATTATAAGTATGAAGACCAAGCCTCATACAGTGCACATTCCAGCAATCAATCTGATAGCTGGGCAGCCAAAATAAAAGCAAATGTTCCTTTGCTTTCTAGGAAGCAGTATCACTAGAAAATTGTACTAGGTGTTTCAGCACCCAGTGCTGCAATTAAAAAAAGTATATTCTTAGTGTGGTGAAAGGAGCCAATGAAGCAGGGAGGGGGAGCAGCAGAGCTTAGAGTATATATATTTTTGGACTATAAACCCCCATGCTGGCTGGTACAAGATTCTGGGAGTTGCAGTTGAGAAACTTAATTTTTCCAAGCTCTGCCAAAATGTTCAAAACACAGAAGCATTCAAAGCAGTGTAAAACAGATGACCCAATGAAAAACCTCAGAAGCAATTATAAAAAGCTGGAAAAGATTTTCAGCAATCATGTTAAAAAAGGAAGGAAGATTGTTTGTTATTTAGAATCATAGAGTTGGAAGAAACCACAAGGGCCATCCAGTCCAATCCCCTGCCATGCAGGAACACAGAATCAAAGCACCCCCCACAGATGGCCATCCAGCCTCTGTTTAAAAACCACCAAAGAAGGAGACTCCACCACTCTCCAAGGGAGTGTGTTCCAGTGTCGAACAGCTCTTAACATCAGGAAGTTTCCTAATGCTTAGCTTGCATCCATTGTTCTGTATCCTATTCTCTGGAGCAGCAGAAAGCAAGTTTGCTCCATCCTGAATAAAACATTCCTTTTTATTGTTTTAAAATATTTAAAAAGGGCTATCATATCACCTCTTAACCTTCTCTTCTCCAGGCTAAACACACCCAGCTCCTTAAATCTCTCCTCATTGAGCATGGTTTCCAGACCCTTCACCATTTTGGTTGCCCTCTTCTGGACCCACTCCAGCATTTCAACATCCTTTTTGAATTGTGGTGCCCAGAACTGGACACAGTATTCCAGATGAGGCTTGACCAAAGCAAAACAAACTGGTACTATTACTTCCCTCGCTTTAGACACTATACTTCTATTGATGCAGCCTAGAATCACGTTGGCTTTTTTTAGATGCAGCATCACACTGTTGACTCATGTTCAATATCTAATGAGAAAACTCTGTGGGGTGGAGAGCACTTCTGTCTTGTCCAGATTAAGTTTCAGTTTGTTCACACTCTTTCAGTCCATTACTGTTGACAGACACTGATTTAGGACCAAAACAACTTCCTTGGCTTGTGGTAGAAAGGAGCAGAGCTGAAATGTCATCTATATACTGATGGCAGTGAACCCAAAACTCTAGTCTCTCCCAGAAGTTTCATCTATATGTTAAAAATCAAGGGGGTACAGAACCAAGCCCCAAGGGATACCATTGACCAATAGCCAATGGGTCAGACAAGAGTCCCCCAGCATCACTGTCTGCTACTGTAAAATGTGCCTCCAATTTCCATCCCAGCAAGGTCCCCAGATGGATATCATGGTTGATGATATCAAAAGGCACTGAGCGACCCAATAGGACCAATAGGGACCTATAAGCTTATCACACCAGTACTTGTAATGTTCCCACCGAGTTCCTGGAAGGTAACGAGTGTTACTGCATTAGACTATTGGCAACGCGATAGTAACATTATGAGAACACATTATCGCACTGCATTTACTGTTGTACCAGTACCAGCACTAAAGTAGTTCATCAGCCATCCCTCATTGGTGTTTGCTCACTGTTGCGAAACTCCTGTGTCCGCATTGGAAAGAATGCTACCAAGAGGTTTAGGTAGTGAGCATTTATTGTTTTTCCTTGTAAACACGATGCAATTCAATCTACAAAAATAAAAATAAAAATTTAATTGCCTGTGGCAGCTTTCTTGTGTCCACACTGGAAGAGTTGAGTTGAGTTTGTGGATGTTCTAGGACAGGAGGGGAGGAGATTGTCTTAGCCAATAAGAACACAAGGACAGATTTAGACTGGGTAGGATTATCGCACACACATTATCTGGAATGGTCTATAAGCGTTCTTGCTGGCTGAGGATGCATTTTTACAGTTTTCCTGCTGGAATGGGCTAGGTTCTGTCAGAGCACGGAATGGGAACTCAATAAGGATCATACCATGTGATAAAATCTATTCCATTCCGTTCACATTACCTTATGAGAATGCAGTGCAATAAGCTTAATAGTTTCACTGTCCAGTTCCCAGCTAAAGTGACCAAAGCTATCTCTCTCCCATAATCAGGCTTGAAACCAGATTGAAACATATTGAGAATATCTCATCCAGAAATCTTTGGATGCCATTACATGCTCCAGTGTCTTGCCCTCAAATGGAGACTTCCAGATAATTATCCAATATAGTGGAATGCAGTGAAGGTTTTTTTAAAGCAATGGTATCTGCCTCCTCTAGACATGCTGGAATTTTGCCTTGTTTTAATGAGGGATTCACAATTTCCTCTGTCTACCTATCTACTTTTGGCTTTAGTTATGAACCAGGAAAGGGAAAGATGTTACATACATGTGATAGCTTTCACCTCTCCAAGAGTCCTGTCTACAAATTAAATCCTGTTGAACAAATTGAAATGCATCCATTATCACTGGACAAGCAAGAAGTAATGTTACACCTACTAGATCTGTGTATGTATCTGTGTGTGTATCTATGTAGAACTGAACAATTTTATCTGCAAATTGCAGGGCATATTGTTCACAGCAGGTTGTCAGGTGGTCTGGATTTTCTTTTCCTGGGCCCATGTGTAAAAGAACTCTGACCACTCAAAAAGAACTCTGACCACTCAAAACAGCTCCTTTGGCCATTTCTTTGCAGACTAAATGGAAGCAGAGAACAATTATGTCTTTGCTGCCTGCATTTGCCCTACAGTAAGTCCTTAGATAAGTTCTAGCCTGTGTTTGATTTGTCCTGCTATGTTTTTGTTTTGTTTTGTTTTTTGCCAAAAATCATACTGGTCGCTGTCTAATTTCATTACTGTCAACTCCCTGGAAAACCAAGCAGCAGTTTGGTTCCACTCTGTAAGAAAGGACACTGAGGAGTGATTGTGTTAACCATTCCATTTCAAAAATTGACCTAGACTTTGACAAAATTGTCTCCCAAGTCAACAGCAAACTCCCTAAGAGCCATCAGGAATCCATTTGGATCCATAAGCCTCTTGGGCCAGAGCTTCAGAATGGGTTCCCCACCCCACCCTACTCAGAAAGTTTAATTTCCACTAGGTAGTGATCTGTCCATGACAATGGAACAACAGACAGTTCCTCCTTTCCCAGATCATCATCATCATCATCATCATCATCATCATCATCATCATCATCCCAACCAGCATAGAAAATGAGGTTCAGAGTATGTGCAACAGCATGGCCCAAAAGTAACTTTACCAAGCTCTGGGAAAGCAAAATATACATATGACTAAAGTGGGCCCTTGGTATCTTCTGGGGTTTGATTCCAGGACCCGACACACCCACACACACACCCATGGATAGCAAAATCTATGGATGCTCAAGTTCCATTTAATACAATAGTGTACTAAAATGATGCCTCTTATTTAAATGACAAAATCAAGGTTTACTTTTGGAAATTTATGTTATTTTTAAAATATTTTCAAGCTGTGTCTGGTTGAATCCATGGATAAAAAATCCGTGGATATACTGAGCCAACTGTAATAACCACTGAAAAGTTCATTAGGTTCATCAGTTGAGGGGAAAGACATCCCTTTTGTTTTAATCTGTGCCACTGTTTTCTGTGAAGACAGCTGTATTTTCATTAATCAGGCTGATTTTTATTATTATTAATGAGGTCTGCTCAGTCTGTAGAACAACAAAACATAGCAGTCTCAGACATGATGTGATGTAGCTCTGGGAGAACCAAACCCAGCATCTCACAGAAGTGCCATTTATCCTTTGCTTCTGTGGAAGGTTCTTAATCAGAAAACTACAGTGAAATTAATTGTCACAACTGACTGAAAGAACAGAAGCTGCATTTGCTTGAACGTTCATTCTTGGAACTCTCTGCTGGAGAATTTCCATCTTCTTTGAAAAACACCGTTGAACTATTAAGTAAAATAATTCATTCAAATGTGATAGATCTTCTCTTTCCCCTCAAAATCTGGTTTGTGTCACATTTGCTGTGGTACATAGATTCATTTTATGAATTGTGTAGCTATATGTATGTACATATGTATGTATGGTGTGCATATGCCCATGCATGCACGATTATACGATGAAGGAATAATATGTGTGTTTACTTTGGATCCTGATTCAGTGATGCAGATAATAGCTCACTTCACACACTGATCTGGAAGCTGCTATATTTCAATTGGGAGCTGAATCTAAACCTTGATTTGTATATCCAAAGCTTCATACTTCTCACAGATTATTGCTGGAATTCAAAAGATTACTGTAAATGTTTCATGATTTCACCAAACTAGAAAGCAGTTGTGAGGCTATAAACCAGGGCTCATCTATACTACACAACACTACACAGTTATTGCAGCACTTTAACTGCTGTGATTTGTTAGGAAGGATCTAATTAGGGGAATTTATAATTAGCTCAAATATGCAAGAGTGGGGTCCTAACAAAGCCCCACAGGACAGGGGACCAATATGTATACCAGAGGACTAAGGAATCCCACAATGGATGATGCTGAGACAGGCTTCTTCAATTAAAGTCTAAATATTTATTAACAGGGGAAAACTGCACACACACAAATATGGCACTCACACACTTTGCACTCTTAGGAATAAAGGAGTGAAAGCAGGAATAGCTTGAGATGGGCCAGACTGAGGGAGTTACTCACTTCCGAAGGCTTCTCCAGGATCTGCTGTGGATGTTGATGATAATGATGATGATGAGGCATGGCCACCAAAATGGGGGAAGGGGTGGCTGAGGGAGCTATGATCAGAGCACAGACTGATGTGGAGCCAAACTGCACTCCAAAGATAGCATGTGGAGCCTAAAAATCTCAGGGCTTAAATAGGAAATTTCTACCTTCTGGCTATTGACTAAATGGCTTGACTGAAGCCTGGACAAAGGCGTTGATAGTCTTAGCTTTGTTAAACCTAGGTGTGAGAATAGTCTAAACAATGTATTTGGTTTCGAGACTCTCAAGGAAGGGAGGCTAGAGAAAAGGGTGCAGTCAAATCTGATCACTGCCCCATTAAGTGTGAGACTCAAGACAAATAAGGACTGTTATGTTGTCTTTTCCAGTATAATGGTTTTTCCCTTTTGGCAACTCCCAAACCTGTCTGGTAGGGAATTTTCCAGCTGTTCTGAGCAGATCTCTCAGTGCCTACATGACCTGCCATCTAGGGGATTATGGCCGACATCCCACAGAGGTCAGTGTGGGGTCATAGAGGGAACTCCACATGTGTCCAAAATTTTATGAAAAAATCACATATGCTAACAAATTCCACCCTATGAAATACTGAAATGTATAGTTCCATTCTCTGCCAGAAAGGTCTAGTGCCTTAGCAAACTAGAAACCCCAGAATTCCAGAGGATACAGCCATGGTTCTAAAGTGGTATCAAACTACTATAATTGTGCAGTGTGAAAGGGAACCAGGACTGGTCACTTGTGCTTGGGCACCACTTTGTGTGTTAGTTGGGTCCTCAAGGGTGTACTTTTGTTTTATTATGTGTTTATTATTATTATTTATTTATATTTTGTTTTATTATGTGTTTATTATGTGTTTATTAAAAAACATTTTATTATGTGTTTATAGGGTGAGTAGAAGAAGGATTTTGATGGGTGTACTTTTGTTTTATTATGTGTTTATGCAATCCACTTCTTTAAAGTTTGTCTTTCTCCATGGTTTGTAGAACAGAGAACTAGACTCTATCATCCCCAGTGTGAAGTTCCTTTAATGTTCAAATGCCTTGTTATGATTCTATAAATGAAAATATTTAAATGCCTCACAACGCTGCTAACTTTATGCCTATCTACCCAACCCACTCAGGGGAGAAGGCAACTTAAGTGTCTATCATTTTTTTAAAAAAATTATGGTAGGTGAAAAGTTTAGCCAGTTCTTGTGGTTCTGAGAGTATATCATATCTTGACCTGATGTTGACAAGAAACCACAGGGCACAATGGCTAGCATTTCATATCTCAAGGCCTGAGTCCTCTTCCCCAGTCCTCAGGACCAGGAAAAGGAAGTGTGTGTGTAGATAACATATATTATTGTGTGTTGCTGACCCTTCTCAACCATCAGTAGGGACTGTCCTCCGGTCTTAGGGTTTGGGTTTTGAAATATCAGGCCCTGGGATGCTCCTGAGCATGCAATCCTACACGGCACACCATGAAAAAGCCAAGTGATCAGCTTGCCTTCAGGAAAGTTGAAGAAGGAACAGAAGCCTTTTATGCTCCAAGGCCATATTACCATTTCCAGACTTGATCTCTTCCCTAAGGAAAGGAGGAAATAGTTTCCCTCCACCCCAAAGTCTCCTCCAATTGCATAAGAAGCCTGGCATCATGCATTATGTTGTATGGACATGTATGATGCAGCCATGGTTGTAGGCCTGCTCACCCCAAAATAGCACAATTTATGCTTTGCTGGTTGTACTGTGCAAGAAAGTTTAGTTTCATAAACCTTCCAGTGTTTCACAGATGAAAACCAGGACAGATGTAGCCAAGCAACATTAAAGTGTGGCCAAGATGACAGATGACAGAAGAAGAACACACAAGCTAGGAGTGGCTGCAGCAGTTTGCTTTTGCCTGAGCCTACTGGGAAGGGCACTCTCCTCTCCTCCTGCTGAGTTAATTGATTGCAAACTACTTTTGCACTTTGAACTCAGTTCAAATTGAAGCAATTGAATTTTGAAGTAATTGAAATAATCTGAGGGCAAAGAGGAATAATCTCAAATTAAAGCAATTTTAGTAATCTGCGGACAAAGAGAAAAAGTGGGAGGAGGAGTGAGAAACTGGGACATTTTAAAAACAACTGAAAAGTGGGATGACAGAGCATTAAATGGGATTGTCCCTGCCAAATCAGGACAATAGGGTGAGTAGAAGGAGGATTTTGATGGTTACCTTTACATGTGCTAGAGTGTAAAACTACAGCATGGCTGTAATGTGAGCTAAATAATCTGTGGGGCTGCAGTGGGAGAAAAAGTTGTTCTGGCCAGGCGCCAGTGTCAGCAAAAGATCACCAGTCCTGTGACTGCTTCCTACATTTTTTTCTAACTGCAATGAAATGGGGAGAAAGGAAAACTCTGAAAGAGGGAAGGGGTGGATAAGTGAATGAATCAAGAAATTAAGAATGAATCAAAAGTGAATGAAGAAATTAAGAATCTGACAGGAAAGTGGGAAGCAGAGATTAACAGGAGGAAAAATATGTCTTGAGCTGAGAAAAGAGACTGTGTTACTGAGGAGATGAGAACACAGTCCCCTGACTGCAAATGTGAGTTCTGTGGGTATGCTATCGATTATAAAACTGCCTCACCAAGAAAGACATTGACTGAAGATTTATTGGCACTGTCCCTGAGGTGTAACTGTGGACTGAGCCAGAATTGACAAACTGTATGTAAAGTGAAAGTCATTAAAAATCTGGGGGTGAAAAGCAGGACTTTCTAGATGTCAATGAACCTTGCAGCCATAGCACAAAGGAATGTTGGATGCAGTTGGCAATGCCTACAACAACATAGCTGGATCAAAAGAAGCTAGACGCTTCCTTTATGTGTCCTAGTTGGCCACAGATGCAGCAATCTGGTAGCTGATCTTAATATTGAATTATACTACTAAAATAAGGTCAATTTCTTATTTTAATTATCTTTTTCTCATTTCTCTTTTTTAAACTTGTGCCTTGTTAAAGCCCATGTTGCCAACTGCACAAAGGTCTATTTCCTACTTATGTTCCTATTGCATAAAGTGTGTCCGGCTGCACCTTAGAATAATGCTAGAGCAGCAGCTCTTAAAGGAATAGCCCACTGCCTTAAAGGCTAGCATTCCTCTTCTTCTCCAACAATTTCCTGTTGCAAATTGCATAGATAGGTCAGTCTGAGGATGAGGGCTCTGAAGGTACAGACTCAGAGTTTGGAAAAGGTGGTGGGATTTTTTAATTTTATTTTTTGGACTACAATTCTCAGACTAACATACTCCACATGACTGTTCTGGCAGGGGAATTCTGATAGTTTTCTAATCTCTGGTGGGAGATTTAAACCTCTCTGCTCCCCAAGTCAATGCTCATGGTGCTGTTATTTTTTGGCATTAGCTTCAACTGCCTTGAGTTTGCAGATGGTGGGGTGTTACACTTGATCAAGTGACTGTACTTGTGTGGCTATAATATTACCATAATAGCAAGTTTTCTTTCCCACTGACCAAAATTGCATTGGGCTCCATGGGTTTTCAGCAGGCCACATGGAAAATGGCCATGGACTGCATGAGGCCCAAAGCCCACAAGCTGCCCATATGTAATATGTCCATATTTGATTGGAAAACTGTCCTCAAAGAGTTGTCATCAATGACTGAACTTCAGACTGGAAGGAGGTCCCAAGTAGAGTTGTTACCCAAAATGCCAAAGTGTCCTGAAAGGGCACCCACCATCAGTATTTAGTTGGGGGGTTTTATTAGCTCAATTACAGCAGCCAAGAGAGCTTGGGCAACTTAAAGCAAGGATCAAGCCTGTGTTCCAAGAAACAGAATGCCAGAATGAAAGGCTCAAGTGTAGTTTATTTGCCAAAGGAATCACCACTTACACAAAAGCATTCTCTCTCACACACATGCATAAAAACAAACAATATAAAATGTGGTAGTAGATTGTGAATGTAAGGACTGCAGAAGGTAATACTGTACTGGTTCCAGAAGTGAAGGTTCTAGTTGGGGGATTCTGTGAAGTGAAATGGCTCAGTAGCAGCCTGTAGTGTTGAAGAGTCAAGCGGGATACTGACAGAGGGCCAGTACAGATCGGCCAAAAGGGCCAGCCTCGGGTTGGAGTTGGGGTGTGGCGACCGCACGCCAGCCACTCCGACTCTGCCCCCCACGTTGTCCTCATGCTGCCTGCCCAAACAGACGGCAAGCAGCATCAGGTTACTCCCTTGGCACAGCTTTTAAACACACTGCACCAAAAGAATGCAGAAAAGCCGCCGCCACCACCATGGAAAGGGCGGCTTTTAGCTGTTCCAAAAGGAGCGGCATTTGCCAGCTCTTTGTGGAGCAGCAAAGTGCCGGATCGGGGCCATGGCATGTAGTTGGCGCATCCCCATTTCGGTGCTTCCAGGGGTGGCATGGAGCCGCTCCTTAGGGGCCATCTGTAGAGCCCCAGAGTGTCTGAATCTCAGGCAAGACCAAATTGGAGGTGCCTTGGTAAGCATATTTATAGGGCAAAACATCTCCTGGAGCAGATTTTGGGATTAAAATGAAGTTTCTAGGAGAGAAGAATGAGAAGGGAACTTGTAAATGACTGGACAATCAATGCAAATATCTCTGGACATGGACTATCTCCTCCAGAGGGAAGCGTACTCAGGTTTCTGTATCACCCACTATCACTCCTGTCAGTGACCAGATTATGCAAATTCCAATCTTGATTGATCTATCCTGGCCATGTGCTCTTGAGCTTCCCCCATGCCGAGCCAGTCGGATCTCCTTATATGGTCACATGGGGGTGCTTTCTTGGCTACATGCCTAAAATATCCCTTTTGATATCAACATGATATTGAAAAGGGAGAGGGGTGCAGGGGGCTAGAACGTGGGGTAACAGAGTGCCACATGGTTCTGTCCTGGGGCCATTGCTCTTCAATATTTTTATTAATGATTTAGGTGATGGGGCTGAGGGAATCCTTATCAAGCTTGAGGATGATACAGAACTGGAAGTGGTAGCTAAGTGGAAGACAGAAAGAGAAAAGGACCTTGATAAACTAGAAAATTGGGCAGAAATTAATAACAGTATGTCCAACAAAGACACTGCAAAATTCTACATTTAGCCTATGAAAGCCAAATTCACAGCTATAGGATGGGAAATACTTGGTTCAGCAATACTACAATATGTAAATGGCCTTGGGCTTATTGTTGCTCATAAGTTGAACAATGCAGTAATGTGATGCTGCAGCAAAGAAGGCCAATATTGTTTTAGCCTCCATTAATAGAGCCATAGTTTTCAACTTAAGGAAAATAATAGTCCCATTATATTTTGCACTGGTTAAGCTTAGTCTGGAGTACAGCATTCAGTTCTGAGTGCATCATTTTAAGAAAGATATAGACAAGTTGGAGTGGATTCAGGAACACTGTCCTTCAAAAATTGGCTTCCAGGAACGGCTGGGGAATGGCTTGGGGGCTCCCAGCAGCATCGGTGGCATTCTCCTGTCCAGTAACATGCGTTTTTGCCCTGTTCCATTCCATTCTGTTCCTTTCCATTCCCATTCCTTAAGTGCCGTGCGATAAGCTTAATGGTCTAATGGTTTTAACTTATAGGAAAATAGATTTCATTTTAATATTAGAAGGAACTTCTTGACATTAAGAGCAGTCAGGCAATGGAACCAATTGCCTAGAGAAGTTGTGAGGTCTCTTTCTCTTGACTTTTTCAAAAAGAGGTAAGATATTTACCTGTTGTTGTACTTGTTGTTGTATGCCTTCAAGTCATTTCTGACCTAAGGCAAACTTATCACATGGTTTTCTTGGCAAGGTCTGTTCAAAGGGGGTTTGACATTGACTTCCTCTGAGACTGAGAGAGTATGTCTTGCCCAAGGTTACCCAGTAGGTTTTGAACCTTGGTCTCCCAGCATCCTAGTCCAATACTCAAACCACTATACCAAATTGGTCCTCCAATAGCTACCTACCAGGAATGATTTAGTGGGGGATCCTGCTTTGAGCTGGGGTGGGTTGAACTCAATGGGCCATGGGCTCCTTTCAGCTCTATGATTCTATGGAAAGTAGATACTGGCAGGGCAGCAAAATGAATGACGTCTTTTGGGGCAGTGAGGTGCCTTAAGCAGCAGTCGTTTTAAAGAGACTGGACTTGGTTTTCTTCCCAAACCAGATATAAACACACAATCTGGGTTTTGGTCTTCAGACAGCATACTTAACCCCCAGTGACACTTCAGCCCCTTTGTAGATGTTTTGACAGTATTCAGATAGATACTAATGGTAATAGACCAATTGGTTAAAAGTTAGATTATTAATCATCTTTTTAAAATTGTAATTTAATAGCACAGCTTTTGACAACTGGAACTGAAAGGGGAGACTTTTCTGAAATGATGCGTAAGCTAGAGCTGGCAAGTCTATAATATTTCATGCATGGGTCTTTCCCACAAAAGCTATAAATCCTTTCTTTGTAAAAGACATCTAAACAGAGCATGTAGGTCTGTTTTGTTTCATTTTCCCGACAGAACCCATTCATGCAAGTAAACAGAACTTCTGAAAATTATCCAAGTAAATTGAGCTCAGTTCTTTTTTTCTACTCCAGAGGAGTCATTGGCGCACCCTTTACTGTAAGTATCATCAGATTACTAACAACTGGCTCAATGGCCACATAACTCTGTTCAAAGGAATGAGATTTGAATTAAATGGAATTCTTGGAGCCCTGAACAGAAGTACTCCACTAACATTTTGTTCCTTTTTCTATTTATTAACTATTTCTGAAAACAGGAGGGGAGGGGAGGTATATTCTTCTGTCCTCAATCTGGATAGCAATGAGATTAAAACTTGCCAAATAGTTATAATGGCCATGTCAGTTTTCTGTTCAGACCTCAGTTGATTAAGCCTGTATCCACACTGCAGAATTAATGCAGTTTGACACCTTTCTAACTGCCATGGCTCAATGCTATGGAATTCTGGGGTTTGTAATTTTGTTAGGTTAAATTAAAGTGGTGTCAAAATGTGTTATTTCTGCAGGGTAAATGCAATCCATAACTGCTTGGGCCCATCCTTCATCAGATGGAAGTCCGTTTGTGTAGTACAGTGCAAAACACAGTGCTGTGATTTTCTTCTTAGCCTCTTAAGTTGAATACAGCAGATTAAAACAGGGAGAGATCATTGAGCAAACTATTAATTTTCATATACAGTTTAAGGTTACTGTGAATATGCCCTCCTCTTCCAGAATATGAGCTGACTATAATGGTTTTAACAGCACTATTTATCCCAATCCCAGGACTAGCTCTCTCTTTAGGCAGAAAGAAGCAGACATCTCAGGCAACATATCTGGGGTGTCCAGAAGGGAAACAGATTATTGTTTAATTTTTTATTGCTAATAACAGGAGGAGACACTTTTAAGGAATTTTGTGCTTTCTGTGCAGAATTACTTGTCCGGCTTGTAAAATATTGTGTATTTTATTGGAAGGGGTATTTTCTATTCCACCACAGGAAGTTAAAACATCTTGGGTGGGACCTGACCACATCACACTATGGGTTCATCCACACTGTACAATTTCAGCATTTAGATAGCACTTTAACTGCCATTTTAATTCTTCTGGCTCTGTGGAATCCTGGGATTTATAATCTGGAAAGGGAGTTAGAATTCTCTAGTATACTCCTTTGAAATACAGTGTTATACCTTTCTGGTAGAGACTTATAAATGTTCTCTCTGGTGAACCTATTTTGTCCCTTGCTTGGTCTCTGTTGATTCTGAGTCCTAGAAAAAAATCACTGTGTTTCCTGGCAGCAGTCATCTTAGCTGGTCTTGGTATAACACAGACAACCATGGAGAAATACATTTCATTAGGGAAATGTTTGGTTAATTCAAACTGATCTGGGGAGTGGGAGTGAAAAATCCTTGGCAATGCCAGGAGTTCCCTGGGAATGCTTCAAGATGGAGAAAACATCATGTAGATTTTGAAAATAAGGTTTGTACTGGAATGAAATCTTGGATTGTCAGAGATTTTTTTTTTCTTGTCTAGAGAGGATCATACTTCCTTTTGTGCTTGGTTACTTGAAGCTAACAGTGGGCAAATCAGCAAATCTGGTTGCTTAGACATATTTATTTGAGGAATATATCCCGTGAGAGGAAAAATTTAATGATTACAAGAAATATGTGTTTGCTTTAATTTCAGCTTTGACCATTATACAAACACTACATAGGAATTGATTAGCATTGATTAACTGTGTTGACGTTTTACCAGCCAGCCAAAGTCACCTGTGCAGTTAAAAACAGAATGCTAAAATGAGCACATCTCCAACAAGGTACTTAAAAATCTATATTTAATTCCATAAATAATAGGAAGCATTGTTTTTGAGAGATATGAATGTCACATCTGACAGGCCAAGTCATGAATATTCCAAGTTGATGACGATATGGATTGTCTAACTTTAGCTACTCAAGTTTGAAAAGACAGTGTTGTTCATCAGATGAGTGATTATAAAAGATTAATTGTCAACATATTCACCTTAGTGGAAAAAAATGCTCCTTGGAGAATGACAAGCTTGCTCATATGCGAATGCTGCCCACACAACTGTTTAGAGAGGTAAAAATATTGCTGGTTTATAGAATGTATTTTGCAGGCTATCCAAACATGCAACAAACTTAAGACTGCAAAACTGTTTATATAGTACATCCAGTGTAACAAGACAGGTAATTAAAATGAAACCATGGTGCATTTTTAAAACTGCAGATTTATGTGCAGTTAGGTGGGATAGTCTCACTGACTCAGTGGAACTTGCTTCTTTGTAAGCATGTATAGACTTGGGATGCAGACAGGGCCAGCCCTTCCATTAGGTAGGGTAGGACAACTCTGAAGTGGCAGAGGTTGAGGACAGATGAGCAGCAGAAGTATAGCTCCTTCCCATTTTTATTGAGCCACTCAGCCCCTTTACTCTGTTTGAGGACAGAGCTGAATATTGTAAATATGAGGGTTGTCAAGGCCTTAGTGAGTTCTTCAACTCCCACCCTTACTGTAAACTTGCCAGATTCCTGAGGTGTAGTGGAGGACCCTGTCCAATCACAAGTGCAGAGCTGAAGTAAAATTCACTTGTTATTCCATTCACTTCTGTACATAGAATTTGAGAAAAGAGGTGAAGGTGGACAGGAATCTTGGGCGTTGCATCAAGCAGCAAAATGTCTTGGGCTAGCCCTAGTTGTACAATGTATGAGAGAAGGTCTTTGGGGTGAATTGTCTTTCAGGACCAAAGCAGTTCAAGGAATGGACACCCCACCTGGAAGAGGATGTAGCAATCCACCGACAAAAAGAAGAAGCACTACATGTTTCCTCAGAAACAGTGGTGGATGGTGTCTTCAGTATCAGAAAGGTGGTGAATCCAAGTTGCTGAACCAATTTTTGGTTAGACTTCAAAGATTAGACTAAAAGCCTGAATGGATTCAGACACCCCACCAAAAATATGCTTTCCTCCTGTTTGTTTCCTAAATCTATGAATGCCACTTAGCATGAGCTCAATGTTACTGGAGTGCAGGAAAAACAACAACAGTCAAGCCAGGTTCTCTGGAAGCATAACAAATGCTACATTTAATGGAACATCACATTTTAAGACATATAGCCAAATGCATTATGGAAGTTAGAAAATTTCTTTGTGAAGTTATGGACCCTTTTGGAGAGGAATGTTATTGCATTTATCTAATAAATTCTGGTAAATTATGGTAATATATGTAATGTCTGGTAGCTGTAATCATGTAAGGTTCTGTTGGGAGGGCGAGAGAGTATGGAATGTTGGGAGTGACTGGTGATTGGCTGAGTGTTTGAATGGGATTTCTAAATGGTTGGATTATACATTAGTTAGAATGAGAGCTGAGTCTGTCAAGGTTAGGATTAGGAGTTAGAGACATCAGAAGAGTTAGTAAGGGTTTGAGATAGGGTTATTTATGTCAATATGAATATGAGTTAGAGAAAGAGTGAGAGGTGGTTAGTTTATAGTTTTTTGTGGTTTTTTGGGCTGTGTGGCCATGTTCTAGAAGAGTTTCTTTCTGACATTTCGCCAGCATCTGTGGCTAAAATGGAAGAGAGTGGGTATATACTGTGAGACCCTGGGTAGGGAGGAGTGGTTCCATGTAAATTGTGTATTGTTCTGTTGTTGATTGTGTATTGTTCTGTTGTTGATGGCAGGGCCTCAGGGTAGGAGGATATGCAAACAAGGATTATTGTCTGCTAATTAGTGATCATTGTCTGCTGGGTAAGCCCCTGATCCTGGGTGGTTTCCTATTTGCATTTGTTGAGTGCTGATTTTCCTATTTTGCAGGACTGTTAGCCAAACTTTGTTTACTTTAAGGGTTTCTTTTTTCCTGTTGAAGTT
>JAIPUX010001232.1:148929749-148948446 GCA_020142125.1 Phrynosoma platyrhinos | reverse complement strand
TCATGGCCAAAAGGGGAGGAGACAGCCTGCAGATAGCCCTCCCCTACCATCTGAACTGAGATCAGAAAAAGAAAATGCAGGCCCAAGACTAACGTCTTCAGTTTTTTCTCCTGTTTGCCTGATGAAGAAGCCAGTGTGACTTTGAAAGCTTGCAACATGTAGTTGTGCATTTTGGTTGATCCAATAAAGGTATCATGATTTAGATGTTTTTGGATTTGCTGTATTGCCAACATGGGTACTCCTAAATGTTTCATGAAACCTACAATTGTTCATAAAAGGAATAACAACAACAACAACAAACAACTTACCTATCTCTCCTCATGGATCAAGGCATGGAACAGCAACAATTAATGAACAGCATCAGTTAAAACATATCTGAAATACATACACATCAGTATAAAAGGACAAATAAGATATATGCACATTAAAACAATCTATATTTAAAATTGATCATTTAGAATTCACAATTTAAAAATAATCTAGATAAGCTTGTTGAAAGAGACTGGTCTTTAATGTTCTTTTGAGCTCAGACAGCATATTCAGCTGTCGAATCTCTTCTGGCAGATCATTCCACAATTATGCCATTAATTGCCACAGTATTCCTTACAAAAGCCCAGTAAAGTAAGTCAGATCTTGAAAAAGTTACTTTTTGAAACCCCACTTCCCAAATCCCCCAGCCTATGGTGGCTGGGGGGGGGGGGTCTGAGAGCTGTACGCCAAAGAAGTTGCTTCTTCATGTTCTGAGTAGGATAAGATCCCCAAATTTCATATGGGGGGTCTAGGGATGAGAGAATAATGATTTGCCTGGTGATTTCTAATTCCTAGCTGAGATGAAATGTAATACAGATGTTCCAGCTCACAGTCTTGCTTTTAGCCACTGTGGTAGTATTGGACGGGCAGTGTACTCAGAAACCAGTCCATCTCTGGTGAAGATATTGGGAATCTTATGCAAACCAGTGGGGTTTTCCTAGGATGAGAGTATGTGACTTGCCCAAGTTCACCCAGTTGTTTTTCATGGCCAAGCAGGGATTCGAACCCTGGTTTCCAGAATCGTAGTACAACGCTCAAACCAGCGCACCATGCTGGCTCCACAGAATGCCTATGTATTTATTTATATCCCAATTTAATGCTGTAGCAGAAGGGACGCTGTTTATTTTCTAATCTTTCTCCATAGAGAAAGTTGATATTATGAAGGCAGCTCTGTTCTAAATCACATTTGCCTTGTAAGATGAACATGGGTCTTGGCCTCTTTTGAGAGAATGAACTGCCATTTGCCTACTTTGTAGAAATCACTCTCCATGCTAATTCATACTAATTAAGTGATATTCAGGCTGCCTAACTATATATTAACGATTCCTCTAGTCAGAGTTAAGGGCCCTTTCATACATATGGAATCCTGGGATATGTAGTTTACAGAGGGGTGTTTCAAATTCTCAGCCAGAAAACTCCAGTGCTACATCAAACTACAAACCCCAGGATTCCATAGGATGCAGCCATAGCAGTGAAAATGGAATCACAGTGGGGTAACTGTGTTGGCCATTTAGCAAATTCAAACAAAAATCCATCAGTGATACCTTTATTAGCCAACCAAAATGCACAATATACTTGTTGCAAGCTTTCGAAGCTCCATGGGCTTCTTCATCAAGCAAGATGTTATAAACCAAACAGGAGAAAAACAATTGGGGATGTTAGTCAGATACCTACATGTTGTTTCAGTCTTTAGTTAAGATGGTATATGGTGGGGAGGATATCATTTGCAAGTGGGCTCCTCCTTCTTCTGGCCCTGTGGCTATAGGGAGATTTGCAGATTTCAGGAAATTTAAAATCCATTTGCATCTCAACAGGGACCCCTCTTTTGCAATCCAATATGTCTCCATTCCAGTAGATGTCACTCTTGTGTAAGGCATGGAAATACTGAACTCTTGCTTGACATTCTAAAAACAAACATTAAAACTGAATACAATTAAGACTTTGGATTGGATCCAGAATTAAGTCCTGCTTTGAAATCAGTAGGATTTATAGTCATATAAGTTTTCCAATTGTTAGAAAAAATCATAATAGTTGCAGAAACTGTATTGACCCACCTAAATTATACTATTGGCTCACCTAAATTATAGCCTGAAATCCTATGCAGTACTAACTTTGCAAGTACTAAACCCAGAGACAGCAATGTCAATTGCATTTTTTGTTGTGGCCATTTGTGGTTAGTATTTATTTATTTATTTATTTATTGCAATTGAACCTTTGAGCTAGCAATTATACCAGCAAGCCTCTCTTGGAAAGATACGTAACGTACCTCCTATATTGCCCCTTGATTTATTGTTATGTGTTTTCAAGTTGACTCTATGTTACGGTGATCCTATCATAGGGTTTTCTTGGCAAGATTTGAAAAAGGTTTGCCCTTACCTTCCTCTGGCGCTAAGGGCGCATTTACACAATAGAAATAATGCAGTTTGACATCACTTTAAATATTGTAGCTCCAGCCTATGGAATCCTGAAATCTGCAGCTTTACAGGGTCCTTAGTTTTCTCTGCCAAAGAGTGCTGGTGCTTCACCAAACTACAAATCCCAGGATTGTGTGGGATGGAGCTATGGCAGCTAAAGTGGTGTCAATTTGCATTATTTCAACAGTGAAGATGCACCGTGAAAGAAGAATGTTACTTGCCTAAGGCCACCCAGTGGGTTTCCATAGCTGAGTGGCCTCCTGCAGTCCCAGTCCAATACTCAAATTAATAATAATAATAATAATAATAATAATAATAATAATAATAATAATAATAATAATAATAATAATTTTATTCCGCCCCTCTGCATAACACAACCGGCAGCTAAACATTAAAATATACATTCCATATCCCATAAACCTACCTTCCTTAAAATACTATTAAACATTTGACAGTTTAATACACACTTAAAATAATAACACAAATAAACAATAACTGCAACAGAATCAGGGATAAGCAGGTTGGGCTATCTTTTGGTGGCTGAGATATCTATTCAGGAAAGGCCTGCCAGAAGAGATCTGTCTTAACAGCCCTTTTAAAAGCTTTTTATGGTAGTAATATGACGGATCTCATCCGGCAGGCCATTCCATAGTCTGGGAGTGGTTGCCGAAAATATTGTTATACCACTCTGGCTCAGTCTGATTTATGAACAGTTATAATCCCATAGGATGCCACACTCAGGTCTTCAGAGGTACGTACATAAAAAGGTACGTAAAAAATAAAATAAAAAGAGAAATAATAATAATAATAATAACAACAACAACATTTATTTTGATCCCACCCCTCTGCAGTGCAATTGGGGTGATGTACAACAGTTAAAAACACCAATACATGTATCAATTCCCTAACCCACCCTCCCCTTAAAACAATATTAAACTAGTAGAAATTTAAAACATAGAATAAAAAAGAAGCCATGGTAACCCTTCATTTGAACTCAGTAGGACTTTCTGCTGAATGGACATGAATAGGATCGTGCTATTAGGCAGCAATCTGTAAACTCTCAGCCTAAATGCAAGGACTGGTCCAGGTATTTTTCTGGGCTGGCAGACTTCCCGGATGGAGTCTGGGAAGCTTTTCTACCTTCGAATGAGAGGAATAATGGAAATGCTTGAGTCATTTCAGTGAAGAATATGTTCCTGTTACAAAATTTCTTAAAACAAAGCTGGGAAGTGGGTGGTTTTTGGGCAGTTCCATTAGGCAGAGTGAGATAGCCATTGAAGGCAATAGATGTCAGGGAATGGAGGTTGGCAGGAAGGTGTTGGAGGACAGAACTCTGTATACCTCAAAACCTACTAACCTACTATGCTAGCTACATATGTCTATAGTTAACATGTTAAAAATCTCTTTTGCTATGAAGCCAGAACTATATTTATCAAATATAACTCATGTACTGGATGAAGAGATAGAAAGAAAATATGGTAAATTGATACTTTATATGGTAACGGCAGCAAGACTAGTGTATGGCCAGATGTGGAAGAACAAACAAACATCAACGATGGAAGATTGGATAAGAAAACTACTAGACCTACAAGATATGGGCAGACTCTCAAGACGAATGAAAGAAGAAAAAGACGCAATGATAGAAGACAACTGGGATCTAATTGTAACATTTTGGAAAGAAAATTGAATTGTATTATTACCATGTTTAAATATATTATTAAATGTTATTTAGTATATAATAGAAAAGGTTAACAAGGTAGTGAAAGATAGAAAATAGAAACATTTGAAATAAAAGAGAGAAAAAGAGAGAGAAAGATAAGGAAAATCCAAATGATGTTATAGCATGGTGGTTATAGAAAATTAGATCACTGAAAAGAAGTGAAAGCTTAGGGAAAAGATCGATATATATGATAGTAGGTAAGATTGTAGGTATGGTTTGGGGTTATGGGGTTTGTATGTATAGGGGGTTAGGATTTAGGGGTTTATAGGTAAGGTGTATGTATGTGTATTTATATAGTAGTTAATGCATGTAGTTTAGGGAATAGGTGAATGTGGGGGAATGAATGTGTGCATGTATGCATGTGTATGTGTATAATCAAAATAAAATAAAATTGGAAAAAAAGAACCTACTAAGTCAGCCAAGGGTAATCAGAACCAATTCAGGCTTGGCGATAAATCACATGCTTATCACTTCAGATGTACACTGAGTTTAATTATTTTTTATAACTATTTATTTAATTCACATATTTAATGAACTGCTTTTAAATTGTCCCATTAAAAGCCTGTGTTTTAACACATTTGCTTGGATCCTAAGTTGCTCTTCAATTTTAAAAACAAACAAAAAAAACCTTCCTCTTCCTGGTGGTGCAGTGGTTAAATGCCAGTAAATGCCTGTACTGCAGTCAATCATTCACAAACCACAAGGTTGTGAGTTCAATGACAGCTAGGGGCTCAGGGTCGACTCAGCCTTGCATCCTTCTGAGGTCACTAAAATGAGTACCCAGCTTATTGGGGGCAATTAGCTTACAGTTATAAACTGCTTAAAGACTGCTCAGTGCAGTATGAAACGATATATAAATGAATAATAATAATAATAATAATAATAATAATAATAATAATAATTTTTATTTCTAACCCGCCTCTCTGCTCAGCAACCGGGGTGGCATACAACAAAGTTAAAAACGATAACAATTTAAAATTCCCCTACTCCGCAATGCCTAACCCTCCCCCCCTTAAAATGGAATTAAACTAGTACAAAATTAAAATGGCTGTGCAGAATAAAATACAATCAAAAAGCATAGAAACGAACAAGAGCAGGCGGAGGCCACAGGGACGAGTAGCAAATCATCTGGGTTGAGCCGGGAGATTATTCTGGGAAGGCCTGCTATTGCTATTGCTGTTCCACCTGCAGCCATCACCATGCCATGTATAAGGGGGGATGCAGACGTGTGGCCCTGGGCCACCTTGGGAAGCAGAGGATTGGGGCCGAGGCTGCCCCACACCTCGGCCCCAATCCTCCCTCTTGCCAGCCCTCCTTTCAGAGCCAGCAAATCAGGTACTCTAAGAGCCGCCGTGCGGCTCTTCTGCACCCCTTTCAGCACAGTGTGTCAAGATGCTGTGCCGGGAGGACGTCTTGACATTGCACGCCATGCATAACAGCATGCAGCGTCACGACATCCTCGGCGTGGCCCTAAGTCATTCCAGTGTTGGAAATTAATTTTTAAATGGTTTAGGTCTGTTTTGAGCTATTGTATATCATCTCGGGGGCCCTGGCAGGCTGAGAGGCAATAAATAAATACAGCGAACCAATCAATCATCCAACCAACCAACCAATAAATAAATAAATAAATAACATTCTGACAGTTCTTTGGGTAATTTGCAATAGAGCAGCAACAGTTTCTGACTCCCAATTGTCAAACAATAGAAATGAACCTATTGGGGCGGGGGGGGGGGGGAAGAATAAATTTCCCAGACTTTCCTTTGAATCAGTGACCATTTGCCATAAGTGGCATATCTCAGGCTGTATCTGCACTGAAGAAATAATGCAGTTTGACACCACTTTAACTGCCATGACTCCATGTTATGGGATTCTGGGTTTTGTAGTTTTGTGAGATATTTAGTCTTCCCTGTCAAAGAGCTCTGGTGCCACAACAAACTACAAATCCTAGGATACCATAGTATTGAGCCATGGCAGTTAAAGCTGCCAAACTGCATTATTTCTACAATGCAGATGAAGCCTTGGTCATCATGACCAAGTTAAAACCAGATTCTGAGATCTTGGTAGCTAGCAGCTCTTATTCTTTAGTTGGTTGCCATCTACAAAGCAGTCAGTGGGAGGCTGGCCTTTATTATCTTTGGTGTCGATATATTTATCCCATACAAAACTGAGATGGACAGCTTCTCTTGCACTAGATGTACATATCCATGGTAAAGTCAGAAACAGGATAATTATGTTAGTTTTCCACTGACTGGGCTGGAATTATTCCATATCTTGAATTCAGCCCTTGCCAACATGCATATCTTGCACAAACAAAATACAATTGCTATTTCTCTCTCTGACGCTACGCTTAAAAAAAATAATACCCCAAACAGCCTCAAAATCAATTGAAAGCTGTTCAGCTTAATTATTAATGGCTGCTGAGCTGACTAATCATGTTTGCACAACCTTTCTGTAAACAGGTTGAACACAAAATGCCGTGTAGTCCAGTCCCTGAGTGTCTAGCATTGATTCTCAATATAAACACACCTTTCAGCTACTATCTCTCAATGCAACAAGTTCAGGGGAGATAGCCAAGATTAGGGCAAGCTCCATTTCTCAAGACAAAAGCCTGGATTCAGCTGTCTTTAACAATGCCATTTGAAGGGTGATGGAATGTTAGCTCTGTTGGGCTCAATATCCCTCTAAGGCCTAATGCACTTTTACTCTCCTGTAGAAAGAATTATTTTCCCCTGGGGGAAATGATATGGATTTTGTTTGCAGAATGAGACAGTCCATTGCTGCAAAAATCATTGTGTTATTTCCAAGCAAGTATGTTTGCTTTTTAAACATACTTGCTTGTTTTCGTCAAGCAAGCATGTCTGCTTTTTTTTAAAAAAAATTTTTTTTACTCCTTCCACCATGGATCCAAGAGTCGGCAAGCATGGCTTACACAACAACCTTGCAAGGTAGTGTCAGTTGAGTGATGGCAACAGTCTTAAGGCCACTCAAATGATCTTCCCTGAACCCAGTTCATGAGGCCATTATAAAAATATTGCCCAAGTTTAAAGGAGAAGACCATGAAATGCTTGTTGGAGAAATGAGGAAACAGTGGTCCTTTCGGCTGTGCATCCTGGGAGTTGTCATCTCCGAAACAAACTGTACCAAGTGTTGCCTTTCATAAAGATTCCATAATATCTATGCATTTTTGACTATGAGGTGCTGAGGTAAATGGATGCACATTTCAGAAAGCCAGTATTTATAACTGAGGAATTTGAACCTTCAGTCATGTGACAAGTGACTGCAAATCTGTATAGGAACACTTTCACACTACATAATTATAGCACTACAGTTCCACTTTAACTGCCATGGCTGCATCCTATGGAATCCTTGCAGTTGGGTGAGGCACTAGAATCTCTCTGGCTAAGAATACTAGTTGTTGTTGTTGTTGTTGTTGTTGTGTGCCTTCAAGTCATTTCCCACTTATGGAGATCCTAAGGTGAACCTATCATGGGGTTTTCTTGGCAAATTTCTGTAGAGGGGGTTTGCCATTGCCATCTTGTGAGGCTGAGAGAGTGTGACTTGCCCAAGGTCATCCAGTGAGTTTCCATGGCAGAACCAGGATTTGAACTGGTCAAGTCCAGAGTCGAAGTCCAATGGTCAAATTACTGCACCATGCTGGCTCTGATACCAGCTCTGATGCCCCCTCCCTAAATGCAAGTCCCAGGATTCCATAGCGTGTTGTCATGACAGTTAAAGTGAAATCATACTGTCATCACTGTGTTGTCAAAAGGGTGCTGGAAACAAGCAAAAAAATTGTACCTGGGGGAAAAAGAGCCCATGGGGAAAGGAAAACAAGTCTTACTTCAGACATATTTTCAAGTAACCACAAGGTGGCAATCTTAGACTTATTGTTGAAATGGAGTATTGTTGCATTGTTGTAATTGTATGCCTTCAATAGCAATAGCAATAGCAAATACATTTCTATATTCCTTATCAGTGCACTTAAGCACCCTCTAAGCGGTTTACAATTATGCCAAGTCATTTCTGATTTATGGCAACCCTAAGGTAAACGTATCATGGGGTTTTCTTGGCAAGATTTGTTCAGAGGAGCTTTGCCATTGCCATTCCCTAAGGCTGAGAAAGTGTGACTTGGCCAAGGTCACCCAGGGGATCTCTGTTGCGTATTCGAGGCCTTTTCGCATGATAATCTACATCTCTCTATATATCTCCTGGGCTCTCTTCCACAGGCACAGGTACAATTCACAGGGGCAGTTTCTGATGGATAGTTTTAGGGAAAGAATTAAATCCAACTGGCAGCATGCTGTGGTCTTGACACTGTTTGGCAACCCTTCCTCTGCAAGTGCTATTGTGAAAGGGAGAAAAACAAATGCATTAAATCAGCCTCCAATGCCTGACACCTCCCTAGGTATTGGACTACAACTCCCATGCCAAACGTGGGTACTCACATGACCAAAAATCTCAACCAAAACACTTGCCCCGTCTTTGCTTCATTAAGTGTCTTATTTCCACAGCTTGAGCATATCACTTGTGGGAGCTAAAACACCAAGAATCTCTCAACCCACATGCCCACTGGCCATGCTGTCTGGGGGACTATGGGCATTCGAGTCCAAAAAAAAAGTAACATGTCCAAGCTCTCCATCCTTCATGGTTGTTTTGACAGAAAATCCCCATGAATTACTCCCCTCCCAGGTGGCCTGTCCCATGACTGTATACTCATATTGTAACTGTTGGCAAATATTTGAGTTGCAGCCATCCTACATGAAGCATAATTCGTTGCAAAACAGTCTTTTTGGCTGAAAATGGTGCACGGCAGACCACTGGAGGTTCATGAGGTTGAGAATTGGCCCTTACTGTAATTGTTGGCCCTGCTTTTAGTAACCCTACAGCTGTTTCTGAGATCCTTTATGGGGCTCACATACATCATATCAACTTGAACTCAAGACAACTAACGTATCATGTACTCTTGAAAGAATGAAATGAGCTGTATTATTTTGAAAACATTAATAATTTATTTTTTTGTTATCTGTATGGATACATGGATGAAAAATAAAATGGAGCACAGAGGAGGATGGTCTTGCATTTTGTAGCTTCTCAGATCTGTTCAGGTTGAGAGGTTTTTGTTTTGTTTTTGTTGATTTGTTTGTCTCTGCTGTTAGGCCTTTTGATAAGAACCCAACCTGCAGAAATGCACGAGATGAAACTTCCTATTAGAGAAATATGAAACAATAGTAAGACCTTCACACAGTCATTTCAGAATATTAGGGGTGATCAGCCAAGGATGTGCAACATGTGCTCCATAGACAACATATGACCAATGGTAGCGATTTTGGTACTTCTCACAGCCCTCATTTGCTGCCACCATGTAAGCCATCCCTCCAAAACTGGTGGAATGGTGTGGGGCTGATTAGGGTGACCAAATCTCACACCCTGGCTCAGAATTCCCTGTTTTCATGGGCCATCTCCAGGTGGGAGACAAGGGTACAAATTCTCCAGTGTTGGAGGTGGCACCTCAGCTCTAAGGAACAGAAAATTGGTGTGTGCAAATCCCCATCACAGATAGCAGAGCAGCACCTTGCTACTATTTTGCAAAGCTTATTTGATTTGTTGCTACAACTTGCAAAGACTCTCCAGGGAGAGTTCAAAGATAGAGCCATGTTATTCTGTAGAATCAGTATGTACAGAGATCTTGTAACACCTTTGAGACTAATAGAAAAGAAGGCAGCATGAGCTTTCGTAGACTTCAGTCTACTAGTCTATGAAAGCTCATGCTGCCAACTTATTTCTTTCAGTTAGTCTCAAAGGTGCTTCAAGATCTCTCCAGGGGAGGTTATGGATTTACAGTCAACCCATCCCAACCACAGGCTTGCCATCTGCAGATTGTAGCATCCATGGATGGTCCTGCTCCATTCTTCCAAAAGGTGGCATGTGCACATGGCACACCAGCATTAAAACCAACAGGACTTGAGGTCCTACAGTTTTTGGCATCCATGTGGAGATCCAGAACGGAATTCCTGTGGATACATAGGGCCGACTTACTTTACAGACTGCCAGAAATAATGCAGCTTGAGGCCACTTTAACTGTCCTGGCTCAGTGCTAGGGAATCATGGGAACTGTAGTTTATTGTGGCAGCAGAGCTCCTTGACAGAGAAGGCACCATGTCTCAGAAAAAATACAATTCACATGATTCCCTAGCACTAAGCCAAGACAGTTAAAGTAGTCTCAAGCTGGGATATTTCTGGCAGTCTGTTCAGGCCCTTAGTTAGCTTCCTCTTTCCCTCTCAGGACTTTATCATGCCAGCCTGCTGTTCTGCCACAATCCTACTAGTTTAAGAATGAAAGCGTACCAGTTTGGCATAATTTCTTATCACACTTTTCCCCATTATAGTGAACAATCCATGTTCACACAATCTGATTTCCACACTACCAAATATCACCTTCCAGGAGGATCCATGAGTGATCATGGGAGCCAGCCACCTCCAAGCCAACTGGTGTGTAAATATTCACACAGCAACCCTGTGTTTCAGAAGGAAGCCAGGGGCATAAGCAATCTTGGCTGCCAGCATCTTCCTGAAGCCGTCTGCTGTGTGCTTCAAGAAAGTATTGGTAGACACAATCACTGCAAGGGTGATGGGCAGAGAAAGATGAGCAGAATCATGCCCACTCACACCACGTGACTGTTTGAGAAACAGAACTGCAGTGGAAGGGACCTACTGCACCAAGGCAGTAAATGGAATAGCAGTGAGATTGAGCCTATTGATGAGCTTTGCCTGTCAATGAAAAGGGGCCTAACAATAACTAATGGAATACAAGATATGCCATCATATGACAAGTAGAGGCCCAAAACACTTTTTTTATTATACAAACTTAAAACATTCCAAAACATTCCAAATTAACTGAAATTACAAAAAAAAATTTATACAATACAATCGCTAACAAAAAAGTTTTCCCCCCATATTAATTTAAGCATAAACTGACAACAACCATTCTGACATTCTTCCAATTTTCTTCTCCTTTCCCATCCCCTACTTGAACTTCCTTTTTAAATTCACCTTCCTTATCCTTCCAAATCTCCTCTGCTTCCAACCCTGATCTCTTTCTAACTTCAAATCCTCTTCTTAGTTTCTCTTTCCCCTCTTCCTCTTCCTCTTCCTCTCTCACACCTCCTCTCACCTTCTTCTCACATTCACCTCATCTCTCTTCTTACCTTTCCCATACTTTAGTTCCCTTCCATACCATCCAGTCCAGAGTTCCTTCTTACCAATACTGGATTGTCCAAAAACACTTTTAACATGTTAAAATTCTACTTTTTAGCCCTGTGTGATAAAGTTCTCAGTCACTGTGGCACAGAGGGCTCATTCTACTCAGCATCCACCTTCTGGCTAAAAACAAGTACCTTCAGCCCTTTGTATCCATGGCTTCTTTATCCACATCAAATATCCAGGGCTTGAAAATGTTTTTTAAAAGTATAAATTCCAAATAGCAAACCTTGATTTTGCCATTTTATATAAGGGACATTTTACTGTGCTATTGTATTTAATGGGATGAGCATCGAAGGATTTTGGTATCCACTGGGGGTTCTGGAACCAAACCCCAGCAGATACCAAGGGCTCATTGTAGACTACATTTAGATGTTGTTTATCCTGTCTTCCTAAATAAGTGAGGAATATTCATTGCACATTGATTTGGCAAAGACCTCTTTAGCTAAATCTTAATTTCCAAATGGGAAGATATGTTCAGCATGTGTGTTAGTAAGTGTAGTTAATGACAAGCTGTGAGCCGCCGTGGTTGGCACTTGATGCATAATGCTTAATGAAATCCCATGGAGCCTTCCCTAGCTCTCAGGTTTTAGCCTGAAAAACTCAGGGCCTTGAATGAACCTAAAATGGCATCCTTAGGGCTGCTACAACCATGACACCAACAATCATTGGCTCAGACCAAATCTGATCTTTTGGGCTTTATCTTCCAGGGGGAAATGCCAAGCTAATCTCACTTAAGTCCAGAAAGGGTGTGGAAACTCTCCTTCACCATTGTGAAACCCCTGCTTCACCCTTATTTCTCCATTCTCTTAGCTTCCCAGTCAACATGTTTTCTTTTCCAGGTATAGCTCTTGTAACAGTATTTGCTTGAATTAGAGGAAAGTTTGCTCTGCAAACGGTGTTCACCTTTGTCAGATGGGAGCAGCTGTTCCCTTGACATTCTCACAAGGCTTCTTGTTTGCATAGACTTTTGTCAGCAAATATCCCACCCTAAACAAGCCACTCGCCTTACCTTGCTTTCCAGAGCTGATAGGAGAGTTGTGAGTGGTGTCAAAGGACACCTTCTCCCTTGTCTTTTCCTTTCATTAACAGACATCCACCTCCAAGACGGCGCCACCAGATCATTTACTTCCTTCATTAATCATCTTGGTGGGTGGATGGGAAGCTTGCTAGCCAAAGAAAGGCGGAAGCAAAGATTATGAAGGGGTGCTTTAGGGAAACATCTTGACTATGCAAAGCTGGCACACTTTTGTCCTGATTAAGTGGTTGTTCTCACCTACCCATCTATAGTATAACCTGGAAGGGACAGGAAGATTTGGGCCTACAGAGGAATTCTAATAACCTTCCACACAGCCAGTGGGACCTGTTAGGCAGTGTTGAAGTTGAACCTGGGAAAACAAGCCTTCAGCCTCCAGTGTTCAAGTTGCAAGATTTGCACACCAGATCTCTTATTCTCTCAATTGGATGATGATAATGTTACATAAATACTGAAAGACCTGAACAGGTTGCCAAATGTTTGCCTGGCAAATGCCAGTTAGTACATAAATGTATTTTGCAGTTATTGCTATTCCTTCAAAAGAAATATGGCAAGATTCCTCTTGATGTCTGATGTGTGAGTTAATTCCTCTACAGTTATGAATGGACATTTTTGTCTGATGCAGTTCAAGGTTGCAGAGGTGAAGTTGCTTATGGATTGCCATTGTACAAATATATTGTTCATTCTATTGCCCATTGCATGTGCAGATGTGCATTTGGTTGCACATTTGGCTGTGGAACATCAAAATTTGCTAATAAGGCAGCATTGTACAACTGCCACATAATACTGTTAAATACAGGAGGATAGTTATGAGAATTCTGCCTCCCCCCCCCCATAATTTTTTCTTTCAATCCCCAAATTTCTAGCACTGCAGGAACTTAAAACTTCAGTTGAGCATTTAGATATACTGCTTAGGCACCCAAGATACCAAGGGAAGGAGGGACACAGGAAATATTAGCTTTAGGTGTGAACAATTTTCAATGTCTCTCTGCAACACCAGCAATTTGTGGCTAAAGGGAATTTTGATTTGGGGGGTATGATTCTTATTTTGAGGGGGGAAGCCTTCATTTGTCATCCCCCACCCCTGCATAAAAGTTATGCTCCATCTCCTCTGTTTATCAGCTGATATAACAGTAGCTTATGCAGGATGATAGATACAGAGAGCCCTATTACTCTACAAGGAACATTACTTATATTCTTATGAATTGTTTATAATATAAGAGAAGGTTTTGTGTGTGTGTGTGTGTACACACGTGTGCCTTCAAATTGCCTGCTGACTTATGGCAACCCCATGAATTTCATATGGTTTTCTTAAGCAAGGAATTATCAGAGGTGATTTTACCAGTCCCTTTGTCTGAAATAGAGCCTATAGCACCTGGGATATGTACAGTCTCCTGTCCATGTATAACCAAAGCTGATCCTGCTTAACTTCTAAGATCAGACAAGATCTGGTGCCTTTAGGGGATTTAGGCCATACAAGAGAAGATTAGTGGTTAAAAATATTTCTTCACAACCCATTTGGATGCCATTAAGCTATCGAACTAGTTAGCCTTTCACAGCTATAGGCAGCTGGTCATCCTGAAGTTATTAGTGGGGTGGAGGGGCATTTTCAGTGTCCACTCTGTAAATGTAAACAGAAGTTCCCAGCTGTTACAGGCTGCTTTTGGACAGGAGGATTGGTGTAACTACTGTTCACAATTTTATTAGGGGTCATAGAGAGAAGCCTCTCTTGTTGTTAACAATGGGATGACCATCTTCATCTGCACTATCAATGCTCTAGCTCCAAATGTCAATTTCCATTATAATTGCCTTGGCGCAATTGACACAGGAGGATCCTTGCAGTGGGAGGAGAAAATCTGTCTGCTCTTCTTTTAAAATGATTAGTTGCAAAGCACCCTGCAGAGCTGGGTATAGGTTTTAAGTTATAAAGTGCACTCTTGCAAATGTGGACTCTTGAAAATGTTTGTAAATGTAGAAAGCCTTTTTAGGTTTCATAGCAGGAGAAAGGCAAGATAAATAAAATAGGATTCATATAAAGTCATAGCTATGCCCCTTATAGCGAAGGGGAAAGTTTGATGGTTTGGACAGTAATATTCAGGTGATATTCAGTACTGGATAAGTGAGTTGTCTTTCAGGGAAACTCATTCTCCAACACTGGTCTTTTCACTGAATAAAGACAGTTCTCTAAATCTTCAAATCATTAATGCTGTAGCATAAATTTAGATTTATGACTGCTTCCTTTCAACTGGCGTTTCCCAAGCCAGTACCTTTCAAATATGTTGGGCTACAACCTGCATCTTCTACAGCAAGCCTGTCACATCTGAAGGATTCAGTAGACTAAAAGATCTGTAATATAAAGGACCCTTTCACGCTGCACTATTATAGCACTATGATACCACTTTAATCATTATTCCATCTCATGGAATCCTGGGATTTGTGTTTCAGGGAGAGTTATTTAGAATTCTGTGCCAGAGAGCTCACTAAACTACAAATCCCAGGATTTCACAGGATGAAATAATGACAATTAAAATGGTTTTTGTTGTTAATTTCCATCAAGTCAACTTTGATTTATGGCAACTCTGTGAATGAGAGACCTCCAAGTTACCGTATAATGAACAGCCCTGCTCTGGTCTTGCAGACTCAAGACCATGGGTTGCTTGATTGTGTCTATCCATCTGGAATGCAGTCTTCCTCTTTTCCTACTGCCTTGTACATTACCAAGCATTATTGTCTTTTCTAGGGAGTCAATGGAATGTTTCAGGTCATCCTGGCTTCTAGGGAAAATTCAGACTTGATTTGCTCTAGGACTTATTTATTTGTCTTTTTAGTGGTCCACAGTATATGGAGAACTCTTCTCCAGCACCACTGTTCAAATGAGTTGCTTTTCTTCTTACCAGCTTTCTTCACTGTCCAGCACTCACAACCATACATAGAAATGGGAAATACAATGTCATGGACCATCCTGACTTTAGTATTCAATATTTTATATCTGTAGGCTTCAGGGTCTTGTCTAGTTCCTTCATAGCTGCCCTTCCAAGTCCACAGAGATTATCACACGGGAGGCTAAAATGTCTTTAAAGTGACTTTAAATTGTCAATAACACACGGTCAGGGTTCACACCTTTGCACGTTTGTTGCATCTGTAAAGTGTCATGGACACGTCCCTGGCTCCCCCTCATCCATCCTATCAGTAACGCATCCTTGGAGCCATAATTTTTCAATAACACAATCTTTCATTATTGAAAAATGACAGCTCCCAGGATGTGTTACTGACAAGACAGGTGAGCAGGGAGCCAGTCACACATGCATGACACTTTACAGACACTTTACAGATGTGACAAACATGCGCGCGCATGAACCCTGATCATGCGTTAATGACAATTTAAAGGCACTTTCAAGACACTTCAGCCTCCTGTGTGATAATTTCCCTAATCTTCTGATTTCTTGACTGTGGTCTCCATTCTTAATGACTGAACCAAAATATGGAAAATCTTGAACTATTCAATGTGGTACAAAGGGGTCCTCAGCTGTTCTTGGAACCAAGCACGTTTTTCAGCATTTGTAGCAAATGTACTGGATTCTAAGAACAGCCACTGCTTCTATTTTTTTGCCTCCAGTACAGAGCTTTGTCTTGGTGCAGAGCATCTGGTAATTACATCTAAAGAAGGGTAATAATTACTACTGACACACTTTTGTTTGCTTGTGTTGGAAGAAACATGGTGGTGAATTCCTTCTAGGTTTGGGTCCATGCTTTTAAGATTCTATACAAGTGCTGAATCCTATCCCCAAATGTGCCCAGCATACTGCTGAGAAACCCAGAGCTGATTCACTGCCTCAATGGCATGGAAGCCCCCAGCTGCCTTTGATTTTTGATATATTCAAGTGCAGACTTTGAAGATTTCAGCTTTTCACTCAGTCAAGAGGATGTGTAAGTCATGTGCCGTGTGTGTGTAAGAGAGAGAGAAAGAAAGAAAGAGGGAGAGAGAAAATGACATGTGGGCTAATATATCAGTTCTTCCCAGCAGCAAACGAAAACTCAACCATGAGATCAACCATGAAAAAGGAAAATGGGGGAAAAGTTCAGCTGGAAAGTGTTTGTGTAGAAATAAAGCTATGTTTTGACCCTTACAGTGTGGAAGAAAATGAACCAGTAGATTCATTTTGTCCCTTAATGAGAAGGCACACCGTATTTAATTCAATATGTGCCTTTAACAGGTTTGTGCTCTCTTGTAACTGAAAAATGTCACATCCTCCTGACCCTTGTTTAACCTCTAGCTGATGATCATCCTGAATCTTGCATCTCTGGCAAGAGATCCCCAGTGGCAAATTTCTAGTACAATGCCCACTGAAGTGGCTCTTCCATCTTTTCTCATCTTTCCTGCTGCTTTTGAACTGATCCAAAAGCACTACAGTCATATGTTCCTGTACATTTTTCACAGTTAATCATTCAGGTGTGTATGTGTGTAATCCTTCTAGGTAGAATTTACACAACAGCATGCTCTGAGCCTCTCCTGCATATGCTTTGGATTATTTTGATCCAGGTCAGCATGCCAGGTCAGATCCTGGCATACCACACTGGTGTTTATAGTCCAACTCTGAACTGGTCTTGCAAGCTATTTATGTTGAAGTCATATGGTTGTTTTTTTTTTTAATATCTGAAGTATTTTTTTTAAAAAAATCCCAGGGCTACAACTCATCCTGTAATGAAGACCTTGAGTCCAAGTCCAAGTCCAAGTCTTCTATGGGATCTTTTATCCTATGTTTATGGAGGTGGCTAGGGAATAGACTGATAGAGATAAAGCTTTCCAATGAACTGTATTTTATTTGGGGATTCAAACATACAAAGACACTCTAACATACAACCATACACACAAGAACTCAGGAATAAAGTAGTTAGCTTGGATAGGAAATAGAAGGCTTTCTAATGGTGATAATTACCTGAAGGAGGCTGCTCCAATAATGAATGAAGCTGGATAGACTCAACTATTATAAGAGGACAGGACAACGGAAAGAGCCGGGACTCTAGTCAGAGTTCACAGTGCTGCAGTGTCACCATGAAATCTAGCCAGACCTCAATGTGCCTGAGATTGTGGTGAACATTGATACCCTTAAACCTAGTATGAGGCAAAGAGTTACTATTGCATATCAAAGGATTCTGATTGCTACTCATTGGAGCAGACAATTTCCCAGGACAAGAGATGGGATGTTAATGTTATCTCACCTTCATCCAGGACACATCCTGGCTGGCACTCATAAATCCTCTAGGTATGAATGTTCTGCTTAGCAGCTCCTAAGCCTGGCCCTTTTGATCTGCAAATTGTTGTAAATGCAGATGTGACCTTTCCAGGTGCCTAAGTGATGTGCACACCTTGAGTTCATGGCAATACGGGCTCATCCCAGCCCAGGGCCATGGCAGGGACCCAAAAGGGGTCTTTATATCAAATTAGTTATCATAACAATCCTGATCCATGTGGCTTTGACAATACTGGATTTCATGCTAATGTAAGACCCACATATACACTGCTGACACAACCCCTTACTCTGATTTTACATCAGAGATACAGTGAAATTTAAGAGATAGAAAATTCAGGGAATTCTGTAGAGTAGATAGAACCTGCCTCAGGTCCTCTGGCTCATTGCCTCTGTTCATTGTATAAAATACAGTTGTATAAAATACAGTTCATATATTAAAAACATATGACTTCAACATACAATGAACAGAGGCAATGAGCCAGAAGACCTGAGGCAGGGTCTACCCATAACACATCCTACTCCACAGAATTTGCTGGATTTTTTCTCTTCCAAATCTCACGGTGTCAACAGTGTGTATGTGGGTCTCACATTAACATGAAATTGAGTATTATCATGTCCACATGGATCTGGATGAGCTGAAGCTCTGGGATTTTTAAAAGATCTTCCCAGCATGCACACCTGTGCTCTTTCAATAAATATATTTATTTATATTTATACACACAGAGAGACATACACACATGTAAATATCCACTTATGTGCAGATTCTTGTCTAATTGCTCATTTGTCATGTGTTTATTTGCATTTTAAACACTGCCTTATCTCTGCCTTTTTTGCACACATCCCTCTGCATTATATCTACTCTACATAATATACTCCTATATGTATCTACTCAGGAGTAAGTTCCATTGACTTCAGTGGTAGTTACCACACAGGCAAAGGCTCTCTCTACAACTCTCCTTTCACTTTGGTGAGAAAGTGGGGGGGGGGG
>JAIPUX010001232.1:148885372-148905064 GCA_020142125.1 Phrynosoma platyrhinos | reverse complement strand
TGGACTTGAGATCTGTGGTTTTGAATATTCACGGAGGGGTGACCTCTGTTAAGATCACACACCCATTAAGATCACACGCCTGCGGCACTTGAATATCGGTGAATCTCCGTTTTCGCGGGGGTGTCCGGAATGGATCCCCCATGAAAATGGAGGGCCGACTGTATACTGCACTTCCTTTCATTTGTTATGAATTTTTTTGCTGTTTCCCTTCAGTAGATGGCCCAGGGACCTAATTTTATGAGAGAGGGAGCAAAATTAGTGATTATTCATATGACTATTTGACTGGGATATTTCTTTAAATAGGGGATGGTTCTGATAACTAATTATACATGCTTTTATTTGCTTATTGTTATTGAGAACAGATGTGTGTATTTGTAGATGCACAGTAGCTGGATGCAATGAAAAATTCATAACAAAAGCGAATTTGAACAAGCATATTACACGCAGGCATCTATTGAGGAAATATATAGTAAGTATCTCACTTTTCTTGTTATTTTGTGTTGGTCATTAGGAAATCATTCACGTAAATGTGCTTGATCAACCTGTTGTTTTCATCCTGTTAGTGCTTATATTGCATGCTTGGATTGTTTTGAAGCATTGTGAACCAATATGCTTAGGTCAGGTTTCTCCATTGTCAGCTATGGCAGAGTATCCTATTTACTTGCAAAGATGGCAGTGGAAACCCAGTTTCAGTTTATTCAATAAGCCCATTTTATTGAAGAGACCAGTCAGACCACAGCCTTGCTGTATGCTGTGTGGAGCTGGGAAAGGTTACTTTTTGGGCTGCTGCTCCCAAAATACTGTAGCCAATGTGGCCACTGGATCCTTTCCTCAGCTTGCCATGGATTCATGTATTAACACTTGGGCAAAACATAAAATGCTGCATATGCTAATATTTTTCTTTACTTTTGTTTGTCTCTGATGGTAACAAACTTGATTTTCCAAACAGTGTGAATTTGAAAACTGTGGGAAGTCTTTTAAAAAGCACCAGCAATTAAAAGTCCACGAGTCTCAACACACTGGGGAACCAGTCTTCAAGTAGGTGAATTATTTAGCAATTCTGCCTGTTTCTTCATGCATGAGAATGTATTGAGGTTTTCAGAGTGCTTGTAGGCAGGAATTGCAAATGATTACTTTGAAGTTGATAGATACAGATGTTACTGGGGGTCTTTGGTTACTTCTGCAGCAGTTTAAATTTGTATGATTTGTAACAGGAAATACCAGGAGTAATTTAGGCTATTCATACCTTTTCACACACCCTGCACTGATCAATAGTATGCTTTCAGTTCTTAGTGTGAACATCAGCACCTTTATAAAAGTGCTGCTTATTATAATGCACAGTCATCATTTTTGGACAAACATCTTTCTATATTTGTTTTTCATCTCAATTCTTGATCTACCCCTTCTTTTTGGGCCTATCCTGATTCTTCTCAGCTGTTTTCAAATGCATTTCAAAGTCCCCAATCTTAGCTCAGTTTCAGCTTAGAATTTGCTTTGATGTTTCTTTTTTATTGTCTTCCATATTTCCACCAACAAGCTAACACGTCTTCAGTATCTTTGTCGCCTTTGTAGGAGTATTATCACTAAGGGCATTTTGATTTTTTTATAGTTTTAAGAATGGATCAAAACTCTTTAAACTTACTGTAACAATATTTCAGTAAGCATATCACACTGGCTTAAATTCACCCTTCATTGAAGGCAGTTTCTAAAGTGTCTTTTAGAGCATCGTGTTAATGTTATGATAGCAGTGAATAGAACAGTCTACTTGAAAAATTTCTGCCTCATAGTTTGTAAGCTGTGATTTTCATTGCAGTTTTTGAGTGAATATATGTGTGTGTTTGCCACATAGATGTACCTATGAAGGATGTGGAAAGCATTTTGCTACGCCCACCCACCTAAAACGTCATGGCAAGACTCATGAAGGTAAAATAATTTTATTGCTGGCAGATTTGTAGCACAGGACAAACAATGCACCCTGAGTGGAAGAATGGGAGACCCAAATACAGTAATTTTACTTCAGAAGGCTAAGCTGGATGAGTGTTACACGTTACACACTATTGCCACCTTTCTCCTTTACCACTTTAATTCTAGCTGGCAGTCCTGTGGGAACTTTGTATCTCCACCCTTGCCACCTAATGAAGTGTACTGGACCCACACTGTCTTTTGTATGATGTCCCCCTCCAAATATTTGTAGCATGTTTTGTGACTGAAACATAGGCCAAGTGATGTTGGAACAAGAAGCAAAATTTATTTTATAACAGCATGTAATAAATGTAATTGGCATCAGAATTTGCTACTAGAGTCTTTCTTGGTTACAAAATTATAATGTTAGCTTTTAATTCACTCACAGTACCTCAGCCACACTGGCTAACAATATCTATCTGGAGAGAACACCACAGCAACTCTCTTTAGAGCTCTGTGAGTGTTCAGAGTCTCTCCTTTCTAGACTCTACCTCCCCAAAATACAGTTCCCTCAGGAACTCTCTGGCTTAATTTTCTCAACATTCTCCTCCTCTCAACACTAACTCTAACTGTCCACCAACTGTCAGCCTGGGCTTTTTAAATGCTCCCAGCTGGAATCCATTGGCTGGCTCTCAGCTGCCTCCTGATTGGCCAGCTGGACATTCTGTTCACCACAGTGAGTCATAAATTAAATGTTGGCTTCAAATACAAGGACTAGGCTACAAGCAAATGGATCTGTTGGTTTAATCAAAACCTGGCTCAGTCACATGGTATAGGAGCATTTGTTAGAGCCTTTGCAGACTGCCAGAAATAGTGCAAATTGAGTCCACTTTAACTGCCCTGGCTCAGTGCTAGGGAATCATGGGAACTGTAATTTATTGTGGCACCAGAGCTCTCTGACAGAGAAGGCTCAATGTCTCAGAAAAAAATACAATGCCCATGATTCCCTAGCACTGAGCCTGGACAGTTAAAGTGAACTCAATTTGCACTATTTCTAGTAGTCTGCAAAGGCCCTTTATTTAAATGGCATAAGGACAAGGATGTGTTAGAGGGGCTTTGCAGACTGCCAGAAATAGTGCACATTGAGTCCACTTTAAGGGTTAGGGTTAGTGCTAGGGAATCATGGGAATTTGTTTTTTGTTTTTTTCTGAGACATTGAGTCTTCTCTGTCAGAGAGCTCTGGTGCCACAATAAAATACAGTTCCCATGATTCCCTAACCCTTAAAGTGGACTCAATTTGCACTATTTCTAGCAGTCTGCAAAGGCCCTAAGTCTTCCTAAACCAACATTATTTAAGTATAAGGTTGTCTTTCTTGGAAGTTACTGACTTTTATGATAATTTTGAAGAAGGCACATGAAATAACAGTACTTGACCAATAGTATGCTGAGTAAATGTTGTTTTGAGGAATAACATACAAATCATGACTGGCAGGTATGCTTGTCCTTACTACACAGGTTAAGTATCATTTATCCAAAAATCTGAAATCTAAAATGTTCCAAAATACAAAAAAAAAAATCATGGGTGGCTGAGATAATTACTTTTGCTTTCTGATGTTCATTGTACACAAACTTTGTTTTGTGCACAAAATTATTAAAAATAGTGTATAAAATTAACTTCAGGCTATGTGTATAAGACGTATATGAAACATTAATGAATTTTGTGTTTAGACTTTGATCCTGTCTCCCAAGATATCTCATGTATATACCAATAGGCAAGGTTGCATAATCCAAAACATTTCTGGGTCAGAGCTTTTCAAATAAGGGATAGTCAACCTGTACTAGCAACCTGAAAGTCAGGCAGTTTATTTACACTGTAGGCTGGAAGGGGATACCCTATAAAGGTGAATGTGCATTTATTTTTTATTTTAGTTTCTAAACTTCATTTGGTGTTGTTGATTTTTAAAACTAGGTTATACATGCAGAAAAGATGACTGTTCATATGTTGCGAAAACCTGGTCAGAGCTTCTGAAACATATGAGATATTGTCATACAGGTAAGTGATTCAGGAATTTTTTTTAAAAAAAAAAAACAATCTTATACTGGCTTGTTGTTCCTATGTGCCTTCAAGTCAACCCTGAGTTCTTCTTAGCAAGATTTATTCCAATGAGATTTGCCATTATGTTCCTCTATGGCTGAGAAAGTGTGATTTGCTTGAACACCCACTGGATTTCTATGGCTGAGGAGGGATTTCAACCCTGGTCTCTTGGTTCAACATTCAAAACCACTACACCGTGCTGGTTCTCATCTATACTGGTCTACTGTATGTTAAAGGATTATCATTTCTTCTACTTATCTGTTCTTGACTCTTTATTTGCAGTAACAATAGCAGGGCAATGGATATTGTTCTATACTATGTTTGGGCAATGAGTGTTTTAAGATTTGGTGTATATTTATAAGCATTTGGTGTATATTTACAAGCATGTTTATTCACTGACAGCTTATGTAGCTCTTTAGAACACTACAAATGCACCACGTATATTCTCTGTAGTTTTGAAATACTGTAATTTAGATGAATATTATGCCCAAATTTTAGGTAAAGAGTCTGATATATGTGTCCATCTAGTGAGTTCACTGCAGAGGTGAGGTTTGAACCAAACAGTATTTGTTTCACAGCTGAAACTGTTCATAATACATTAGCTTTTGCATCCTGGGTGTAAGATGTGTGTGTTTTTGTATTTTATGAATGTAAGAGCCCTGGTAAGATCAAAGGCCTACCTCATTCAGGCCCCTGCTTCCCACGATGGACAAGCAGATCCCTTTGGGAATGCTACAAACAGAATCTAAGCAGAATAGCTCACTATTTTGTTGCTCTCTTCCTTTCTCTTTTTTCCTTCTCTAGAACCAGTGGTCTGTAAGGTGTGTTCCAAAGTATTCACCCGCAAAGATTACCTCAGAAGCCACCAAAAAATTCATTCTGCCAACAGAGAAGTACTAAAATGTCCGAGGGAGAATTGTGAACGAACATATACTACAGTGTTCAATCTCAAGAGTCATATTTTCTCCTTTCATGAGGCAAAAAGACCATTCAGATGTGACCACCCTGGCTGTGGAAGAGACTTTGCAATGAAAGTAGGTGCTTTTAAGTTACAATATAAGCATAATTTATTCATGACATTATATACAGGTTATAGCCATCATGTATATACCAATAGTCTTACAAAATTATTAAAGCCTTTAAAAACTTTTAAAATTACAGTTGGCTCTATAATATAGAGAGACTGTAGCTTGATGGCTATAACCTATATATGGTTGTCATGAATAAATTGTACTTGCTTTTAAGTTATTGTCAAACTCACATTGTTCATTCTTTTAGGTTTTTACATAAACAGACATTTTGTTATTTTACAGCAAAGTCTCATGAGGCACACTGTGCTACATGATCCTGACAGGAGAAACGCCAAAGTAAGTCACACTGTCTTCCCCTTTTTTAACAAAACAAGTTTCTGTGAACCACCAATGCCTAGTAGTGACTTGCTAAACTTTTTTTGGGTGGGGTGGTGGTGGTCATGATAGGCTAATAACTCAGCGTGATAAGACAAATACAGATTCACAGAGCTAAGTAGGATTAGTTTCAAACAACGGTATGGGATAAGAGTATTTTGGTTAAAAAGTAGTTTACAAGCTAGCTTTCAGTTTTCTACTGTTACTACTTGATATGTTTCAATGGTAATGCAAATCTAATAAATTAATTATTGTGCTGCTAAATAGCATGTTATCTGCACTCTCATTATTGCTTCCAGAACTTGCATCGCTTTGTCACACTGTGTTTTGCAACCTTTCCTTTTTCTAACCCAAGGAGGTAGTGCCTCTAAACTGTTTCCACAAAGTATTGATCTTGCAATCAATAGCCATGACAGTTAAGTTTGTGAAGTTAAGTGTAGCCATATAGGGGCCTGTACACTGGACAGTTTTGTCTTCCTTTTGCCTTGTCCCAGCTCCACCTTCACCAATTTAAAGTAGTTATGAAATGCTGACAAGTAATACCAAAGGAAGGTCCAAATGTTATCGGAAAAACTACAAGAACAATTTTCATAAGAAAAATGAAATGTCTGTGGTTGATAGGTATAGTGTAAATATTGGTATTTGAGAAATAATTAAATTAATTATTTATTTACATAGATTCAGTTAAAAGGGGGGCTTTTCTATCTGATGGAAGACAATAATTGCAATATATTTATATCAGAACTTGAATAAGTTCTCTTTTACAGCTTCCTGAATCTCCCTGTCAGCCTGGCCAGCTGTAGTCTAAAAGTCCCAGAGTTGATACGAGGTTATGCCTGAAAAGCGAGTCTTGAAGTGAAATTTCAGTTATTATTCTGACAAAATATTTTGGAGGAATTACTGAAATCGCTCTTGGTGATAGGGGTGGCAAGCCCTGTCCCAGAGTTCTTTCAGTAGTAGGTGCTTCTAAAGATCTTTTGCATGTCTGGTGCTAAGGTAGGCATTGACACTACATATAAGTATGTTTGATTCAATACACTTAATGTTGGAAAATCAAGCATTCTCTATCACACACACACACTTTTCATTGCTGCTAGAGAAACTGAGGGTTCTAAATGGTTTAAACCACCCCAACCCATGCCTACACAATTTCTAGTAGTTTTCAAAGAGGTAGCCATATTAGTCTCTTCCAAAATAAAAAGAAGAAAGAAAGGGGAAGTTTCCTCATTTGCTCACCTGTCTATTGCAATGCATGGTCATAAATACTTTGTGTATCTTGCAACCAGACCATGTGATCTGGGTTATTGATCATTATAAAAACTCCCTCTTCTCTATCAACTTCCTCTTTAATCTTCTCTCCCTCCTTTATCCTCAGCTTCAAGGTGGTGAGTTTAAGTTTTAAGCTTACTGAAACTCTTCCTTTGACCTAATATTTTCATTAGTTAGGATGCAGAGGGACCTTGAGTGTACGTACATTCTAAAAGCAATTAGTAAAGTTTTTTAGTTTGTAACTTGATGCTGCTTGCTTGTTTCTTTACTTAAGTCAGTTCCAACCAGAGTGGTACTGAAGATTGAGGAAGATTACTTCGGCTAAACTCTGCTGAGGGAGACTGTTTCCTAACAGAGCCAGTCTTCATTTTTCCCAAAAGGACTAAAACCCTGGGATATACTGCTTTTCTTACATTTTTGGGTTTACGGGCCCAGTCTCAATCTTTTAGTGCTTTTTTCTGAAACCACACAACTACTCTTTTTCGAAGCTTCACTGAGGGTTCCTGCTTTGCTGCTTAAACAATAGAAGATTAAGCAATAATGACCACAGCTAATTCTAACCCATTTCTTGGCAATGAAAGCTAAAGGGGAGTAAATATTCATGGAATAAGCAGATGCATTTTGCTATGATGGGCCTATTTAATGCTGTGAAAGAACAGAGACCCTCACCAAAAACAGTTTGATATGAATGATGAGAAGGCAAATTTCATTTGACAAATAAAAAAAGAAATGTGGGATAAACTACAGGATTTATTTGATTCTCCAAGTAGCACTAATCAGGCTACTCCTATCATAAAGCTTGTGAATACAAAGTTATTCTTCAGTTTTTGGATGAACACATTAATAAATTCTTGCAGAATTTATGCCAGAACCTGTGAAATTTGGACTGTTTATGGAGAGCCCTCCAAAATATTACACTCCAGTAATTAATGCTTTGCAAATTAAAGATGGTGTGATTCTACAAAAGGTTATAATTGAACCGGTAGAATACCAAACAGATAAAACCTCATAGAATGTAACTTGTGAAATAAAAGTTACAGGAGAGGAATTAGCCCATCTAGTTGAAAAGAATTTGCATATTAAAGACTTCTCTTCTTCCAGAATAATGGGGAGGAAATTTAACAACTCAAAGGCATCAGAGGCCATATTCTAAGCCAGCTGCAAAAGCAACTATGAGAAAACAGCCTTTAACTTTAAAGACAAATCTCAAATTAATGTTGATCTGCTTAAAGAAAAAATACTCCAGGTTGCTGAGAATCACAATCTTAATGCAGTTATTATAGATAGTGGAACCAGTAAACACTACTTCAATCAAAAGGAGTTCTTTATACACCTTGATAGGAATGTAAAACTTCACGTTTATTTTACAAATGGCAAATAAGTTAATGCACAAGGAACAAGAACAGTGAGTGATACTTGGCACTAACAGAATAGAGACTTTACAAATTCCTGATGTTTTCTATGTGCCAGATTTAAGAGTCTCTGTACAGTGTACATATGACAACAAAAGATGCCCAAATGCTATTCAGGAAGGGGTCCTGTTTTGGTTTTCATGGCAAAGATTTACTATTTAAAGGAGTCTTAAGGAATGAATGCAATGAGGTGAAAATTGTCATTTCATTTGCAAACAGTGTGACTCAGTACAATCATAAAGATTGTTTGAATTTGGGGCATCACAGATTGGAGCCTGGATAGTCATAAACTTGCAAGAGACTTTAATTTCAGTGTGCTCTAACAAAGATGTATAGAATGAGCGAAGGCAACCAAGATTCCACATTTGCCAATTGCTGAAACACTGTCCACCAAGTGATTAAATCTTTTGCACGCTGGTCTTTGTGAGCTGTTCAGCCAAACATCTGCAGGTGGAAATTCTTATTTTCTAACTAATATAGATGATTTCAGTAGACATAACTTACCTTCTTAGAGAGGAGTCAAACATTTGAAGAATTAAAATATTGTAATTGTTTAATAAATTTGGCTACAACACCAAGAGCTTATGATCTAATCCAATCCAAACCAAGATATCTATCCAGATTTATTTACAGTAGGAGATTCTCACCAACAACCAGAGCATGTGGAGTTATGTCATCTCCAGATGTCTTGCTCCCTACCAGCACTCCAAGCAATTCCAGTGCACCTTTGCCAGAAGAGGCCACAAATGAAGTGGACCTGTTCACAGATACAGTGAACCCACCAACAGATGATGAACTGGATGGCGCACAGAGCCAGGTAGTCAAGTCCAGGCGAGAAGGTCAGAATGCTGTAATAGAGGTGACAGATTTTCTTACCTAGCCACAGAAGAAAGGATTCCACAACCCTTGGATTGGCAGAAGATCAAAGGACTGCTAGTCACATAATAAGTGGGTGGAAGCTGCTAGTGAGGACACAACTTTTATTTTAAAATGAGACACAGACTGTGTCAGAACTGCCAAAACAAAGGACAATTGGCTGTAGATGGAGCTCTACCACAAAGCAGGATGCAGAGGGAAAAATTCAGAGATACAAGGCAAAACTTATGGCAAAAGGTACAGTAAAAAAATCTGGTGAAGACTACGAGACTTTTGGTCCAGTAGTTGCACATGCAATCATTAAAACTCATAGCTAGAGCAGCATCTAAAAATGTGTTTTCACAATCTTGATTTTAAAATAGCTTTCCTGTACAGTGAACTAGATGGGAAATTTACATGTAACATCCTCCAGAATTTCAAATTCCTAGGAAGAGACATTTTGTATACAAATTGAAAAAGAGTATTTTTGATTTGAAACAGGCTGCCAGAGCATAGAGAGACTAAATCAACTTCTCATGAAAGAAGAGTTCACTTCTGCCACTGTTGACAAATGCGTATACAAAAAGTTCAAAATGACTCTTGTAAGTTATATGGATGATATGATCATGTGCAGTAAAGACACAGCCAACAGTAAAGAGGTAATCCAAAATCTCAAGGAGACATATTAAAAATTTGGGAGACATCTAATAGTATCTCAGAGTACAAATAGAAAGGAGTAGTGATGCAAGTTTCTTTATCAAAAACAGAAGATAGCATATCTTCAGAATTATCTTGGCCTAAAAATTGCTAAAGTAATGCCAACCTCAATGGAAGTGGGTTTCTTAATAGACACAGAAATCTGAACCTTTCTGAAATGGAGACAAAAACAGAACTACAGTTGGAAGACATTTATATGTAGCGAATTTTGCCAGGCCTGATACAGCAAATGCTGTTGGAATTTTATGCAGATCAGTTAACTCTTTCACTGTAAGGGATCTCATTGCAGTGAAAAAAGTTGCCTGATATTTAAAAAGGAAGCTGCAGATCACAAACTGATGCTGCCAGCCTGTGACCAACCCAGGTAATCTATGCAAACAGATTGGGCTGCAGTCTTGGCAGACAGAAAATAACCAGTGGAAGCCTGATGCTTTTATGGTGGAGGAGCCATAGGCTGGGCAAGTAAGAAACAATCTACAATCACAGATTTCTTCTGCTAGTGTTGAGTGTATATCCGCAAAGGGAGTGTGTGCTGAAATTCAGTGGCGGCATAACTAACTTTGGTACTATGGAATAACAGTATCCAAGCTAACCACTTTGATGCAAGATAATCAAAGCTGCATCAAAATTTCTGAGTAAAAAGCCACTCGGGAAGAATATTGACATTGCCCTTCACAAGGTGCAAGGAATATATCAAAGTGGACTTGTTCAATTACAGTACTGCAACACTGAAATTATGATTGCTGATATCCTTACCAAGCCTCTCTCAAGAGAGAGTTTCCAGAGACTATGAGAAGAGATGCAAGTTGCTGATTTCTGTGCAAGAGAATGAGAAGGGGAATTGTTAGAAAGCCAAGCATTCTCTCTCGGACACTCCTTCATTGCTGTTAGAGCAATTGGAGATATTAGATAGTATAGGGCCCCTCCTGCATGCCTATACTCATCCCGAGTCTTTAGCTCAAGTTTTCCCATTTATTTATATATATATATGTATATATATTGCAATGCATGGTCATAAATACTTTATCTAAGTAACCCAACCATGGGCCTGAACAGACTGCCAAAAATAATCCAGCTTGAGACCACTTTAACTGTCCTGGTTCAAAGCTAGGGAATCATGGGAATTGTAGTTTTTTTCTGAGACATTGAGCCTTCTCTGTCAGCTCTGGTGCCACAATAAACTACAGTTCCCATGATTCCCTTGCACCGAGCCAGGGCAGTTAAAGTGGTCTCAAACTGGATTATTTCTGGCAGTCTGTTCAGGCCCCATGTTACCTGAGAAAATGCTAGGGTCGGTGGTCATATAAAAGCTCCCCCTTCTCTATCAGCTTTCTCTTTGTTCTTCTCCCCATCCTTTGACCTCAGCTTCAAAATGATGAGTTAACATTTTCAACTCAGTGGTGTTCTGATCTTTTCATTAGTTAATTAGGATGTAGGGACTTCAAGTGTATGTACATGCTAAAAGCAATTAGTAAAGTTCTTTAGTTTGTAAACTTGATGCTGCCTGCTTGTTTTTTTTTAATTCGGTCAGTCTCAGCCATGGAGGTATTGAAGACTGAGGCACATTACTTCTACTGAAGGTGACTGTTCCCTAACAGATCCAGTCTTCTTATTTCCCCCCAAAGAACTAACAACCTGGGATATACTCCATTTCCCACAATTACAAAGCTTTCCCTGTCTTATCAGGCTTCCCAATCAAGAGGAAGTGCATATATGTGTTGACTTCAATTTGCAGACCTGAATGGTCAGTGCTCAAAGATATTCAGATCTCACTGTGGGTGGGCTTTGCATGCATGTATTCTTTCTTCCTGCCATACTTTTAACAATAATATTTACAGGATGAACAGTTGGAAGCAGTAGAAGTAACACAATCCACTGATGTAAAAATTGATGGTAGTTGATATACAGTTGGCCCTCCATGTTTGCAGCTTTGAGTTTTAATATGTTCTCTCTAGGAATCTTTAGGTCCTCCAGCACAACTCTGCCAGAATTTGACCATAGAATTGTGTTGGAGAACCTAGAAGTTCCTAGAAAAAATACTTCTCTAGGCATTTGTAGGACTTCCAGCATGATTCTATGATCAAGTTCTGGCAGATGTTGACCATAGAGTTGCATTGGAGGACCTGGAGATGCCTAGAGAGGTGTTCTCCTAGGTTTAAAAAAGGTGTTTATTTGTGGTTTTCCCACATTCACAAGGACCTTCACCCCTTACCACAGTGAATATGGGGGGACTAGTGTAGTTAAAATCAAGGGAGTTGACTTGTGGCTCTCCAGGTATTCTTGGACTACAGCTGCCACCAGCCCCAATTAGCACAGCCAGTGGTAAGGGATGCTAATTGTTGCCCAGCCATTTCTGGAGAGCTGCATGGTTCACACTCCCTTAGGTTACATGAAAATGAAACTAATTTGAGAGTATGTCTTTTTAGTGATTTCATGAGGCAGATCAATCACAGATAAAAATGCAAGAGATAGGAAGCAGTGGGGGAATGGTGAAGGTACAGAAATAGTAGCTCTCCTTGCTTGTGGGAATGCATGTTTGCCTCTGCTTATGCCTCTTTGCATATCTTAAATACAGCACATTGTAGAAAAACAGAATAAGCATCTAGTGTTCCCTAATCCAAAAGAAACCAAACTCTGGTGCTGAAGAAATGCAAAGTCTAAACCAGTATTTTGTCAGTTCCCACAAGCTGGTTCCCAAGAATGTTGCTCACATATGTGCAACAATAATGTAAACAGATAAGCTTTCTTTTTATGTCAGTTATCAATTGGAATTCTATGTTTGTCTTGTCTCCTAAGGTTAAAAAACCACGACCTAAGCGGAGCCTAGCCTCTCACCTCAGTGGATACATCCCATTGAAATCACACCAAAGGAACACATTGTCCACCAATGATAGTTTGACCGAACCTGCAATGAACAATACAGTGCTGGCAGTGGAAACACTGTCCCTTTGCTAGATTTTCAGATGAGCCTGAACAATAGTTTTATGAGCATAAAACAGGAGAAGGCTTTATGGATTGATCATTGTCATCAAGTTTATGAGGTCTGTACAGATAACCAAAACCCCAATGAAGCAAATTCAGTCCCTCCACTTTTTACAATCACTGTTTGAGAGCATGCAAGTCAGTACTGGACTTCCCAGTGCCCCTCTGACCTCCTTTTATTTTCTCCATTTTCTTGTGTTCACGGATTTCTTTGTCTGACATGTGTCTCAACACACATGTACTCCTCCCTTCTTTAACAATGCGGGGTTCTGAAAGGTATGTTGCTTTTTCAGACATTGCATCCAAAATCTGACCAAATAATGCTAGCTGAAAAATGAAAAGAAAGTTTAACATTACAAATGTATTATTTGAGGGTTTTTTAAGGTTTAGCAAAAGAATTTGAAATACAACAAATCAAGGACAGGAATAATATGACAAAAAAATTCTAAACCAATCTGTTAAAAGATACTGAGGGGTGGCACTTACATATGATCATCTTTAGTCCAACATTTATACTTTAGAATTATTTCTGTGACACTGATAGGGGTTGGAGACTTGCCCATTACCAATGATTATATTATGATTCTCTTCTTGGCAAGTTCTGTTGCTAGAAATACCACATATTTCATTCTTAGTGGGCTGGATTGGGCTTGGAGATCTTCTGTTTCTGTCCTCTTGTATTTGTAGTGTGTATAGATAATAAAGTTAGTATATGTTATCCCTGATTGTATTGAGCCTTACTTCAGGTAACAGTACTGCAGAGTGTTAAAAATTAAAACCATAAAAAGGACTTAAAATTAAACAAAATATAGCATTCAAGATGCTTTAAACCAAGGATCAGCAATTTCTTTCAAACTGAACACCAAATTTTGGGCCTGAGGACTCACACCATCCCCTTAAATCCTCCCCCAGCAAAATCCTGAAAAACGAATCCAGAAGTGACTGGAAGGCCACCTCTAGTTTTGTTATTTATTTAATTTGGAGGAGGGATCTTCCCCATTTAAGCCTAAAAGCACTGTAAGTCCTATTTTTTGAAAAAGACCTGAGAGGGTGGGCATTGGGAAGCTGGCAGAAAAGAAAAAAAGCATTAGATTTCATGCAGCCTGCATGATATGTTTTGCTCACTCTTGATTTATAAACACAACTTCTGCGTATGGAAGAGGTAGTATACACAGGCTTATTACAGTATCTAAAAATGAATAAGATGCTTGAAATTGGTCTTTACAGTTGACTAAAACTAGTAAAGCCATTAGTTATGCTAGCCATCAATGAGAGACCATACTTTAAAACCTTTTTATCAACTTACCATATCTTTTGGCCCATCAGCACTCCTCTTCTGCTGCACTGTTACCCTCACATGATGCTTCTTATCAATCCATTGCTCTATTTGTTTTATCTTTGTATCTAAATCATGTTGTGCGATAGTTGGGGAAAGTGTTATCTCCTTCTGTTGAACAGGTCCTATGAAAAAAAGGAAGCATCTTTATTTTTTTTAATTCAGCAGTTTTACCCCAAATTGGTTCCTTCCATTTCTTAAAATACCTATGATTGGGAAGGTGACAACATGGAAATCACTGAAATAGCTGGAGCTGAGTATTCCACCACGGTGGTGAAAGAGATGGTGGCAGTCCTATTCAAGTCTGAGAATCAGAAGCTGTGTTTTCAGGCATTTATATGACCATACACAGGACAAAAACTACAGAGAAGTGAGCGGCATCCAAAACCCACCATCCCAATATCCCCAGTCACAAGCTTTATGTAATGAGAGTGAAAATCTCAAGAGGGCTCTAATCACATTTGGATGAACATGGTTACAAAGCTCCGGTTTCAACTCACATGAGCTTTGTAACTGCATTCAGTCTCAGTAAGTGAAATTCTAACTTCCATATGCATGATGATGATGGAGAAGAGGGCCCTGTCCACAGTTCTAGTTCTGTGCCTGTTGGGTGAACAGTTGAGTAGGGTTATAGCCACAAAGCTTTTATGTAGCAACTGGAAGTTCAGGCTGTGCCACTGTAGGATCTTTCATCTGTTTTGATGAAATGAAGACACTTATCTGCACTCTTGAGCTCTCTGGTGCAAGTCACAATGAGGGTTGTTGTGGTATGGCTGGATTATGAGCAAAAAAAAAAAAAAAATCAACCATACAGGTGTGTCCAGGTAAGAGTCTCTGTAAGGCAGCATTTTGGACAGAATATGCTACACCTCAGCTGGCAACACTGGAGGTGCATAATCACCAGGCCCCATGTGGCACCTGTTTACAGAGTATGGTGCTCATATTTTCACAGAAAAACAGGAACATCTATCAAGTGTCATGTAGAGCTGGGGAGCCTTTGTTCTAGGGGCACCAAAAAGGGAAAGCTAGTCTCCTATTCCCATGCTCCTGGACAGGCTTGCTGGGACGTGGGTAAGGTTGCTCAGCCCATGTGACTCAAAAGCAAAAAGGCTACATAGTCCTGTACTTAGCTTGTCCAAAATGCATTACACATTCATGAAAGAACTTTGCAAAAATCTTCTATTAAAGCATAAGCCAACTCTATCCCTCCTTCTTTCATTAGATTTTTCTTTTTAGAAACCAATGTCAGTGGCTTGCACCAACTTACATAAATAACTAGATGTAAAATGTAAATGTACATGTAAACATGACATAAATGCCTTATTTGTACTTATTGAATATTCTTGACTTACAAAAGGCATTCCTGTGTATAGATACACAAATCTCCCATCTTTGGGAAGGATAATCCTTTAAAAAGTTCTCAACTGTTTAACAGTTCTGTCAAATTGGTGAAAGGGGATTAATTCCATCTGGTCAATAAGCTCGATTAATTATTATTATATCTTGACTTTTTCTCAGTCTGCAACTCAAGTAACTTAAGGCTAAAACAGATATTCAAAATCCAGTTTAAAAATTAAAAAGTGCAATTTTAAGCAATAGAAATAAAAGCAGTTAAAAGCAAGACCATTCAAAAGAAAACAAAGTTCTGTCATGATGATCAACATGAAAGTAGATCTGTAGCAAATAAAATTTTAGATTTTGGAGTTTCCGGTTCTTGTGGCTCATGGTCACACTCTATTTTCTTTCAGGTTCTTTGATAGCAGTCACTGTGGTTGCAACAGAGTGGGCTGACTAGCACCTGAAGCTCTAAGGTTATATACAGCCTATTTCCCAACCCCCCCGCCCCCATATTCCTACTGGATGCACTTTGGGTTTCTTATAAAGCTGGAAGTGACCAGAAGGGTCCCTAAATCCAGTTCATAGTCCCAACTGCAGTAGATGCATTCAAGATCATGGTGATTCCATGAGTCTAGTCTGCTAGGGACTACAATTGGATTTATCCAAAGACACAATACTTTTTTCCCCCTTATAGTTTTATTTGAGGTTCTTTTTAGTAAAGAGGCAGTGAACAAAAGCCCTTACAAGCCAGAGGATACTCAATCCTGCCAAATAATTTTCTAAGTATAGCACAACACTATTACACACACTATTACATACACACTGGGTCACTAGACCCAGCTTCGGCCAACCTAGCAGTTTGAAAGCATGCAATTTTAAGTAGATAAATAGGTACCACTTCAGTGGGAAGGTAAACAGTATTCGGTACTGTCATGCTGGCCACATGAACACCAGAGAAGTCTTCGGACAACTCTGGCTCTTCGGCTTAGTAACGGAAATGAGCACTGCCCCCTACGGTCAGACACGACTTGACAAACTTGTCGATGGGGAATAATCTTTACCTTAACCTTATTACATACACTAAACTTTTTTAAGGCAGATAGGCAATCCATGCAGGCTGGCTTCAGCACTGACCTCTGGGTAGCCTCTACACTGCTGAAGCAGCTGTATATTGGAAAGGGAAGGTGGGACTCATATGACCTACAAGATTATAATGTACTGCACATCCCTTAAATAAATAAAATTTGATATTAAGGAAATCCAAAATACTGTTACTTCAATTATGAAAATGTGCGTATTGCACAGTATTCAAACTATGATACACAGCAAAGGAATATGAAAGGCACTGAAAGTATGTCCTTACCAGCAATTGCTAGAAAGTCTACTTAGCTACTTCCCTCCACTATTTCAACTGCAATGTAAGCTAATCAAGCATTTAACCTAAAACTGAGACGATTGTACAATCTTGTATGGTACAGTAATGAGATTATAGTCATGGAACGGCTAATAATTCTGCAGATTTCCACTCCATATGAATGGGTAGTGTATCTGATAATCTATTATAAATGATTAATAATTTGAGTCTATAGGCATGCAGTTAAACTGGCTTTTTGAAGTACCTAGCATTCTCTTCAGTCACTGCCACCAAAATAACAAATTGAAAGTAAGTGCACCATGGAATGTGTCCTAATCAGTTTTTGAAAAAGACTTTTCAAAATCACAGAGCTATACACACCCTTTGGTGGGTTAACTTTCTGCTTTTCTTTAAGTTTGAGGCGTTCCTCGTGAATCTGCTGTCCTGACATCAGTCTATATACTGGAGGGTCTGCCTTCTCTGAAAGTAGAACAAGCCTCAGCCCCCTTTCATCCATGATTCGAATCACATCAGCTCTGTGCATAGGTCCTTCATTCTGGCCATTCTCATCAATCAGCTGAATAATCCGATGTGGGATTTTCTTTCCAACACTTTCAATAGTCTTTTTGGCATTTGGATTTACTTTATTTGTTTTTGGTTTTTCCTCAGCAGCTTCATGTGTACAAAATGATTGTGAGGGAAGACAAAGAAGTTTTTTAGCATGCTCAGTTACTACCCATGTCTGAAAGCGTGTTGTCCTTTTCAGTGGGTGCACCCCAAAACTGACAAGGTATCTGCTGATGTAGTTCACTTGATTCCTTCTGGCCTGATCTAGTAGCTTCTTTAAGCACAAGGCAGCCATTGTGGGAGAACTGGAGAAAAATGTCAGAAGAACTCAGTCATTTCAGAAAATAAAAGAAGCATAAGCAAGACCAAGTCATTAAGAAGGTGACTTACTTTAACTTTCAATTTCACTTTCAATACTGTTTCAACTTATAAATTTATACATTTATCAAACTGTACAGTGGTTCTGTCATTGTGTTCCAGTAGAATTTTTCTTGGAAAGCTGTGTCACATGTGGAAACACAGAATGAATGGCATGAGGGCATGTGTCACTTCACCCACAACAACAGTCCTTGTGAATACTGTTCACAGGGAACACAAAGAGCTCATATAGGCAACTACAATCTCACTTTCCTAAATTGCACCGTTGCTAATTTCTGCTGCATCTGTACCCAGAATCTTAAATAAATGCAACATTTACAGAGCTTAGTTTAATTTTTTTTTAAAAAAATGATGAAAGTACAGTATATTGGTTCTAAAAGGAAATTACACCAAGGATGCTTCTAATATACTTTATTCTGATGGATGTTTCTCACTATATACTCATCATGTACATACATCTCCTTATTTTACCTTTGCAAACTGCATTATTTGCAATTCAATAAAATCCATGCCACCTTGCAAGTATATGGATCTTTGAAATGGGTCCAAAACACACTGCAGAAATAATTCATTTTGAGACTGCTTTAACTGCCCCTGGCTCAGTGCTAGGGAATTCTAGGAATTGTAGTTTATTGTGGCACCAGAGCTCTCTGACAGCGAAGGCTAAATGTCTCACAAAACTACAGTTCTTAGGATTCCTGAGCCAGGGCAGTTAAAGCGGTCCCAAACTGGATTATTTCTGCAGTGTGTTTTGGACCATAGATAATGTGGCATTTTATTATAACTGCCAGCTGTTCTTTCCCTTAGGTATTTGTTAGGTTTTAATTAGCCTCCATGTCCCTCATCCCTGAGGGCTGGTTTATCATTATAGTTAAAACACTGCACATGCCCAGAGGCACATTTTTTGCTGGTGCATCACAAAATGCCTCAGCTGAAAGGAGGTCTCAAGCCCTGCCTGAAACCTGTATATCAACTTCTCAGGGTTCCATCTGCACTGCAGAAATAATCCAGTTTGACACCACTTTAACTGCCATGGCTCAGTGCCATGGAATCCTGGGAACTGTAGTTTGCTGTGGCACAAACAGAGAAGGCTAAAAGTTCCACAAAAGTACTGTTCCCAGAGTCCCATGGAGCATGGAGCTATCTATGGCAGTTAAAGTGGTGTCAAACTGGGGACTAAAACAAATGACAGTACTTGCCCATAGGGAAACATAGGAGAATACTTGCCCATAGGGAATCATTGCAGAATATTTGCCCATAGAGAAACTTAGAAGAATACTTCCTTATAGGGAATCATTGTAGAATACTTGTCCATTGGGAAACACAGGAGAATACTTGCTCATAAGGAAACATAGGAAATTATTCACCCACAGGGAAACATAGAACACCTGCCCATAGGGAATGATTGCAGAAGTCATTGCAAGTCATTGGACAATACTTGCCCATAGGGAATCATTGCAGAATATCTGCCCATGGTGAAACAAAGGAGAATATTTGCACATAGGGAAACATAGGAGAATACTTGCCCATAGGGAAATATATATATGCAGATGACACCATAATATGAGCAGAAAACCTCATAGACCTGGAATTCCTACTAAGGAAGATCAAAGAAGAAAGTGCTAAGGCAAGCTTAATGCTGAACATAAAGAAAACAAATATAATGACCACCGAGGACCTTCATAAGTTCAACCTAAACAATGAAGAAATAGATATAGTAAAAGAATTCCCATTCCTGGGATCAAACATGGATAGAAATGGGGAGTGAATTCAGGAAATCAGAATAAGACTAAGAATGGGGAAGGTGGCTAGGAAAGAACTAGAAAAGATTCTAAAATGTAAAGATATACAACTCAGCACAAAAGTTAGAATCATACAAGCCATTGTATTCCCTATTACCATGTATGGATGTGAGAGCTGGACAGTTAAGAAAGAAGACAGGAAGAAAACCAATGCATTTGAGATAATGTGGTGCTGGAGAAGAGTGCTAAGGATCCCATGGACAGCCAACAAAGGAAATCATTGCAGAATACTTGCCCATAGGGAAACAGAATACTAGTCCATAGGGAAACATTGCAGAA
>JAIPUX010001232.1:148855787-148872417 GCA_020142125.1 Phrynosoma platyrhinos | reverse complement strand
GGGTCCCAAATTATGAATTTTTCTATGACCCATGGAAAAGTTGAGGGTAAAACTTAGGGGCATGTAACAAAGGATGTAAGAGACAAAGCAAAGGAAAACGATGCTAAAGAACTTACAAATTCCAGCAGACATAACTGTTTGTGCTCACTCTAAAAGCTGGATAGATTAGAAGGAAACTATGGTCCCTCGGAGTGTGGTGGAATCTCCTTCCTTGGAGGTCTTTAAGCAGAGGCTGGATGGCCATCTGTTGGGGATGCTTTGATTGGGAGTTCCTGCATGGCAGGGGGTTGGACTGGATGGCCCTTGTGGTCTCTTCCATCTCTATGATTCTATGATTCTATGGTCAACGCTGGCTGTGTGATGTGTGGGAGAAGCAACCAGGCACAGGCAGGGGTAAGAAAACACACACATATCAAAAAGGATGAGATGGCAAAGCAAAGCAAATGGCAACTACATTAGCAGTGATTACAGCCTTGTAACTTTAATGTGATAAATATACATAAATGTCTTGTCAAAGCCTGATCACTGGAATCCTTTTCTCTGAGTAGCATGATGAAAAATGAGAGCTTAGTCTGTATCAGGAGAACCTAAAAGAAGTACCAACCCATTCTACTTTTTCTCAGCACTCCTTTGAAGTGGAAGCACCACTGCCATTTTCCTGGCCAGGCATTCAAAAAGACCAGAAGCAGCATCACAGTAGAGAAGGTAGATGCTTCTTTTAGGTTCTTCCAGGATGGACTCTTTCCTTCATCCTTTACATCCTTTATTTTGAAAAGAGTTAAGGTACAGTACTTACATTGACCCATGGATAAGTCAACCCAGATTTTTGGGGTCAAATTTTTGACTAAAATTTCTAGATTTATACAAATAATAATAATAATAATAATAATAAATTTTTATTTATAGCCCACCCCTCTGCGCGGCAATCGGAGCGGGGTACAATAATTGTTAAAACCGACTATATACAGTAGCCATTCATGTGTACAGGTATGTAAAGGTTGCAAACTGTTAAACAACCATAACAGATATAATAATGTCAAGGTAAGCTACATTGGACGTATCCTCGAAGCACAGTGGATGACCCTGAACTTGTTTCTCTTATGCAGCCTAGCCTACATGATAAGGTTGTTGTGAAGATAAACTAGAGAGTATATCCCAGGTCCCAATGTCATGCCTTCCTTAGTGCCTGCCAGGCTCCCTTTCCATCCTATATCTATTTGTTTATTTTTTTTTTAAAAAAAAAGTTGATTAAATTTATTGTTAAAGAAACTGAAAAGGTGCAAATTGACTTGCTAATCTCTGGTACCATCTTTCGATATTGGAAGCATACTTTAAAAATAAGCATGACAAGAGGCAGCCTTTTAGCACCTCCTCTGAATGTTGCCCAGTAGCCACCCAGAAAAAAAGACATCTACCGGCTATGCTAGCTGGTACATAGGAAATAGCAAATGTTTAGATAATAAAAGAAATGTAGATATTTATATATCTTGGTACAATTTGCTGATGATTATATTTTTCATTCATAGCCTCAATTGTTTTAATTAAATATCATATTTAGCATTTCCTATAGTGTTTTCAAGTGTTTGAAGTGCTCCACATACAATATATTATTGTAATTCTTACAACAACTTTGAATAGAATAGTGACCCATCCTTACAACAACTTTGTAAGGTCACTATTCTTACCCTACCCCAGACTGACTACCTGGGAAAGTTCATGGCAAAATTAGATTAACATTTGTAATTATTTAGATGTGCACAGTTGCAAATAAGTCACATACATCTTTTAAAAAAGGATTACTGAGTTGAAATGAGACTAATGTCTGGGTTGTGTGTATACATGGAACATGTACTGCCTTCATTTGTGCAATTTTAGCCTTTATTTGAATTTGGATTGTCAAAGCAAGGATAGAGGATATATAGTCTTCCATTGATGAACAATTGCCATATGCAAAAGGATCTTGTAGCACCTTTGAGATAAAACTGAGCAAAGGAAGTTGTAGCATAAGCTTTCGTAGACTTGGTCTACTTCATCAGATTCAACCAAAGTGCTAACCACACTTTGGGAGTAGCATTCAGCACTTTGGTATCTCCTTTAATGTTGGGACTGAAGCCATTGGCTGGGACTGATGGGAATTGGAGCCCATTAAGTTTATCGCATGGCACTTGCAGGAACGGGAATGGCACAGAACGGAACAGTATAGAATGGGGCAAGAACGCATGTTACCTCACAGAAAACACCGCTGATGCCACTGGGAGTCCCAAAGCCATTCCCCAGCCATTCCTGGCAGCCAATTTTGAAGAACAGTTCAAATTTGTTTTTCAAAATCGGCTGCCATAGCACGGATGGGGAACGGCCTGGGGACTCCTGGCGGCATCAGCGGTGTTCTCTTGTGCGGTAACATGCGTTCTCGCCCATTCTGTGCCAATCCCAGACCGTACCCAGATCAGTCTGGAAATGCTGTACAATAAACTTAAATATCTGGAGGGCTGCAGGTTTTCCATCCCTGGTATGTAGTAAGTAAATAGTATATAAATGATATCTGTAATAAGAGCCCTTATGGGCTTTGGAACTTATCTTGAAGGTATGTTTTGTAAACTTTTAACATCATCTGAACACAAATTGTGCAGCGGCATTTTGGAACTTACCTTGAAGGTATGTTTTGTAAACTTTTAACATCATCTGAACACAAACTGTGCAGTTTTTGTTTGCGTGGGTATTGCAACTGATAAATACAAGGAGAATAGGATGTCTGAGATCAAAAGCTGGTTCAGTTTCAGCACTGGATTTTGTTGATTTGTTGGGCTCAAAAAGAAAGCAATAGAAATATTTATTTTAATGACATTGGGGGAGAAATCCTCTCTGCTCTCCATCCCATTCTAATTCCACTCCCTTCGTCCTCTGGTGGTAGTAATTAGCTCACTGTGCTAATGAGAACCCTTGGAGGAAAGACTGACAGGATTAATTAAGGGGTGAATTTCACTTTAATAAATGTATAGGCAATTTTCTAAATGCAGATGGCCCAGTCCACCCTAGTGGGAGTTCTGCATAGAGCCACTTCATATGGTAAGTGTCTGAGAGAAGTGGTTAATTGGTAAAATGCTACATGATACTGATTAGAAGAGAGCTAATGGTTGCCTTTGCTTCCCAATGTATTATTCATTGCCAGACAATGTGAAAACCTCTTTTCCTTTTAGAGGTCCCCCACAGCCAGGTATTTTCAGCAAATTGGACTGTGTTAAAAGCAACACCTAACTACCTGTGAAACCAGCAAAGACCTCTGTTTGTGTTATCAATTTCCTACACAGAAAGAAAGAAACATCACTTTTGGACATATTTGTGTGCTGCTTTTGCATCCCACCTTTCCTCCAGCAATTCAAGGCATCATGCACAGCTTTCCTCCATTTTACTCTTGCAAGAATCTTGTGAGGTAGGCCAGTAAAGTTGAGAGAATGTAGCTTGGCCACGGTCAGCCAATATGTTTCATGGCTCAATGCAGTCTCAATGTAGTGCTCTGCTATTCAGGGACAACTGTGCTGTTATGCAAAATGAAGCAACTGCCTCAAGTGGCAGCTGATGACAAGATGCTTCTACGCTGCAGAAATAATGCAGTTTGACACCACTTTAAATGCTGTAGCTCAATCCCCTGGAGTCCTGGGAAAAAACCTGTAGCTTTACACGGTCATTAGCCTTTTCTGCTCACAAAACTACACATCCCAGGATCCTGTAGAATGGAACCATGGCAGTTAAAGTGGTGTCAAACTGCATCATTTCTACCGTGTAGATGCACGCAAGTGTGGGCAAAGCTGGATTATCAATGTGCAATTGGAGCAAATCTCTTGGCTGAATGGTGGTTAGGGGAGGCGTGGTATTGCTAGCACTTGGTACATCTTGAACTGAGATGCTGTCAAAATAGAAATGCTCTTGGGGGGAAAAGGCCTATACATCTCTCTCCCTCTGCCCTCTCCAAGGGTTGGCATCATTTACTGCCCAATGAATCTTAGTTCCCATCTGTGATGTGAGTGAAGAGGCAGGTAATGTGTTGCTGCTGTCCGCTGGGATACAGGCCAGGGGGGCACCCACTCTGTGCAAGCCCTCCAACTTTTCACAGAGGAAAACTGGGACACATGTGGCCAAGCAACATCCGAGTGCATGGGACGGGGATGCCACGGGGTTCTTTCTGCTTTAGGCCCCGTGTGATAAGGTCCTATGAGAGCCCATTAGTGTTGTGGTTTGAGTACTGCACTGTGGCCCTGGAGAGCAGGGTTCAAATCCCCACTTCACCATGAAAACCCACGTGGGCATGTCACAGTCTCTCAGCCTCAGAGGATGGCAATGGCAGACCCTCTCTGAAGAAACTTGCCAAGAAAAACCTGTCATAGGTTCGCCATAGTTGGAAAGGACCTGAAGGCAAAACAACACACTGGCGTAGACTGTATAAATCCAGTGATGGAGAGAAGAGTGAGATACGATGCCCTATATTGTTGATATTTTCACTTGATTAAGATTAGGTTCCAGAAGACCTTTTTTTAAGGAAAAGAAACAAAACTTGTAAAACAGCAGCTGACAAAGGGTGATGCTCCAGATGCAAGACTGCAACTCCCAGCATTCCTCACCATTGGCTATCCTGGCTAAGACTGCTGGGAACTGTACTTCATAAACATCTGAAAGGCCTGTTTTGTCCTCACATTCATTTAAAACTCTTTATTTTATTTCTTGTAGAAAGAGAAGTTTTCTCTTTTAGCAACTGGCTCTTCTCAGGCAGAAAAAGGCAGTGTTTTAAAAGAAGTATTTAAGGTTTTAAATAATAATAATAATAATAATAATAATAATTTTATTTGTATTTTCCTGCCTCTCCCTATGGATTGATAATAATAAAATAATAATAAAAAAGAAATGCATGTATTGTTTTTGGATATTATTGCTGGGGGTGTTCTGGACATATTGTTATGCCATTCCCTAACCAATCTTTTGTTAATCTTATGAATTTTACAAAATTATCCCATGTGTGCATGTGGATTGTTAATGCTGTTTTAGGCAATTTAGGTTGTGCCATAGGCTAGCACCCTGCGGCATTCAGAAAAAGATAGGAAAGTTAGTAGATGTGGTTAGTTAATCATTTAAAAGCCAAACAATGTAATTACATTCATGTTAGAAGGAAGAAATTACTAAAAGCATTAAGGAATGAAGCCAGAAAAATTCCCCACCTCCCTTTGTCTCTGTCTTGAGCTTGGGAGAGAAACAAACAGCTACCTGAATTGTTGAACCCCCTATCCCTTAACCATCCCACCCAAACTCTTGTGGGGTATAACACAAGAGCCCCATCAGGATGTAAAGAAGACCACCCATATTCCAAGCTGCCCTTACTATTTCTTAGTTTAATTTTTTAAGCTTTGACCAATATTCTAGATCAGCTATAGTTCCCAATCCTGCTTTACTAGGCAGCAGCCACTGTGAGCAGTAGAAGTCAGTTATCCTGTCAATTGGCATGCAATAGACTGGCCTAAATACCCTAAAGGCACCAGATCCCTCTGATCTTTGACACTAAGCAGGATCAGCCCTGCTTAGTACTTGGATGGGAGACCATCAATGAATACCAAGCACTTTCAGCTATATTTCAGAGGAAGGAACTGAAATTAAGTATTCCTTGCTTAAGAAAACCTTATGAAATTCATAGGTCATCGGGTAACTTCAAGGCACATATACACACACACATACAGACTGGTGTTTTCACTCCTGTGAGTGATTCCCAGTTTGACAATCAGAAGCAGGATACCTGTTGCAATTCTTTCTCTTACTAGAGACTTATTGTTGGACTTATAGGGAAGGCAAACCGATCATGGGGTTTTCTTGGCAAGATTTCAGAGGAGATTTGCCATTGAGAGTTATAAGTGTAACAATTTAGTTTTTAAAACTAACTTTAAAAACTCTACTTTACTCCTAATTCAGCTTCCTAAGAGCAATATAGGGTTTTAAAATGCAAGTAGCAGTTTCCATGTATAGGGTTCCTGAAAATTATGGGGATCACAGCAGGTAGGGGGAAGGTAATTTAATCCTTTCTTCTCCTGATGTGGCAGCCTGCTTGGGTTCTCTGCTGAGTTCAGAGGATCATAGAATCATAGAGTTGGAACAGATGTCAAGGGCCATCCAATCTAACCCCCTTCTGCCATGCAGGAATGCACAGTCAAAGCATCCCCGATAGATAGCCATCCAGCCTCATTTTTAAAACCTCCAAAGAAGGAGACACCACCACACTCCGAGGGAGTGTGTTCCACTGTTGAACAGCTCTTACTGTCTCAAAAAGTTCTTACTAATGATGAGGTGGAATCTTTTCCCCTGTAATTTGAATCCATTGCTCCGGGTCCTATTCTTTGGAGCAGCAGAAAACAAGCTTGCTTCATCCTCAATATGACAGTGTGAGGGGATGGTGTACAGGTGTGTCTCTGTTAACAAAGTAGATATGCTCCAGGCATTATTTCTTTAATAGAAAATATGGTACCAGAGTAAGGAACAGCACGCAAAGAACAGAAAGAGGTTCTTGCACTGCAAAAAAGAAGAGCAGTTCAACATGTCCCAGCAAGCTTTTTATTCAAAATTAACAATATGCACACATGAAATGAAACTACCGGTATCAGGTCAGGTCAACCTTGTCCAAGTAAATAATAACATTTTGAACCTTCTAGATACTAAGGATGGCTTTTTCATTCTCCAGCCTGCACTTTTCTTATCATTTTCATTTGGGCAGTCAAATTTATAGCTTTAAGCAGGTTTGGGGGAATTGGTGAAGGCTTGTCTGCTTTCCCCTTTTCGCTCTGTCTTGCTGTTTATGCATGTACAGTAAGAGATTCTAAAGGCAGCTGCTATTTATCTTGCCTGTTGTAGGCAGGATGCCACTATAGTAGGATTAGCTAGGGAAGAATTATTCTTTCCTAGCTCAAGCTTTTTTGATATTACAGACATGCTGCTGCAACCCAATACCAAAAGTCTGTGTTTTGCTAGCCCTCTTTTACTATCCTCCCAATACCAATGTGGTTAGAAAAACCTATTCCAGCTAGGCTTAGGACAAGGAGGAAAAGGGGAGGTGGATGGGCATGAAAAGACTTTATAAAAAGGAGCTTCATTGTCAGAAGTGTTGTTAATTGAGTCATACCTGTATTCTGTTCCTCACTGCTAGCCCCACTTAACTTGTCTGCATGTAATTCCTTGTCACCTGTGGGTACCCAATGAATGTTTCAATATGGGTCTAGTTGTCCCTGAAACTTAATATGGAGCAAACCTGTCCAACTTCATTTGAAAATGTATTGTAATAGCAGGTTAAGGTTGAAACCCCATAATGCAGCATCTGTGCTGAAATTAAGTCATGTTCCTGACATGGAAAAATGTTTGGGTACTGTGTATGACACCTTGGGTTGTATCGTGGAACAAATGCAGAATATAAATCAGGGATGAAAGAAGTGTGGCATTCCAGATAGTTGTGTGGCAGCTTCCATCATCCATCACCATTAGCTCTGTCGTCTAAGGGTAATGGGAACTGCAGTTCATTTGCACTTGGTGAGCTATACATTTCCCAATAATACTTCAGTGTGGGCAGATTTTCTGCAATGAGGTCTGCCAGCTCACTGCCTATCCAGGACAATACCCATGCTGACTGGAAATGCTGGGAGTTATAGTCAGAAATCTAACTTTTGTATGCTGTGGTTGAAACAAATCAGAATATAAATCTAGCAGAAAACACATTGTAAAACTCTTGAGACAAAAATTGTCCTGTTCCAACTTTCATTGTGGTGGTTATGTGCCTTAAAGTTGACTCCAAATTGTGGCAACCTTCTCAGAGGATTTTCCTGGCAAGATTTATTCAGAGGAGTTTTGGCATTCCCACTATGATTTAAAGCAAATTGCAGATTGGATTATCAGACCATCATTCCCACTTGAAACCAGTTCAGATCCTATTGAGCTTGGTCACAATTGCGATGAAGCGAGGCAACCCCCCCCCGACACCAGTTCTTTGGCAGTTCTTTTGAAAATAACTGATTCCAAAGCGTGTTCAAGTGGGAACGATGGATCTGAATCGGATCATACTGGAGGGAAGGGACTAATGTCAGAGGGGTGTTTACCATCCCAACTCAGTTTTTGGGAGATCCGCCATTTCCCCTCCCCCCCCCCGCATTGCCTTTGTGCTTGTGTGACCTATGGGCGCTAGATACACACACACACACACACACACACACACACAAATGAAATATTGAACTACCGAATATATGATCTGTTGTTTTTGCAACTTGGTGGCACACCAGGCAATCGGGCCAATGATAGCTCAGTGAGACAAGCAGTTACAATATCAATGGATCAAATCTTCTATCATTTTTTTTTAAAAATTAGTTCCCAAGCTGGGCTGCTCAAAGGGGAAATGGTGTACTTTTGAGCAGGCAAAAGCTCTGGCCCCATCTTCACTGTGTTGCTGCTTGCATCACTGATGATGTGCAGATGATTGTCATGCATTTTGAAGTGGTGAAAACTAGTGGGAATAATAATAATAATAATAATAATAATAATAATAATAATAATAATACAATTTATTTCTATCCCGCCCCTCTGCAGTGTAATCAGGGTGGTTGTTAGCAGATGTCCTCCATTTTTCCTGGCATTTTAGAAGCATGTAGAGTTCCCTATGACCCCAGCCTGACCCTTGGGAGATGGCAGCCATAATCCCCTAAATGTCAGGTCATGTAGGCACTGCTGAAGTTGCTCAAGACCACTAGAGATTTCCTGGACAGGCAGGTTTGTGAGTTGCCCATGGGGATATCCCATTATACAGGAAAAGATACACAATGGTATTTATTTGTCTTAGGTCTCACATCTAATGGAGCAGTGATAAGATTTGACTGCACCCTTTTCACTAGCTTCCCGTCCTTGATAGTTTTGAAACCAAATGCATTGTTTAGGCCAAGGGTCCCCAAACTACGGCCCATGGGCTGGACCCGGCCTGCCGAGGCCTTCCTACCGGCCCGCGCCTGCCTCCCACTGCCCGCGCCTGCTTCCCGATGCCATTTTGGCTTCCAAAATGGCATCCGGTGTCGTGCGCATGCGTGCGCAATGCTGTGCGCATGCACCCACTGCTGGATGCCATTTTGGAAGCCAAAATGGCGCCCGTCATCACGCATGCATGCACACTAGTCAAACGCCATTTTGTCTTCCAAAATGGCACCTGGAGTCGTGCGCATGTGCACACGTGCCTCCGCCCCCCCCAGAAGATCTGGGGGCCAGTGAACCGGCCCCTGGATCAAAAAGTCTGGGGACCCCTGGTTTAGGCTATGCTCATACTTAGATACACAAAGATACGCTCGTCAAAGCCTTTGTCCTCCATTGTTAAGCTCATAGCTAGGAGACAGAAAATTCCTATTAAGACCCCTGGATCCTGGCAATCCACGTGCTATCTTGGAAGTGCATGCTGAACCTCTGTCAGTCTGCGCTCTGAGATAGTTCCCGTGACCCCCCTCTTCTTGCCAGTTGTGCCCTTCCACTGAATTCATCCGCATTTGCTGCCGGGAGTCTGGAGGAGTCTCTCGGGCGTTAAGTATATCCCTCATACCCTGGTCTTCCTCTCTGCTCTCCCCACTCTCTCCTGCTTATCTTTCTAGTGTGTGTGTGTGTGTGTGTGTGCCTTATTTGGATGTTTGCTTATTATGTTAATAAATATTTTAGACTTTAATTGGAGTTTGGTCCTTCTCAGTGTCATCTCTTGCCAGATTTCTTAGGACTCTGGTATATATACCTGGTTAGATCTCGTGAAGCAGAGTTGGGTGCTTCACTCTCGCACATTTGAGCTAATTATAAATTCCCCAAAATTTGACTTGATTCCCAACACGGCTTACAACAAGTAAAATTCCAATAAAATACATCCAACACCCAAACCCCCCAAACCCCGTAAAAAAATATTAAACTAAGATAGTTAAAACATTTAAAATTAATCATAATATAACACAAAGACATCACAACAATACAACACAAACAGCAGCAGCGTGGAAGGGAGAAAAATAGCTGACTCTTTGAGCCAGGATAGGTATTCAGGAAAGGCCTTCCAGAAGAGATCTGTCTTAACAGCCATTTTGAAGCTGTCTAAGGTGGTAATAAGACGGATCTCGTCCGGCAGGCCATTCCATAGTCTGGGAGCAGTAGCAGAAAGGATAATCGTGCCAAAAAAGGAGCAATTACAAGGGAATAACGAAAATATCTGCTTTCATAGTGGGAACAACAGACCTTTGGGAATCGATTCACCGACACAGAGTGAAGGCGAATTGCAAACTAGTTTAAATGTAAGTGGGAACAAGGCCTGAGAGTCTGACTTGCCCAGGATCACTGAAATAGATTTTCATAGCTGAGCAGAGAGTCAATTCCTGGGCTCAAGGAGTCAGTCCAACACTCAGACCATTACTTAATGTTGTTTCTCATTTATCCTCTCCCTTTTTAAAAAAATAGAACTCAAGCCAGTCCAAATGTCAATCCCTCCCTGCCTCCCAGAAACACACACACAGAGATCAAAACTGTTACTAACACAAGGGGCTAAATTTCAGTCCCTGTTGAAATGCTGCTGTTGCTGGTTTCTCCATCCTAGGACTTGGTTACATACCAGAGCTTCACCTGGGCCCACAGCCTCTTTATTTTATAATAAATTACTAAATGGAGCATCAAATTTGATACTCCCTCATGAAGGTCTAATTAAGAAAAAAGCAAAATCCCATGACATGTAAAACCTCTGACTAATAGTACTAATAAAATGCCCTAAAATGTTTGATAGAGCTTTCACATACTAATTGCCTTTCATTAACTTTAACATTGACTGAAAAGATCAGTGGAGCACAGGGCCAGGCTAAGATACTCCTGGAGGGGATGATTACTATAGTGGCAGAATGGCACAAATTAGCCACAGGCAAACAAAAAAGGAAAAAGAGCAGAAAAGAGGAGGAGGGTGGCAGTTGTATTAGTTTTCAGATATGTGACTTATTTTAATTAATTTATTTAATATCTTGCCTTTCTTCTTGTACATAATCCAAGTCGGCTCATAAGCATTATAAACAGAGTATAATTTAAAATTATTTATATAGAAGTTTAAAAAACAATTTAAATCATATCTCCTTTCTGGTTCTAGCCTGCACTCAATGCATTCCAAAACTCCCACCACAATCCACCCTGGATTTAGGCAACATCTTTCCACCTGCCTTTCCCCCTCAATGACCACCATTAAAATTGAATTTGTCTCCTCATCATCATATCCACAGGTTTTGCATTTCTATGGCTATTCATATTATCTGATTATAAAGGTTTTTCCTGGGCACCAGTTCACTCCATGCATTTGAGGAAGTAGACCAAGTCTACAAAAGCTCATGCTACAAGGGATGTTATATTGAGGTGGAGTAAGCTTGTTTCCTGCTGCTCCAGAGATTAGGACACGGAGCAATGGAATCAAACTACTGGAAAAGAGATTCCACCTATGCCTTAGGAAGACCTTCCTGACAGTAAGAACTGTTCTGCAATGGAATATGCTCCCTGAGACTGAGATGGAGTCTCTTTCTTTGGAGGTTTTTAAACAGAAGCTGGATGGCAATCTCTCAGGAGTGCTTTGATTGTGTATTTCTGCATGGCAGGGGGTTGGACTGGGTGGTCCCTGTAGTATCTTCTGATTCTGTGATTCCATAAACTTTTTTTTCATAAAGTTAATCTCAAAGTTCCTACAAGATTCCTTTTCATACAGTTAAATCTCAGTTCAGTTAAAACATAAAGATTAAAACAATATAAAACACCAGTAAGACACAGTAAAAAAGAAGATAAAAATGCAGCCCCATTAAAACCCTTTTCTGTCAAATAAATTATAAATTATAAAAAGATGACTGAGAACAGGTTTTATTCCCTTCAGATCAGATGCTGCAAACTTAATAAGGATTCCCACCTATCACCAAAGTCAACATTTTTATGATGGGATGGATGAAATCCTTACCAAATTTACAGATGACACAAAATGGGATGGGGGAGGGTCTCTAACACATTGTAAGATAGGAACATAATTCAAAAAGACCTAGAGAAACTAGAAAACTGGGCAGAAGTTAATAATAAAATGAAATTCAATAGAGACAAGTGTAAAATTCTACAAGTAGACGACAAAAAAACCAATACACAGGTATAGGATGGAGGCTATATGGCTCAGAAGTACTACATGTAAAAAGGACCTTGGGATCCTTGTTGATCATAAGTTGAACAGCAGTTTGATGCAGCAGCAAAGAAGGTGAATTCTATTTTAGCCAGCATTAATAGAGGCATACAGTAGTTTCCAAATCAACGATCGGGCTGGGAGGGGGGGGAACTGGCACTGGGGGCTGGCGCGTACACGCTTGTGTACACGCGCTTGCCCCCCCATGCGCACATGCACACGACTCCAGAGGGCCGCATTTTTGTGGCCGCCGGGGTCCCCCAGGAGGGCTTCCTTGACGGGAAAGGTCGCACGAGACTCCAAGGTCCCATTTTGGAATCCAAAATGGCGCCCTGGAGGACCCCTGCGGTTGCGAAAGGCGGCGGCAGCGGCAGGACCGGGCAGGGGCCGGTCCAAAGGCCTCCTCAGGCTGCACCCAGCCCATGGGCTTAGGTTGCTGACCCCTGTTCCAAATTAAGGGAAGTAATCGACCCAACTATTTTCTGTACTGGTCAGGCTTCATCAGGAGTACTGTATTCAGTTCTGGGTGCCTCATTTTAAGAAGAATATAGCCAAGTTGGACCAGGTTCAGAGAAGGAAAACAAGGATGATAAGATACATGGAGAAGCTGGGCATTGGTGAAAAGAAGATTGAGTGGTGACATGGTCTCACTCTTTAAGTACCTAAAGGGTTGTCACAAAGAGGAGAGAACAAGCCTCTACTGCCCCAAAGGGCAGGACCAGGCTTTATGGTTTGAAATTACAAGAGTGTATATTTCAACTGAACATTACAAGGAATTTCTTAATAGTAAGAGAGTTCAACAGTGCAACCAATTGCCTAGGGAGGTGGTTGGGTCTCCTCTTGTTGCTGTTGTGTTCCTTCAAGTAATTTTTGACTGATGGTGACCCTAAGGTGAATATATCGGGGGTTTTCTTGGCAGAGTTTGTTCAGAGGGGGTTTGCCCTTGCCTTCGTCTGAGGATGAGAGGGTGTTATTTGCTCAAGGTCACCATATGGGTTTCCTTGCCCAAGCATGGATTAGAACCATGATCTCCAGAGACTCTCCACAGTTGTAGTCCAATGCTGAAACCACTGCACCATGCTGTTTCCTTCTCTGGAAGTCTTCAAAAATGGGTGGAAAATGAATTGCTGGGGCTGCTTTAGCTAGAGATTCTGCTTTGACCAGGGAGTAGAACTTGATAGCCCATGAGGGACTTTCCAACTCAATGATTCTATGGCCCTATAATGATCCATTGAATTTTTGCTTGTAATATAGGAAGAGAAGGTAGATCAGAATGCATTGATAGATTACTGAAGCATTTACAGCAGGGCAATGGTTTCCACTTCTGAATTTTATAACAACAGCAAAAGCCACCACCCCCACAGTTAAGTTTACTACACTCTCTAGTAAACTAAATGTAGATTTTTACTTAGGTATTGTATGCCCAGCCCATTTTCTTCCTCCGTTATAAAAATGTTGGATGGTGATGGTGGGTTTAAATATCCAAGTGTAAGGGGACACATCATAAACTGATGATGATCTTACATAAATTCACTGACAAGGGGCTCTTTCACACCACACTATTATACCTCCGTGATTCAACGTTAACCATGACTGCATCCTACAGAATCCTAGAATATGTAGTTTGGTGCTGCCTTATAGTTCTCTCTTTGAGAATTCTAAATACAGTTGCCCTTCCATTCTTGCAGACTGGTTTTGCATATTCACAGAGGGGTGACCTCCAGTTAAATCAATGGGGCGCATACCCGCAGGCACACACATGCAGGTGCCTGCAGGAGCATGCCCTATTCAAGCCTATGGGTATTGAATATTGGCGAGTATCCATTTTCACAGGGGGGGGAGGTCTGGAATGGATTCCCCCGTGAAAACGGAGGGCCAACTGTACTCCTCTCTAAACTGCACATCCCAGGATTCCATGGAATAGAGAAATGGTAGTCAAAGTGAAATCATCATGTTGTCAGTGTGTACTACAAAAGGCCTCTGGGGATCTGGTTTGTTGTAACCAAATGGGCACTATCCATTCATGGCAGAAAGGTAATAGCAGGTTTGGAGGATGTCAAGGTTTGCAGACAGTGCAAAAATTAGGAATGGAGTGGGACAAGTTGCTTCTGTGTCAGTGGATTAGTACATCTCCTCTGGGATTTAGTGCAAAGTTTAAAAGAGCTATCCATGGTGCTGAACCTATTTGGGGGATAGGGCTCGGTGCCTGTATAGTTCACACTAGGGATTCTTTGCCCTACTGACATAGTAGTCAGTGTGTGTTTGTGTCCATGTCCCCACTCTCCCATGGTCAACCCAAGATGCTGATTAGTTTTGGTGTTTCTTGTTGCTGTTGTTGTGTGCCTGCCTTCAAGTAATTTCCAATTTATGGCCACCCTAAGTTGTCATGGGGTTTTCTATGGCTGAGATAGTGTGACCTGCCCAAGATCACCCAGTGGATTCCATGGCTGAGCGATGAATCAAACCCTGGTCTCCAGAGTCCTAGTCCAACATTCAAACCACTACGCCACTGCCTTAAGAAGAATCCACAAGTGGCCACAGCATCTTAAGACAATTTTGCTATTTGGCAGCTTTATCCCCTGTGGGGCTCTGAGGGTGATGATTATATCATTTAATAAACCATCTGATTTGTGTGTTGCTTTAGGCAGAGCATTTGATTTGCCCTTTCTTTCTTTTCTCACTTTGTATTCCCTTAAAGCTCGGACCATCTCTGCCTGTGTGTAGTGCTGTTATTGTTGCTTGGAGAATGTTTACTCCTGGCTCTCTTTAGGACTTAAAAGGATGGGAACTGCCTCCTAATTGCCCAATTAGTCCTAATGCCTGCGTAGTGTTGACTGTTTAGTTACCACGTATTGTGTACAGAACTAATTGTGGTGAAAGCAAATGAATGGGAAGGAAACAAACAAGCTACTAGAAAATAATTACATGGAGTGTTTCTTTTTAGTACCTGTAGAGCAGATTTCATTATAGTCAACAGCTTCTAAAGCTGCTCAAAATAGCGGTATTTGTCATTTTCATAGAAACTTGATAATGACATTAATTTATCTTAATGGTCTGTTCTATTGTTATAAATAGTAAAATTAGCTCAAATTGTCTTGCTTTTGCTGGTTTTGGATGGCTCCAAAGGGCCCCACAACAGCAGATGAGTAGGTAATTTGGTGTGCTTGACAGACTTCCAATAATTTGTTATGTGGAACATGAGTAATGTTAGTGCCATTAATGTTCATTTTCCTCTAAATTCATTACTGCCCTTTTCCCTTTTATCTTTTTTAATGTCTAGGCCATTTTTCTATATTTCAAGTGGCTTCACCAAGCCTATTCCTATTCCGCTATAGTAGCTATTAACATTCTGAACATAGCGAACATCAGGTAGAAAAACAACTCTTTATCAAATTATGGGCTTGGTGGCTATTTATGACCAAAAGCAGGTAAAACAGGGTGGTATTAGGCAACGGCCATAATTAAATCAAATCCCATTGTAACGAAATTTAAATGTTTTCATGTTTCTTGCAAAGATTAATGGGGAAGGGTACACTCAGGGGAGAAATATCTCAGGAGGTGTAAATGCTTTAATACAGAACAGATTAGTACAATAACAATAATAAAGCCCATTAACTCAAATAATTTCTTTCCTTTAGTATCATCTGTGTTTAAACTTCAACAGATTTTTAAAATCTCATACAGTAGCTGTATATGCCAATTGTGTGTGTGTGTGTATTCTTGAGAAACAATTACTGGGAATTAGAATGAGGTCTGTTGACATGCTTAATCAAAAACAAGAGAACATTCAAAATGATAAAAATGAGTATCTGTTTGCTTTTGAGTTTTACCAGCCTTTAATTCCAGCCTCTTTCCATAGCTATTATACAGTATCTATAGTTTGTACTTCTGCTGAGACAAGGGGCAAGATTTTTTTTATGAAAAGCGGAAACTTTGCTTCATGGAGTTTTGTTGGTCCAATGCAAACCCAGGTATGCCACAAGCAAAGTGTGAGATGGGGATTGCATTGACAGAACCCCTGGTCCCCAACCCAGCTCTCAGCTCTTGGCTATTTGAATAATAAGAGACAGTGGTAGCTGATGCCAACTGGGACTTGTGAAGTGGAAGATGGCGTTAGAGGCAAAGCCAAGGGGTCACCAGAGGTGGAGCCAGATGTATCTACCTTGCCATCCAATGTCCAACCTTTCAAGGACAGGTCCAAGTGTACCTTTCCCCCCATGCTAGTTGGGAGGGATGTTGAGGTCTAGGTGGACGGTGTGTTAGGAAGGATCTAATTAGGGGAATTTATAATTAGCTCAAATATGCAAGAGTGGGGTCCTAACAAAGCCCCGTAGGACCGGGTACTAATATGTATACCAGAGGTCTAAGGAATCTCACAACGGATGACGCTGAGACAGGCTTCTCCAATTAAAGTCTAAATATTTATTA
>JAIPUX010001232.1:148828269-148840725 GCA_020142125.1 Phrynosoma platyrhinos | reverse complement strand
GGGTTGTCTTATACACCCAGTTGTCTTATACACCAGAAAATACAGTACATTCCCCTCCCCTCTCATGAGTGATCTCCATTACAACAGGCAGAAGAAGCAGGGTCACTGTTGCAATTCCCCATCATACCAGAGATTACTTGCATAAAGAATGGCGGGAGGAAACATAGGTTAGCTGTTTCCTGGGCGATAATAACAGATTCCCATCAATTACAGTAGTAGCTTACTAGTAAGTGGAGAATGGGAGATTTTCATGGTTCCTACATGTCCCCTAATACATAGGGATCATGAGCCAAACAGTTATGAATGCTCTAGGTCAGTGGTTCCCAAACCTTTGGTCCTCCAGAAGTTTTGAACTTCAGTTCCCAGAATTCCTAACTGGCTAGAGATTCTGGGAGTCGGGGGTCCAAAAAACCTGGAGGACTAAAGTTTGCGAATCACTGCTCTATGTTATGCATTCATAACTCTTGAGCAAGATTCAATCTCCCCCCCCTTCATAAATTTGATTAAATAATCTGGGATTTGATTGTGTTTTGAAAGAGGAAGACTCCTAGGTTTTGAGTTCCTTACAGAAGGATAACCCTTTCTGTCCAGGACAAAGACTAACAGAAACACATGCAAAAGTATGGTCTAGACAGGGTGTTGTAAGATAATAAGTGAGTTATCATCATCTCAGTGATAGGTGATTAAACAAGAAAAATAATTCACAAACACAAGAGGTTTTTTTCCAGCATTTTTATGTGAAGGCATCTGGGCTTTTGTCAGCAGATGACAGAACAAAGGGGGGGATGTGCAGTTCTTTCTCTCGTTTTGGGTTGGAGGGGAGAAGAATCTCTCCCCTTTAGGATTCCTGAATTTGTAATATAGCACTCCCGGGTAGTTTCCCTTTTCTTAAATTACTTCTTGGATTTTGCATACAATACACTTGAGAGCTACAGATAGCTGCAGTACAAACTGTAAAAATGGTTTTTAGAAGAAAAAAGATTAATCAAAACTCTTACATATTAAAACATTCGCTTTGGAACAGTAGTATCAGTAAACACTGACATTGCAGATTAATCAAAGTCACCTTCCAATTTGGTTTTTTTATTCTTGCCAGTATTGCAAGCAGTCACATCAATAACATGTTTTTATGTAGGGTAGAAACCTCTTTATACACTATATAGTCTGCTATGAAATAATCCAATTATTGCACTTCATTACAAAATAAAAACTAAAACCCAGGCTTTTGTCCTACTGAAATGAACACACATGGCCTGCAAATGAAACTATGAGATGAAAACATTTGCTTACAAAAAGACAGACTCTTGAAAAGTTATGGAGAAAACAGCAAGTGAACATGAAGATGTTCCTAAGTGTTTGTTTTTCTCACACTGTATTAAAGAGCATAAAAGGATACAACTCTTCCATCACAGCTCCTTTTGAGGGGAAAGGAGACAGACGATACTTAGATGATCCTTCCATTCTACTTTGCAAAAATTACTAGGGGAATTTAAAATGATATAGAACAGGTTGATTTTTTCAGGATATCACTTGTCTAGAAAAGTTTAGGCTCTGCCTATACTAGTGAAAAGCACACAAAAACCCTGCATGTAAACATTGCACATCTAATCCAGACAAGAGTGCTGTGGTATGCACTTTTAAATGAGGATTGGTGGATTAACCCAGTGCAGAATACCCACTTATACATTGATTGCACCAGCACTTATTAATAGCCTAAGAAATGACACAACTCTTGCCATGGATACACTAAGGGGTATCCAGTGCTCAACTTAAACCAGAGTTTTGAAAAAATACTATTTTGGAGTATAACTCCCCAAATCCTCCCAGCCACGATGACTATGCGTGCTCTGGTAGTTACAATCCAAAAACAATTTTTCCAAACTCTGGTCTAAGCTAAACCCTGGAAGCAACCCAATGCCTTTGTGAAAATGGCTATGTTAGTTCTGAGTGTCCTGTGACACACTGCATGGAACTGGAAACCAATGTTTGGCATCCAGTTTAACAGAGCTAGTATCTTGTGGGGCCAGGGAAGAGGAAGAAGCAAGTTTCTAGCCCTTATGGCTGAAGATATACATTTGAGCAGGCATTCATCAATATAAAGAATTCAAACTTTGTGGAGGTTTATGTATTTTATGAACTATTTGTTATATTTGCTGTAATTATTGATTTGCAAAACTTTAACATGTTAATACAAAATTAATTAAAGAAAAAGAAATACTGAAAATCAAAGCAAGGTTGATCAGGAGTTCCAGGGGCCAGGGTTTCATGGTGTTCCATGGCCCCACATCTTATGCAATGATTGCCAGAGCAGAATAAATTATGCAAAATACAGATGTAATTGCAAGTTTTCATAATTTATTCAGATTACAGGATTTAGATTTCTTTTTTCACACAGGATACACAACCTTTTTCTGAAAGACAGTGGAGATTATGCATGTAGGATGTATTTTGTGTATCTGATATGGAAACCATCCATGTCACAGTGCAGATCTCACAGGCTGGCACAGGCCTGACCTCATAACCCCAGTGCAACTTATACTACAACTTACCTAAACTGCAACTGGATGACACAGAGGCTGCTCTTACAAAGCTATTGCCATGCTTGGCCATGAAATATGAGACTGCTGACTGCATGTATTAGGAACAGAACATTGACACAATCTGCTACAGTAAATGCTTTTGTGGGGTAATGGCCATAACATGGCCCTATGCTCACCCTATCATCTGCACCCCTGGAAATAACTGCACTACACTCTATGGAGGTGGCAATAGCTGCCATTGGAGTGGAGACTTTCAAGATACTGGGGGAACATGCTGTGTTCCTTTTCACATGGGACAATTATTATGTCCAGCATGTGCCACCTGGGACTGTTTCCTGCAGCTTCGTCATAGCAGCCAGAACATAAGGCATTGCCCACCCTCTGAGGGACATGGACGGACTGTAAGACAGAGGAACAACTTGCAGAAGCACTCTTGGGTCATATGGTAACACTGGGGACACACTTTAAGAGTGATGAAGTATATGTCTAGAGGTTTCTTGCCCAAACAATGGTGGTTGCAAACCTAGAAGCAAAGAGCAAGTACTTTACAAATGAGGCACCTTTACTAATGAGTGTTTTGTGCAGAGCTTGGAAAAATGCCTTTTTTGGATTGCAGCTCCCAGAAGCTCTCAGTTAGCATGCTGTCTGGAGGGTTCTGAGTGTCTGAGTCCAAAAAATTAACATTTCCAAACTCTAGTCTGTAACTTGACATTAAAGGGCCTGTATAACCGTTGCCATCTATTCCCTTGCCCCCCTCAGAGCTTGCTGATATATTTGGATCACTACCTAACAGTAAAGGAACTGGCACAGCTGTTGTCTAGCATATTGGCATATTAGCCCGCCAGTTACATGTGGATAAGCACTAAAGTTTCCTGGAGAAATATGAGCTCTGCACACACTCTGAGATCCTCAAGTGTGTGTGCACATGGATGTTCTGAGTGTCAATGTGTGAAAAACAAAAAGGAAACCCAAGAAACATGGTAGAAATGGCTGTTTCAAGATGGAAGGATACACACAGTGAAGCTGAGAATCTTATTCCCCCCTCCCACCCCTCCCAGGTATGAAGGTAGCATTTTTGGCCCAGCTTATTACCAGCTGCATCAGTAGTAGAAAAGAAAAGGAACAGAAGAAAAGAAAATACAGCTTGCTTGAAGGTTTTGAACCAGCCATTTAGAAAAAAGAAGCTGTTTGAACACAGGTGGTGCTGCTTTGAGAGTTTATACAAGACTTCCCGGCCAGCAGATAACTGTCAATGTTACTTTATTCCTTTGTTCCTTCAGCATAGGAACCAGTGCAGAATGGCTCATCCCCACAGTTGAAAGTCCATTGACCGCAACAATCATATCGCCACATCTACAGAGGGAAACAGAGAGCGAGGGAAGATGGCAATATTAGTAGATATGAGCAAAGTGGGAATGCAAAGAATGCTCACACTTTTTTCTATGCCTTGGTGAGAATAGGTGTGGCAACACACTGAAGTACCTTAGCAAGAAAACGGTCAACCTCTTTAATTTTTTTTCAAATTTGGGGACTTCTTATTTTTAGCAAAAAATTGTTTTGCACAAGAAACATTTTGGCACATGAAATGCTGTGACTCTGTGATCCAGCATGTAGCTTTGTGCCACATAACTGAGAGTCAGGCACTTTAAATTACCGTAATAAATTCTAGTAATAAAGATATCTAATGTAATTTATATTTTGAAAGGTAGCATACATTATGCAAAAGGCAGGGTTGTTTGGGTGGAATATGCGGATAGACTGAACAAATTACCAAGCTGCATAATGCAGTCATCCTTTTGTATCTGTGAGGGGTCTGTTCCAGATCCCCACCCCACCTCCACCCCCGCAGATAGGAAAAAATATGGGTCCTCAAGTCCTGTTGTTCCCTATGGCAGCGCAAGGTGTGTGTGGCCACATGCACCACCTCCATTAAAAACAACAGGCTTGCTGTCTGCGGAAGCTCAAATCCATGGATGGCAAGCCAGCAGATAATGAGAGCCCACTGCAATACATTTGGAACATATACAATGTGACACTGAATTTGCAGAAATTATACATTATCCCTGGCTACTGTACCACCATGTCTCAAAGAGCATAACAGGAGGAAGTGAAATTGCTTACTTAAGTCTTCCATCAAAATACGCTGGTGTTCCCAGAACAATCGTTTTTATGAAGAAAGGCTGGTTTGTGTGATTTTCCTCATAGCCCCCAACAATGCTAAAGCCCCAGCTTGCCAAATTGCTCCTCCGTAGAACTACATCGTGGCAACTGTGCAAGCAGCTGTGGAAAGAGAGTGTTACAAATGGATAACTTATACTATTTGTAAACAGTGCCTCAACAGGTTTCCAATAAAATTGGCCACACACAAACAAAATATATTATTTATAGTTTTAAAAACAAAAACAAAACAGTAATTAGTCACTAGCTCATAGCAATTTCTGAAGGCATCATCACTATTACATCAATCTGGCACCCAACATAGCTTAACGTTTCTCACACTCATTCTGCTGAATATATTCAGGAAAGTGCCAGGTGGATGAAATTCTATGGAAAGGTATTTTGTTGTGAGTTAACTTTGGTCACTGAATGAATACTCATTGGAAGTATGTGTGTCTATACAGAACTTCAGCCAACATGGCATCTTCTTGATATGTTGGACTACAAAGCTCATTCCAGCTCCAAATGGAAAGTGGAAGGGGAGTTGTTATTAAAGGCATCTGAGTGGAAAGAAAGTGTTAGTGAAATATGGCTTTGCAACTTCTTTTCCATTTTTCTCAAAACTTCTATGGTGCAATATCTGAACTGACCACTGCAGGGAAGCTACAAAGCATTTTCTTGTATTTTTGAATGTTGCAATTGTAACAACATTGCCACCTCCTTAGTAATGAGTATGTCAGTGAGTTCCACTGTCTGGGCTGCAATAACAGTAATAGTAATGACTTGTTGAGTGATCAGAGTATTAAATGCAGTAACTACAGTTGGCCTGCCACATTCACAGGTGTAACTGTTGCATATTTGATTATTTGTGAGTTTGCCATCAATAATTAAATGGTGGGTTTTTTTTAGTTTTGTGGCCTAGTGTGGAAAATCACAAAAGACACATGCAGACTAGAAAATGTAAAGAAAACTAAAAAAAAAGTTTAGTAAGTCATAAAAGCATAAAATAACTCTGGAGATTATCACACTAGGGCCAATTCCACAACAATTGTGCTATTGGAAGAAAACGGGACTATAGTGATCTATAGTTCCATACAGTTGTGCAAGCATGCTGTGACAATGAAACAAAAGTGGAACCAAAACGCAGTCATGTTCTGCATACAAAAGCTGATTGCGTTGCTGTATCATTAGTATATCATGATTGGATGTTTCACGCATGTGTCATTATTGTGCTACTGTGCGATATGGTTCCATCTCAAACAGAATAAAATTTCTATATTTAACAACATGATATATATATATCCAGTTCAAATAAAATACACAGTGATCTATACTTCAAAATAAGACAGAAATCTACTCTGTAGATTGCTCTAGCAATGAGAGCAAATTGCTTGTGCTAAAGTGCAATCTGGAAAAAGCTCCCCGATAGCGCTCCCCAACAGTGTGAAGGCATTGTTATTAGTTTCCGTGCTTTTGCAATAGCACAAATGAATCACTATTGGCAAACCATTCATGGGGTTTCCCCGTTAATGAGAAGTTGTGGAACAATTCCAGGTTATTCACAAGAGAAGTACTGGATGAACATGATGTCATGTGAAAATCTTCATGCGATTGTGCTATAATGATGGGAGCATTCCATTTTCCTCTCGCTTTATAACCCCGTATGATAATCTTCTCTGAGTATCCCTGCTTTTTCTTCTGCCCCTGGAGGGTCACCCAGTGCTGGTCACCACACTACAGTCACTTTCTTCTTCTCCAGCCACATCTTTAGCTCATAGAGATAGGAATATAGACTAAGTTAAAGTTTGGAAGCCCTAGAGATATTTAGGGTTTTTCCACTTTCATGAGGGCCCTGCACTTCTAACCCCTGCAAATGTGAAGGGCTGACTGTAGTTCCATTTTAAAAATAACATTCATAAGGAATAAGTAAACAATATAGCTGACCAAGAAAATATGAATGAATTGACCAACTATTAATGGCTAAACATGACACAAAGCCAAGACCATTACTGTTTAGATTGCTTAGCTGCCATCTAACTGCGTTTTAAAAATGGTTACTGCTCCTTTGCCTTCATTACTGTATTCATGGTTGTTGTTTTTTTAGTAAATAATATCTTTTTCTTTCTTTTTCTTTTTTGTAAAACTGCAGTCTGACCCTGGTGTTCTAGAATAAAAGCTAAAAAATAGAATTCCTTGCTCAATTGTTTGCATTTACTGAAATGCTTGCTAATGTTGTTAGGATCATAATAATATAATGCATTTTTTCCCATGAGTATTTTAATTGTTTCAATTAATGGCAGATTAATTTGTCAATTGAATAAGTATAACCATCATGCTGGCCAATAATTAAAGCTTCTTCTTGTTGTAACCATCTTAATACTTATTTAAGAAAAACCCCAAAACACCTTACTCCCTGTCTGACTATGTTTGAACACCAAATTGACTAGAACTTTTTGACCCATCAAATATCTATACCCTCTTCATGTCTCTCTATCCAGTGTAGTCCTGAGGTCTATTTTCCCATTCAAAATATTAGATGCATATATAACCAGTGCCTAGTGGGGAGGGTGGGTTAGTTAAATGCTCATATATTCTGTCTTTTCCTTAATGAGTTGAAGGCAGTGCACGACTCTCATAGTCTTCATCTTATTTGTACATAAAACCTCTGTGAATCCTCTTTCAGGTTAAAAGAGAATGATTGGCCTGAAGTCACCCACTGCCTTTCAGGATTCAGTGGGGACTAGAGCTTTGACTGCCAACATCCTAGTCATAACACTCGAAGCTCTATACCACAGTGGCTCTCTAAGGGTACTAGATAATATTTAGGACTTGTAGAATGCACACAACATCATAGTGACTTGTCTCAAAAGTGATAAGCAGTTGACTTAAAGGCAACTCAAGACCTGTCCAAATAAAAATGCAATAGTTAGAGAAGACCACAGGTAGAAGCAGAGGTATTCAGTTGGCTGTGAAGCAATACCTTGGAAGTCCCAGCCACATCACCCAAGATGGTGACCAGCTTGCATCATATTCATTCTCGCTGATGGTGCTAGGGGGCTCATCATTTGCCTGGGGCTGTTCTTCAGCAATCTGAACCTCCAGAGCTTTAAGGACAACAACTGAAGAGGCAGCACTGGCTTTGAGCATTGCCACTGCCTCACTATGACTTAAATTGGTCAGATCAATGCCATTAATATTCATCAGCACATCACCTAGGGAAAAAGGAAGAAAAGAAGGAGAAAATTCTAATTAGGTGTTGAGGAACCTCTGCAAATTTTTATTGTGCAACAATAATTGCTGTTTTAGACTCCTAAGTGGCACTTGCATCATATAAACCATTGTCGTCACAATGGCACATACTGGCACATAGATCATGCTTGCATAGTGTGAACCTACTACACTCACACAGTTATACAGTGGTTGCACTACATCACTCTTCTGCACATCTGCCAATTTGCCTGCTTATTGTGCAATGGAGATTGCTTCAGGTTGACTATTTGACTGTATATTGAAGATTAATCTCTGGTCTTTAATAGCTTCTTGCTCTTTACTCATGGTTAGTAGAGCCAGAATAATATGCTATTTTGGTGTAGAACATTTTAAACTTAGAATGCCACCTTTTGGGGTTTAAATGTGTTTGTCTCAGTTCTTCCACCCAGCCGATAATTTAATCATGAGTATGTCAATTAGTCTTGGAAGCCTGCAAAATTCATTTGAAAAAGAAGAAAATAATTAAGATCTGTTTTACTGGCAAAGATCTCTGACACTAAGATATATGCAAACACTATTAACGATAAAGAAACTCTATCCTTGTGGCCAAAACCAGACCAGGAGATGATTGTGGCACAGATCACGAACTGCTCATAACAAAAATCAGAGTTAAGATGAAGAAGCTAGCAAAAACCATCATTATACCAAAATATGACCTGAATAACATTTCAGATGAATTCAAGGACAATGTAAGAGACAAATTTGAACTACTGAGTATAATCGACCGGAAACCTGAAGAACTGTGGACAGAAGTCAAAGACATTATTAAGGATGAATGCAAGAAAACACTAAAGAAAACAGTGGCCAAAAAGAAAGATAAGAAACAATGAATGATAGATGAAACACTTCATGCAATAAAAGAAAGAAGAAAGCAAAAGCAAAGGGAGATAGGAACAAAGCCAGAAGTATGAACACAACTGCCCAACGTCTGACATGCAGGGATAAGGAGAAATACTATAATGACCAATGCAGAACAATTGAAGACAACAATAAAAAGGGAAGAATGAGAGACCTCTGTCAAAAAAAAAAATCTGACAAATTAAAACCAAGTTCAAACTGAGTGCAGGGATGCTCTATGGAGAAAAAAAGAACATAAAAAAGAAGAAATAAAAAGATGCTGGAGGCAATACACAGAAGAGTTATACAAAAGCGATGAGGGAATGAATGATATTTACAATGAGGAGCCATATGAAGATGAACCCCAAATTCTAAGAAGTGAGGTGGAATCTGCAATAAAGGAAATGGTGCAGAAATCACATGGTACAGTTAATATCCCAATTGAACTGCTACAGACAGATGCAACTTTGAAATATGCCAACAAAGACTGGAAACACTCGATATACATACCAATGAACAAGAAAGGAGATACAGAAGACTGCAGCAACTATAGGACAGTAGCACTAATCTCACATGCAAGCAAAATAATGCTCAAAATTCTGCAGCATAGACTCCAACCATACATGGCGAGAGAGATTCCAGAGGTGCAAACAGGATTCAAAAAAAGAAGGGGCACTAGGGACCACATTGCAATTATATGATGGGTAATGGAGTGCACCAAAGAATTCCAAAAAGGAATAAGCATGTGTTTCATAGACTTCAGCAAAGCATTTGATTGTATAGGTCACGAAAAACTATGGAATGTACTCAAAGACATGGGGTTGTCACTACATCTGATAGACCTGATGAGGAATCTGTACCAAGGACAAGAGGCCACCGTCAGAACAGAAATCGGGGAAACAAAGTGGTTCCCAATAGGCAAAGGGGTCAGACAAGGCTGCATCCTATCACCCTACTTGTTTAATGTATATGCTGAAAACATTATAAGAAAAGCAGAATTAGAAACAGAAAAAGGAGAAGTTAAGATAAGAAGAAGAAACGTTAACAACCTAAGATATGCGGATGACACCATATTAGCAGAAGACATTCAGGAATTGGAACAGTTAAAAAGGAAGGTCAAAGATAAAAGTGCAAAGGCAGGGCTGATGCTGAATAATGACCACAGAAGAAATACACAAATTCAATCTAGACAGTTAGGAAATTGAAATAGTTAAAGAATCCCCATATCTAGGATCAAACATCGACCAGAATTGAGACTGCAGTCAAGAAATAAGAAGTCTAGAAATGGGAAGGACAGCTGTGAAAGAACTAGAAAAGATACTGAAGAGCAAAGACGTACAACTAAGCATTAAAGTCAGAATTGTTTGGGCCATTGTATTTCTCAATTACCATGTATGGATGTGAGACCTGGACAGTGAAGGTAGCAGACAGAAAGAAAATCAACTCATTTGAAATGTGGTGCTGGAGAAGACTACTTAAGATACCATGGACAGCCAAGAAGACAAACAAATGGGTTCTTGAACAGATGAGACCAGGGCTCCCCTTGGAAGCAAATATGATCAAGTTGAGACTATTGTACTTTGGCCACATAAAGAGAAGGCATGGATCACTAGAAAAAACAATAATGCTAGGAAAGGCAAATGGTAGAAGCAAAGAGAGGAAGACCACAAACCAGTTGGATAGACTCGACCATGGGGGTTATGGACAAGGGCTGGCAGGATATGGGCAAGGCAGTGGAAGATAGGGATTCTAGGAGATGTCTCATCCACAGGGTTGCCATGAGCCGGAACTGACTTGAGGGCAGCTAATAACAAACAAATTAAGATCAGTCATGGCAGGAATGTTATAATTTTTGAAGCTGGCAATTTTACTTGTGATTGTTAAACAACTGGGAGATGGCAATCCTGCTGCTTGACTTTGGCCAGAGAATTACCAGCAGATTTCATTCTACCTTCTTTCCACCTCAGCTCTTCAGTAACTTGCAAGTACAATGGGTGCATTTGCAATGACTGTGTAGTTCTTGCAAAGCAGCAACATGAGGAAAAAAGTTGCAGGGGCAGTCATCACGAGAGAAGCAAACTACTGCTCAGCACTGGTAGATTTTGTCTGCTTTCCTTTGTCACAGCTGCCTGACTCTGCCCAGAGTGCAGCCACTATTATAGTGCACCAGCAGGAATCTGGGCAATATCTCCCACATAAGCCCCAGGGAAATGAAAGGGGATCTGTGCAAGATGAATGGAGCCCCCATGTATTTCAGTGAGACATGTATGTGACAGAGTTTTCTCCTCTAACACACTGCCTCAAGAGGTCATTCCATTCCCACCTCTTTTGATCCTGCCATCTCTGGCCAAGCAGCCATGAGGCTGTACGCTCGTAACGAAGATGGGTAGTTCGCCACTTTTGCTCCCTCTGCCTCCCGCTACAGTCATGCCAAGGGACTCATGGGGCTCCTTCTTCACTGTAATGTGCTTCTCTTGGCAAGTCACACACTGTGAGAGGTCCTGAAAGAAGATTATTAAATGTTGATATTTCAGGCAGACATTCAGGACAAGCTGGATATAAAACCCACATTTAGTCATGTGCAGTCTTCTCTTTCAGTCCCACCCTTTGGCCACCAAAAGTACTGAGATCCTGAAAGCTTCCATGAACACCTTGGGAAATGTAAAATACTGGTGGATCTTCTAATCTGACAATGGTATTTAATCTGGGTAGTCTGAGCGGCAGCTGAAAAGGTCCTCTGGGAAGTCACCACTAGTCTAGTTTTCATTGACTGTAGTAAGTTCCTCCTAGAAGACCTGAGAGTAGGAAGGATTATATGGGAGGAAGTGTTCCTTCAAGTGAGCTGGACCCAAGCCATGAAGGGCTTTATAGGTAATAACCAACACCTTGTACTGTGCCCGGAAGCTAACAGGTAGACAGTGTAAGGATTTCAAAATAGGTGTTATCCGGTTGAACCTAGATTTACCTGAGACCAATCTGGCTGCAATGTTTTGTACAAGTTGAAACTTCCGAAAGTGGCACAAGGGTTGCCCCATGTACAGCGTGTTACAGAAGTCGAGACGAGAGGTTACCAGTGCATGTACAACCGTTTCTAGGTCCCTTGGCTCCAGGTAGGGTTGCAGCTGGTGTATCAGCCGAAGCTGATAACAGACACTCTTAGACATTGCATCAATCTGAGGTGACAGTTAGAGCGATGAGTCCAAGAGCACCCCCAAACTGCAAACATAGTGCTTTAGGGGAAGTGTGACCCCATCCAGGACTGGTGAATTTATCTCCATAACCGGATTAGGGTTACCTATCATAAGTACCTCAGTTTTGTTTGGATTCAGTTTAAGTCTATTTTCCCTCATCCAATCCATTACTGACCTCAGGCAAGTCATTCAGAGAGGAGATGCCCTCCTTGGTCACTGAAACAGTCCAAGACATAGAGAAGTAAATTTGGGTGTCATCAGCATACTGATAACACCCCGCCCCATGTCTCCGGATGATCTCACCCAACAGCTTCATGTAAATGTTAAACAGCATGGGAGACAGGATGGCACCCTGAGGGATGCCAGATGTCAGCTCTTTTTTAGAAGAGCAGCTGTCCCCCAGCATCTCCATCTGGAATCTACCCAAGAGGTAGGAACAGAACCACTGCAAAGCAGAGCCC
>JAIPUX010001232.1:148789536-148801473 GCA_020142125.1 Phrynosoma platyrhinos | reverse complement strand
GAGATTTGGGAGGGGCTACTGTATAGTCGATAATATATACTTTCAAGTATATACTCAAAATAAGAAGATTAGGAATGGGAAGGATAGTGATGAAAGAACTGGACAAGATTCTAAAGAGTAAAGATATACTGAGCACAAAAAGTAGGATCATCTAAGCCACAGTATTCCCCATTACTGTGTATGGATGTGAGAGCTGAACAGTGAAGAAAGCAGATAAAAATAAAATCAATGCATTTGAGATGTGGTGCTGGAGAAGTATGTTGAGAATAGTGTGGATGACCAAAAAGACAAATAAATGGGTCCTAGAACAGATCAAGCCTGAACTCTCCTTGGAAGCCAAGGTGATTAAACTGAGGCTGTCATACTTTGGCCACATCATGAGAAAGCATGATTCATTAGAAAATAATGCTAGGAAAGTTAGGGCCTAAGCAGACTGCCAGAAATAGTGCACATTAAATTGAGGCACTGCCCTGGCTCGGTGCTAGGGAGTCATGGGAATTGTATTTTTTTCTGAGACATTGAGCCTTCTCTGTCAGAGAGCTCTGGTGCCACAATAAATTACAGTTCCCATGATTCCTTAGCACTGAGCCAGGGCAGTGCCTCAATTTAATGTGCACTATTTCTGGCAGTCTGCTTAGGCCCTTAGAAGGCAGTAGAAAGAGAGGAAGACTACACACCAGATGGACAGACTCAATTAGAGATCACGGGCCTGAATCTACAAGGCCTAAGCAGAACAATGCAGGATAGGGCGCTTGGAGTCTCATCCACAGGGTTACCATGAGTCAAGTTCGACTGGACAGCAGTTAAGAACAACAATATACTTGACTATAAGTCGGCCTCATGTATAATTCGAGTGCAGGTTTTGGGGCTATAATTGGAGAACAAGCCCTCGTCCCCCAAGGCTTGTCCCCAGCCTGGCTGCCCCTCAGAGGACAACCAGGTGGGGAAGAGGAGGGAAAGCAAGTCTTCGCACCCCCCACACAGCCTCATCCCCAGCCTGGCTGTCTCTCAAGGGGATAGCTGCGTTGCGGAAGGGGAAGAAGGGTAGGCACTCACCCCCAAAGCTTCCTCCCCAGCCTGGCTGTCTCCTGAGAGGACAGCCAGGCTGGAGGGGGGGGGAGGAAGACCCTACGTTTTACCCTCAACTTATCCACGGGTCATATCAACCCCCCTAATTTTGGCCTCAAAACCTGCCTTTGACTTATACATGAGGTCAACTTATAGTCACGTATATAAGGTAGTTTATTTTGTAAGCCTCCTTGAATCCCAGTCTTCAGGAAAAACAGGGTATAAATAAAGATGATGGTGACGATGACTATGACATACCCAAGAATAAACTAATAATTCTTACAGATATAATACATGAGTGTCATGGCTGTTCAACAGTTTTTAAACTCACTGCAAATTATACTTTTATGTAAAATACATTCTTATTCTAATGACGCAATCCTCTACAAATTTAATTAGAAGCAAATTTCACTGAGTTCACTTGGGTTTACTGCCATACTGCAGACTAACTGTAAGGCTTTCTGATCTCTCTCTCTCTCTCTCTCTCTCTCTCTCTTTCTCTGTATTTTAAGTAGAGAATTACAGATTCTTCCAGTGTACAAGATACGTTCCCTTCGTTTGGGCACCAGCAAGGGGATAAGGCATACTTCCCATAAAGCTAAAGTGGGCAAAATTCATAAAGGATCATGATACAATATTGTGGTGATTAAATACAAGCTAGTGTGGTATAGTAGCTAGATTGTTGGACTACGACTCTGAGACCAGTGTTCAAATCCCCTCTTGGCCATGGGAACCCACTGGCAAGTCACACTCGCTCAGCCTCAACAGAAGGCAAGGACCAACCCACTCTGAACAAATTTTCCCAAGAAAACTGCATGATAGGTTTGCCTTAGGGTCACCACTGTCGGAAATTATTTGAAGGCTTACAATAGTGATAAAACCAGAACCTATTCAACAGTAGGACTGCAACACCACTCTTTATTAATAATACTTTCCACTTTCCTGTGGATTCCTTTAACAGTCACTGGGTTTTGCGGGGAGAGGTAGGGAAGGTTACATCAAGCCAGTGCTAATTACATAGACAGCATGGAAGCTGCAATTAGAAGGAAGGCAATTTTTAACATTACAGTTCAAAACAAAAACTTGATAGAAGGGGAAAGGAGTAGAGATGCTGTACAGGGCAAATTGAGCTGGCAGGGAGAGGGAAGGGAAGATATTTATATTCAGAGTAGAAGAGTTCCAGAGATTAGGAGCGTTACTTTTTTGCACCACAGTTGCTTAAATCCTCCAGCTAGTTGTTACCTAAAAAAGGAGTTTCCAAACTATGGTTTGCCTACCCATCACTACCAATTCTATTCAGGCCATGATCTTCTCTGGCGAGAAAACATTTGAGATGTCAGCTCAGAGTACTATACCAAAGGATAAGGCTCTTTTGGGATCATGAAGCTCCTATAAACAACTATGCATGGATTAATATACTTCCAGTGTTTCAGACAGAACTGTTTCCTAGACCTAACTAGAAGTCCCTGGTATTGACAAAGAACTGTCAAACGGATAATACATAAACAGCTCTGTAAAAACACTTTTGGGGGGCTGACTGGGGTATAAATATCTTAAATAAAGAAGAAGCAAGGCCTAACCTTGCTTATTTCATCACCATACACACATACCCAAACTCAGACATAGTCTGATGTTAAAGGTCCTTTCTGGGCATCATTTCATTCAATGCATCTGAAGAAGTAGACCTAGTCTACAAAATCATATGCTACAATTTCTCAACCAGGGGTAGGCAACCTTTCCCCTTTAAGGACCAAGGGACTTCAGCTCCCAGAAACCTCAGCCATGTTGGCCAATAGCTCCTGAAGTCCCTCGGCCCTTAAAGGGGAAAGGTTGCCTACCTCAACGGTGTTACAAGATCCCTTTGCATATTAATATTTCAAACTAACACACCTATGTCTCTAAATCCTGCTTATTTCTGAAATCAGATGAGATTAGTAATGTGAATACCTGGGATCTTCAGGCAGGGCTAGGAAAGTATCCCGCCTGGAAACTTTGGAGGGCTTCTGCCAATTAGCTACTCTTGATGGAGCAACAGACTGACTTAAGATAAGGCTACTTCTGACTTTGCGTCGACCACTATTGTCTCAGTGTTCCTTACTTGCTGGGTTGTTGTGAAATGTGGGGGGCAGAGGAAGGGAGGGAAAGAGAAAGAAGGAGAGAGAGAATGAGATTTGAAAACCATGCATGATGCCTGAGCTCATTCATTGATGGTTAGGATAAAATTAATTTAATTACAGGAACAAACAAACCAAGCAAGCAGAGGAAGTCCCAAATCTGAATCCAGACAGGAATATTTCAGACCATGTATTGGAGAGGCTAACATGAAGAGATACTCCCTTATATGAAAATTCCCTGCGTACAGAAAGCTGGCATGACAGCGAGAAGAACAGACTGGAACCTTTCTAATTTTCTACATGCAATGAATTTTTTGGTATAGGGAAGCATCAAAGCAAGTGAATATCCTGATCTTTGTAAGAGTGCAGTCCGGGCATAAAGCTTTATCTGCTGCTTGTGTGACCCATCAGCCATTCTTTCTTACATAAAGTCTAGCATCCAGTGCAACACAATAGCCATAACAGATTTATCAATACCATGGTAATAGCAATGGTTAAAGAACTGCAAACAGATGGAAAACAAGTGTCAAGAAAAACAGGAAAAAATGATACAAGTGTATTTTTCAAAACATGTAATTCGCTTGGAAATAAGCCCCTTGGAATTTTAGATTGACAACCAAATAACAAAGGTGATGCCCTCGTCTCTCCTTTAAAATTACAATCCATTGAGCAATGGACCACAAATTGCCTAGTCATCTACCCAAGAAGGATTTTTCAGGTTATTTTTCTTCTAAACTTGGGAGGGGAAGGTGTTTTGTTTTTCATGGTGTACTGAGGATTTTTCTCTATAATTCTTCATTGAATAGGCACTACACTGTACAGACTATATAGAAGCCAGACTATCTTAGATTACATTTTCTATTTTTTCCTTTACAAGCGACAGAATGGCTGAAAATTGTATGCCAAAAGATTGGGTTGATCACACACACACACACACACACACACAAACACACGATCCATGGAAAATGAAAAAAAAAACCAACAGAAATAATGAAAGCAAGCAAACTAGTTCCATACATTTCTAAATATCATGAATGAATGGACAAAACTTTTAATGATAAAAACAAATGGAGTAAATAAATGAAGAAAAAGAAACATCTGTCATGTATCCAGACTCTAGACAAAAATACTAAGGTAAATTGCTTGGAATGAATAGGATACTTCCCCCTAGCTACAGACTACCTTTGCCATTTACAGCTTCGAAAAGTTACTTTTTGGACTATAAGTCTCAGAACTCTGAGTCACTATGAGCACTAGCCATCTTGTCCAGGGGATTCTGGGAGCTCTAGTTTAAAAATAATTTCCCAGGCTCTGCTGCCTCAACCTCAAGAGATGATAGTTCTGTCTAAATATTTGAGGGGATGTCATACTGAAGATGGAGCAAGTTGTTTTCTGCTGCTCCGGAGAATAGGACATGGAACAATGGATGCAGGAAAAGGGATTCCAACTCAACATTAGGAGGAACTTCCTGACAATAAGAGATGTTTGACAATGGAACACACTCCCTTGGAGTGTGGTAGAACCTCCTTCTTTGGAGGTTTTTAAACAGAGGCTGGATGGCCATCGGTCGAAGGTGCTTTGATTGTGAGTTCCTGCATGGCAGGGGGTTGGACGGGATGGCCCTTGAGGTCTCTTCCAACTTATGATTCTACAATATTACAGAAGCCAGGGCTGATGGTGACAATAAATAAATAAATAAATAAATAAATAAATAAATAAAATCACCTGACCACAAATCAGGCTGACACCATCAGCAGAGTTAACATTTAAATCTAATTATGCCTTGGCTCCTCAACAGATGCTAAGCCCATCTCAGAGTTCAGCAAAATTATAGAATCTGATGTGGGCTCTTAGCCAGCTGTCTTAACTAGGCAGTGATAGAGCTGGATAATTAGAGATGATAGAAACTGTTCCATATTTAGTCTTGTCATATATTTTTTTTCATTACAAACATCTGGTGCTATAAAGCAGAAGCAATGCTCCATATCCGTTTCTGATGACTTCACTCTCCATCAAGCATGACCTGTCTCAATGGGTATCTGACACCATGACTGAAAATCCACTAATGCAGGGTGCAGGGGGGAGAATAGTGGCAAATAAGTTATGGGAAGCCACAAACAATTTATTTATATATACACAGTTTTTCCAATCTCTTCTCCTTCTCTTTTTAAAGCGCATTCCATCATTCTTTCTGGTTTTAGAAGGCATCTATGGCCTTGTTTACATGACTGATTGACCTCAGATTTCCTCCTGGGCTTGCTGAGTTCTGTTTACATGACACCAAATGTCCAAATTGGGTCCAGACTGTCTGTACAATGCCAACATCTGATTTGGGGCTTCCTCCTGCTAATCCACTTTTAAATAACTCACTTTTGTTGTGGGATTTTGGCTCTCAGCAGGTGGCAAATGGGGACTTTGTAGACTCCCCCACCCAATATGTACCCAAAGTAGCATACATGACTCTGCTTCTCCCCACTTGATCTACGCAACAAGTATGTGATATAGACTGGGCCAAGGGCCAACAATGAGTTTTGTGGCTCTGTGGAGACTTGAACCTAGAACTTCCAAGCCCTAGTTGAAAACAGCACACATATACATGCATGCCAGAATAAAAATAAGTCATTGTTATTGCCAGGGACAAGTGATCTGAAAAATGGGACATTGTGAACAAGGCCACTTTTGGCAACAGGTACAAGGGAATGATTACTGGGTGGGATGGAAGAGGAGGAGGCATAGAATGAAGGCTTGTAAAGGAAAAGGAAAGAGAAAGAAGAAAGAAGAAAGAAGAGGGGGGGAAATGTTTTCATTATGAAGTGGGAGTAAGTGATTGTCACAGGAACCAATATGATCATGGAGAGACAGAGTGGCTCTCAACAATTACTATGTGGAAGTTCACCAGAGAAATGAGCAGTTGCAGTCTACTGACGTCACACCAATTACTAGAATCAAGGGCCAACAAGAATGGCCATAGGTGGGGGAACAAAGGTTCAATGAGAGGGTAAAATCTGTTGTCTTCAGATTTTGAATGGAGAATCATAGAATCATAGAATTGGAAGAGAACACAAGGGCCATCCAGTCCAACCCCCTGCCATGCAGGAACTCAAAATCAAACCATCCCCGACAACAGAGGGCCATCCAGCCTCTGTTTAAAGACCTCCAAAGAAGGAGAGTTCACCACACTCCAAGGGAGTGTCTTCCACTGTCGAACAGCCCTTACTGTCAGGAAGTTCCTCCTAATGTGGAGCTGGAATCTCTTTTCCTGTAGCTTGCATCTGTTGTTCCGGGTCTTGTTCTTTGGAGCAGCAGAAAGCAAGCTTGTTCCCTCCTCAATATGACATCCCTTCAAATATTTTAAACAGGGCTATCATATCAGCTCTTAACCATCTCTTCTCCAGACTAAACATACCCAGTTTCCTAAGTCGTTCCTCATAGGGCATCATTTCCAGATCCTTCACCATTTTAGTTGCCCTTCTCAGGACATGCTCCAGTTTTTCAACATCCTTTTTGAACTGTGGTGCCCAGAACTGGACACAGTATTCCAGGTGGAGCCTGACCAAGGCAGAAGACAGTGGCACTATTACTTCTCTTGATCTAGATACTATACTTCTATTGATGAAGCCTAAAATTGCATTGGCCTTTTTAGCTGCTGCATCACACTGTTGACTCATGTTCAACTTGTGGTCTACTAGGACTCCTAGATCTCTTTCACGCATAGTCTCGTTAAGCCTGGTGTCCCCCATCTTATATCTATGCATTTCATTTTTTTGCCCTAAGAAGGCTGTGTTGATTTGGGGAATAGAAGATAAATGCTTTGACAGTGCCTGAAAGCACCAGCTGACAGTGGGAAAGACCATCTACCACTGTCTCCAGTCACTCCAATAATTTGCTGTCTCTGATTGGAGGTAAGAGTGGAGATAAGAGTGGAGAAACCAGTAGGTGCCCTTTCACACTGCAGAATAATAGAGGTACATTAGAGGCAGCCAGCATGGTGTAGTGGTTGAATGTTGGATTATGACTCTGGAGACCAGGGTTCAAAGCCCTGCTCAGCCATGGAAACCCACTGGATGACCCGGGGCAACTCACATTCTCTCTGCTTCAGAGAAGGGCAAAGGCAAACCTCTTCTGAATAAGAAAACCCCATGATATGGTCACAGTAAACTGGAGATAACTTGAAGGCCCGCAACAATAATTCTACTGTAGGATACAGCCAACTGCCATGGCAGCATCCTACACAATCCTGGGGTTTGTAGTTGGCCTCCGCAGAACAAATCTTGCCAATAAAACCCCATTACAAGTTTCCCTTAGGATCGCCATAACTCAGAAATGACTTGAAGGCACACAACAACAACAAGGCACTAGTGCTCTCTGAGAATTCTGAACACTTCATAAAACTGTGAATCCCACAGGATGTTGCCATGGCAATTAAAGTGGAATATAACACTATAATTGTGTAGTGTATGAAAATAATTCAGGACTCAGATGAATCTCAAGACATTCAATAGCAGGGTGGGAAAATATGGGCTATAGAATGCACACAGTCCTAAGACTGTTTCTGAAGACTTCAAGGGCCTTCCAACAAACAAACCATTTATTTTATTTTATTTTGGCCATGGCAACATCTAGTGGACTTTTTTTAAAAAAGGCATCCCCTATGCTTTACTTCCTGGTTTAAAAAAGTCCTCATTGGGTCAAAACCATGGCAAAATTGCCTCCCCAAGGCATTGATAAGCATCTTTGTGCTTTTCAAAAAGTCAAAACATAGGAGAGATTATTTTGACACTTGAAAATGTTCTCTAAATTGTTCAATATTATTGTACAAAATTGTACAGTTTTGGCTACTGCACTGTTGGGAGGAGCATCATTCTTTTGGAGATGTTGGAAACCAATCTATATTAGAGGCTCTCACACTAATCTTTCTAAAGACTTCATTTCCTTAAAAATTATGCTAAATTTTCCTGTCTCTAAGTGGGTATAAGCGACTAATATATAACACTGTCACAGGAAAGATGCTGACAGCAGGAAGCTGGGAATCTTGTTAGGCTGCCAGAAGAGAATGCTAAGATTAGAGCACTGTTAAGATTGCAACTGAGAGAAATCAGGCATATTTGACAGCAGACTTTTCCCCCTTGCTTCCAAATTGTATCCCATCTCCTTCCCAATAAAAGCTGATTTTTCAGTGCTGGAGAAAATTGTTTCTTTACTCCAGAAACTCTGATTTAATTGGGGGGAGGGAAATCCTTTTTCACAGATTTTCTTTTTATCCTTATATTGTAATATTGTATATCTAGGTGCAGGAAGGAAATTTGACTATTTCTCTAACTTGTATTGGATTCAAATGGGTCAGGTGTCAGGATATTTGAAGGCTATCCATCATCCCATGAACCTATTGAAGATTAATTCTGGAGGCTCATGTTGAAGCCCAGATAGGAAGATGAATTAGACTAATGGGGACAAGAAACAGGACCTTTTCAATGTTCCACTGGATTCCTTAGGCCTGTTTAATTCTTAAAACTGAAAGCAGTCTAACAGATGGAGGTGGAGGACATGGGTGGACATTTTTTTCCACTGGAACTAGTGTTGGTTGGCCATACTTTGCCTACCCTACATAAATAAGATTATAGTTTGTATCTAAACAGTATGTCCCTCTGATGTAAGGCATCCATCAGTAGACTGAGGCAGAATGTAATTCCCCCTCTAGTCTTGCATGCTCTCACAACATCTGATCGGTGATACTAGAGAAGCTTCTACAATACATTGGGGGTGTATGAGAGATGCAGGGAGTGGGGAAGAAAGTAATGTCTGACTTTGGATTTTGTCCAATAAATGATACAAGGATGAGTTTTAAATTGATATGGAGTTTTGGATGTTTTGCCATGTACCAAGTTTTAATGGGAAAACAAATAGTGGCTCTATTTTAGCCGAAAAGAGCTATAATTTTATCTGATTGGTATCAGTTTATATAGGTTGCTAGCTATACAATGAATAAATATTTAAAAGGCAAAAAGCATGAGACTCTTTTGTAAAGAACTTTAAGTAAATCTGAAGAATTGATTATGAACTTCCATGATAAGAAAGGTTTTGTCATCCAAGGGGTTGTCCACATGGGAAAAAAGGCCCGAGTTCCCCCTGCCTCATGTCATCCTATTTAGACAACATAGGCCAAAACTGGATTGGGTTGGATCCTGGGAGACCGGATTCAGATCCAGTGGATCTGGCCCAATACTGGGGTAAATAGCTATCACCCCAGGTCAATTTGACCCCTGGTTTGCAACGGAGTTTCCTAGAAACTTTGCAGCAAACCCTGGCTGTTTAAATGGCCCCTTACCTTGCTGCACCATTGCTCCTAGTGGGAAGCAGACACCCCCGTTGCCATGTCTTGTGCAGAAACTGGGCACTGGCCATGAGGGTCCAAGCGAGGTGATAAATAGACAGACAGATAGGACTTTGGACTTTTCAACAACTGGAAACTCTCTGCAGTGTATGCATACTATCTGAAAGACTGTATCTTCCCATATGAACCTGTCAGAGTCCTAAGAGGTTTTCTTTTGGTCCCACCACCATCACAGGCTTGCTTGGTGAGGAAAGCCTCCTCGATGGTTACTCCCACCCTCTGTAATGCCCTTCCATGGGAGGCTAGGTTGGTGTCTTCCTTGCTTTCCTTTCACCAGCAGGCAAACAGATTTTTTTTTTTATTGAAGCAGGCTTTTAATATACAATCATGTCAAAGATGTTTTTATACAGGGTGTGCGCTTTAGATATCTTTTTAAAATTTCATTTCATATGGTTTTGAACTAGCTGATTTTAATTGTTTAAAAACTTTTATTGTAAAGATTCCAGTCATGTGTCCATACTGCATAATTATAACAATTTAATACTACTGCAAGTGCCATGGTTTTATCCTGGGGAATACTGGGATTTGCAGTTTCATGAGGTGCTTAGAATTATCTGCCAAGGATATGTAGTACTACAGCAGTGGAGAATTCTAAGTACAGTACCTCTTCTAACTACAACTCTCAGGGTCCACAGGATGGAGTACTGCTGGCCAGGTCCAACACAGGCCCCCATATTTGAACTGGCCACCCATGAACTAACTACGTGCTTTTATGAAAAGGGAAAATGTGATGTAGCATCTTGGCCTTCCAGAAAACCAGAGTACAGTTGACCTGCCACATTTGCAGCTTTGACTTTTGCGGATTTGATTATTTGCAGTTTTAATATGTTCTCTCTAGGAATCTCTAGGTCCTACAACACAATGCTGCCAGAAGTTGACCACAGAGTTGTGCTGGAGAACCTAGAGCAGGGGTAGGCAACCTTTCCCCTTTAAGGGCTGAGGGACTTCAGCTCCCAGAATCCCAGGAGCTATTGGCCAACATGGGACTATTGGCCAACATGGCTGAGGCTTCTGGGAGCTGAAGTCCCTTGGCCCTTAAAGGGGAAAGGTTGCCTACCCCTGACCTAGAGGTTCCTAGAGAAAACACTTCTCTAGGCATTTGTATATCCTGTGGCATGATTCTATGATCAACGTCTGGCAGATATTGACCACAGAGTTGCATTGGAGGACCTAGAGATTCCTAGAGAGGCATGCTTGCAGGTAAAAAGACTACTGTTTATTTATTTGTGATTTTTCCACATTCACATAACCTCAGCAAATGTGGAGGGACAACTGTACTCCTTCTACCTTCCTTACAAATATTTCTTCCCTTAACTCACCCCACTGCATGACAGCTTTGCGTGGGAATTTATTTTTAAGGGCAGCAAGTGTTCTCTATTCAAGGACCATTGATGATGGACCATGTCGAACAAGATGGTTAGCAACTGCACAGAAAACAGAGGAGGAGGCAGAATGGGGAAGAGACAGAGAGTACGCATTAGTTCAGTTTCAAGAAAAGACAATATTAAGGCAGAATTAAATCCATCCCTGAAACCTGTGTATTTCTGAGTTTCTGCTGCTTTGGATTTCCATGGTAACAAGAAGCTTCAGGCTTTAATTACAGCAGTGACTTTAAGAAGAGTGCTAACTCTTCTCACCCTCTTTCTTTCAAGGACACCTCTCTGTACATTGCCTTATTAAAGGCTAATATTAGGTTCTAGAATAAATTATACACCATACTGTGTGTACTCTAAAGAGAGAGTGGGATGAAAACTGGTCTCTCCCAAGATAAATTATGTGATCTATATACATTATAGAATTCCAGGAACAATATGCATCTTATATATCCATCTTCCCCCGCAGCTTCTTTTCCATCTATGCAGCCGTTGTTTAGATTAGGGACTGGAATCAGTTTGCTACTCATCTCCTACTCCGCACTGCGGAACTGGCCATAGTCTGGGAGCGGATATCCAGGTTGTGTGGGGGCAGGCAAGGTATGGTGGTAACAAATGTTACAAAAGAAGGAGGGATCGATGTTTAATACCTATCCCTCCTTCAGTTTGCTCTGTTTCCCAGGATAACTTGTAGAGCGTGCCAACCATTCCACTGACCCTCAACCTGCTCCTTTGCAATGCCAGGCTGGTCAAAAACAAGACCCATATCATCCACGATCTCTTAGTGGATGGGGCGGCCGACCTGACATGCTTTACTGAGACCTGGCTGGGGGATGCCAGCTCCGCGATATGGGCGCAGGCTCTCCCAGCTGGGTACTCAGTCAGTGAGCAGGTGAGGGAAAGTGGGCAGGGGGGCGACGGCATAGCCTTAGTCCATAGGAACACCTTAACCTTGATCAGAAAGCCTATCTGGAAAACAACCTACATCGAG
>JAIPUX010001232.1:148755896-148778364 GCA_020142125.1 Phrynosoma platyrhinos | reverse complement strand
AATACACAGGGAAGCCATCAAAATCCACAAACACTTGGACAACTTCAATAGGAAAGAAGGAACCCTTAAAGTAAACAAGGTTTGGCTACCAGTCCTGCAAAATAGGAAAATCAACACTCAGCAAATGCAAATGAGAAACTACCCAGGGTCAGGGGCTTTCCCAGCAGACAATGATCTCCAATTAGCTGACACTAATCCTCTTTTGCATACCCTCCCACGCTGAGGCCCTGCCATCAACAACAGAACAATACACAGTTTACATGGGAATCACTCCTCCCTACCCAGGGTCTCACAGTATATTTAGACCCACTCTCTTCCATTCCAGTATTTTCCGAAGATGCCAGCCACAGATGCTGGCGAAACGTCAGAAGGAAACTTCGAGAACATGGCCACACAGCCCGAAAACCCACACATGCACACACACACACACAAAACCTATGGATGCCGGCTATGAAAGGCTTTGACTTCACACCCCAAAACATCCTTTCCAAACCGTGGTAGATCTCATGCTTTGAATGCAGAAGGTCCCAGATTCAATCCTTTGAATTTCCAGGTAGGGTTAGGAAAGACTCCTGTCCAATGCTACAGAGCCTTTAGTGCAGGTGATAAGTAGCCATCACACTGGAGGAACAGGGGCCTAGACTAGACTCACACCAGTCCTCCAAGGACCACACTGCTGATACTGAATTCAGTTGCTATCAAGTTTCCCTCTACATGGCTACTGCTGCCAAAATTCTGTGGCAATAGCAGCACCTCTCTATGGTGGAGGAGTATCCAAAAGCTTACTTCAGTATCATGGTCTGCTAGTCTGCATAATAGAGGGTCTCCATTCTTGCTGATGAACCTATTTTCAACCAATGTTTCCTATCGCTTATGTAGAGGAAAAGGGACCAACTGCTTGCTTCATAAAAGATAGCTTCAAATATTCTTTTACATAGCTGTTAAATCACATACAAGAGATCTCTGCATTTGGCCAACAGCAAAATCACTTGTAATTTACTGGAACTCTCCTGGACATAATGTACTTCCAGGCTAAAGTCTAGGAGACAAGAGGTCAAGTAAAACTAAGTGGAAATTCTTAACGCTGAAAATGCAACCAAGTGATTTTCCCCTACCAGATGCTGATTCATATTCTACATTTACTTTTTAATCTTGCATGACATCATGACACCAGATGTTAAATGCTTTTTTCTTCTTCATTACATTAAACAAAGGATATGTTGTTTTGGAAACTGCTTTAGTAGAAAAAGGAAAGCCTCTAGCATGTCCTTCCATAGTAATTTACCTAATCTCTAAAAACACGAGAACCACAACAAAACAATCATATTAGAAGCGAACTTGAAATAATACCTTAAAAACAGTGGCAGCAACTGTGTGGCTCTCCAGATGTTACTGAATTGCAGCCCCCAGCTTTTCATACAACTGTTTCTATTGTCTAACATCTGGGAACTACAGTCCAACAATATCTGGAGGCCTGCACAAATCCCACCTCTGCTGGAAAACATAGTTTACACATGCAGCTAAATGGAGAAGGGAGAAAATTATAACAATTTGTCCCTGGAAGAACATGCCTCTTATTTATTTATTACTGGATGTTTGTAACACTTGGGATCTTACAGTTATATTCTGTACCAAAGAAAGTTTCCAAAGTGTTTTGAGTAGCAGTCCACATAAAACAAATTGCACAATCAGTGGCCTAGATCATTGAAGCTGTCAGGAGTCTATGCTTCTCATAGGAATCTGACCACTAAGGGGCGTTGCATGTAGGCAGGTGGGAATCAAAGGGAACAGCAGATGGGCATTGTAAATAGTTGATGGGACACTGAGGCAGGTTTATGATTAGGATGAGAGTTTGCCTTCTGACCCCAGGAGATGAAAGGAGATGGACCTAGAAGAACTAAACTTCAAAGATCCTTTGATATGGACAACTGGACTACTGGGGAGGGGGAAAGGGGTTTGGTCAGAGGGCTTTAAAGTACTGGTTTGGTGGGAAATACTCAGAGTTGTTTCTAAAAGGATTGCTGTGGCAAAGTGTCTTATTCCAGAATAAAGCTATAGTGAATTTACACTTAGGGCCTGTGCAGACAGAGATGGCTGCCCCAACCCCACGCCAACATCATCCTGATGCCGCGCGTTGTTATGTATGGTGCATGGCATCAGGACGCCCTTCTGGTGCAGCGTTTTGATGTGCTGCGCCAGAAAGGGTGCTGAAGAGCTGCACGCTTGAAAGGAGCGGCAAAAGGGAGGATCGGTTGCCATGGCCCCAATCCTCAGCTAGCAGGGGTGGCCCAGAGCCACCCATCTGCATAACCCCCTAGAAATGTTTTCCTGGTCCTTCAAGTTTCTTGCTACAAGCATGACAGAAGCCAAGCTATCTCTACCCATGTAACCATAGCATCCTACCATAAACTGGAAGACACTGCTCTCTGACTTTCGAAGGCCATCTTTTTCATACTTCTTCCTATTAATTTTAAAACCCTCCTTGCAAGCAAAAATCTAGCAGAGGCATACTGGGTTACAATCCTTCCTCTCTATACCATTTTTATTCACTTGCAGGGCATACTCAAAATTGTCATTTCATTCCATATCATTCTATTTAACACTGAAGTGGGTCAACTGAAATGTTTTGACACCTAGAATATAATTCTTAAATACTGCAGTCCATCTTAAGGAAGAATGATTTCTTGGTCAACTTAAAGAAGACTTGGACTGCCTTAAGGAAGAGTAGGCAACTACCTCTTAGATCCTGGCCATCTTCCAGGCCATTTCTCTTGGCCTTTTCCTTTTCACATCTCCAGAACTAACCTACTGCCCTCAAATGTAAAAGGGATACTACCCTGATGCCAGTGATCAACTGCCAGTCTGGTCAGTTTTTGTTCATCAAATGAAAGAAAGCACCATTTTGTCCTTTGCCTCAAGAAACTAAAATGTTTCAGTCCAGCCCACTGAATAGTTTTTCACCACTGCATTTGTGAAGACATATTTCAAAGTCTATGAAAAATGTCAGTGAAATCTCAGCAACTAGAAGTGTAGATGAATAAGATTTTCAGAGTTTGGACTAAGACTTTGGAGACCAGGGTTCAATTCCCCCACAGCCATGAAACCCACTCAGTGATTGTGGGCAAGTCACACTCTCTCAACCTCAGGGGACGGCAATGGCAAACCTCCTCTGAACAAATCTTGCCAAAAAAACCCAACAATAGGGTTGACATTAGTCAGAAATGACTTCGAGGCATACATCACACAAAGAAAGTTTCTCTTTTGGACTATAGTTCCCAGAATCCTTTGGCAAGCATGACCACTGGCCATGTGAGCTGGGAAACTCTGGAAGCTGGAGTCTATACAATGAAGGTCTGAAGATTCTCAAGGGACAAAGTTTAAGAATCTCATTCTCCAGGACCTCTCCTGTCTTATGAGCAGGGGAGGCAGAACAAGCAAAGCAGGCAAAATGTCATGAAAAACATTCCTTTTAAAAGAACTTAGGATAAGGATGTCTTTCCAAAAAGGCAGAGAAAGACAAAAAATAAAATAGCAGAGAAAATAAACCAGCCCATTACAAGAAATGGTAGCAACAATCTTACTGCCAAATGTTTTTTCTTTCAAAATTGAAGGCACGTTATTTTAAGCAAAACCTTTCCAAACAGAGCAAGATACTAACATCATCAAACATAAACAAGTGGAAGGCTTCTATGGGGTGGATTGAACAGTGAGGACTATTTAAGGGAGATTTTCTGTGTGTTACAGTGCAGAACTGTAAATAGATAACTGTAGAACAATTACAGAGTATGTATCCTAGGAGACTAGACAGAGCTTTCATAACTAAAAGGGCCCAGTACTTTGCCTTGTTTCCCTTGCTAAGTACATGCTACATAAATAATGAAAGGAAGGTTAACAAATGAAGTTGATGTCACATTTTGGGACAGACTGCAAAGTATGGATTGCTGTTTGCTTATGCTGCCAAATTATTTATATGCATTCCCCCTTCCCATGCTACTTACTCATCTTTCACTTCTCCATCCTCCATGCATCCCAATTGACAGAGCGTTAGAATTTCCTACAATGACTTCATTCAAAACCAAGGAAGGGTCTTTACAGCAGCATCTTCATAGCTTGAGTTCAGGGCTTTTTGAAACAAATCTTTTAACCAAGGAAGTTCTGTGTTCCAGCAGAAATATTCCAAAGTAATGTCTAGAATGGCCTGTTCTCCATGACACTTCAAGCCAAATGAATGCAAGAACAGCTTTTAAACAAATACACACACAAACACACAAAGGGGGAAACAAAAATACAATTCACTTTGGTCGACCAGATTTCTGCTGACTCTGTGTCTTTAAATGAAACTGCCTCCTCATTCCAAAATGACAGGACTTTGAGAGGAGGATGCATGCAAAGGATGCCCAAGCATTCTTGCCCCTAGACAGAATTGCTGTTCCTTGCGTTCTAAAGCAATTTTTCAGTACGAATGTGCATGATGAATGTAAGAGAGATCATGGAAATGAAAAGAAACCAGGATTCATTGAAAGTCCTCTACAGGAAAGGTAGGAAAACTGTACCAAAGAGATATTAGAAAAGCTGCAAATACACAGTAAAAGACCCCTTAAGCCCTCTCCCTTCATTGCTACACACTCACACTTTGTTCCTGCAATTTAGACAGTAGCACAACATACCTGCACAATGTATAAAGGCATAGGACGAGTGGCATTGTTCTTCCCAGTGAAAGAGATCACGTGATAACACTGAACTTCAAGAGGGGAGGCTGCCAGCATGTCGATATAAGCACAAAATACACCACTGGAAAAATTAAAAGAGCACAAGCCACCCCCCTCTTTGCCCACAACCACCTATTGTAGCCTACGCTTGAAACACCGCAAATGGGTTCTCAGGCATAATAGCATATAAATGCAAACTCAGCCTTGACAACCACAGTTCAGTACATGCTGTAGCACCGCCTGTCATAGTTAAAAGGATGCAGAGCTGTGAGAATTCAAACTGCTTCCCCCTGGAGGGAATATTAAAGAAAAGCAGACTTTTAAGACAGCCTCCAGATAGCTCCATTCTGGAATTTGGAATTTTTAGGGCTTGCTTTGAGCACGGTGTTTATTACACACAGCAGAGGCAATGATACATGATATGAGATTTACAGTTTCTAAACTGCACAGACAGTCTCCACAAGTAAAGGAGGTTCCCCTCTTCAGACCATTACCCTCCATGTGAGAAGAGAAACAAATGGGTGAGAAAGAGGGCACGGCTAACACGTTAACCCCCCTGGAGCGTGTCCAGAGGAGAGTGACTAAAATGTGAAGGGTCTGGAAACAATGCCCTATGAGGAACGACTTAGGGAACTGGGTATGTTCAGCCTGGAGAAGAGAGGGTTAAGAGGGGATATGATAGCCCTCTTTAAATATTTGAAGGGGTGTCATATTGAGGAGGGAGCTAGCTTGCTTTCTGCTGCTCCATGAACAGGATCTGGAACAATGGATGCAAGTTACAGGAAAAGAAATTCCAGCTCCACATTAAGAGGAACTTCCTGACAGTAAGGGCTGTTCGACAGTGGAACACATTCCATCGGATTGTGGTGGAGTCTCCTTCTTTGGAGGTCTTTAAACAAAGGCTGGATGGTCATCTGTCGGGGATGCTTTGATTTTGAGTTCCTGCATGGCAAGGGGTTGGACTGGATGGCCCTTGTGGTCTCTTCCAACTCTATGATTCTATGTATTTAATCTCCCGAGTTTCTGCAGGTCTGAATAAGGCTAAGGGCTCTGACCCAGAGTTTCAGGAAGTTATTTCTTGGACTACAACTCCCAGAATCCCAAGCCAAAGATTCTGGGAGTTGTAATTGAAAGAAGCAAGTTTCCCAAATTCTGGCTTGAGTGTCTATTTGACAAAAAGGAAAATTAGACCTATGCTGAAAATGAGACCCAATAGCATCATCCTGCTACCTTGGCATCAGGTATTTTGTGTCTTTCAGAAGCCTTTGAGTGGTTTCCAAATCCCTGTTCACCATGTTAATAGGGAAGGCTCTTGTACTTTACCAGGAGGAGGAAGAGGAGGAGCAGAAGAGGACAGAGTTTTGTTTTAAATTCCAATATTCTGATTTTGTAGGAAGAGACCACCACTTCCACTTCTGAATCTGGCTATCACCCCTGCAAACACATTGACTCCAACAAATGAGAAGGAACAGAACCTTAGACATTTTTAAAGGACTTTTTGAAAAAGGATAATCATGCAATGCATGCAACCCATGTGTTTTATATTTTTAAAAGTCTGAGGGCCTTAGCAGTCTGCTAGAAATAGTGCAAATTGAGTCCACTTTAACAGCCCTGGCTCAGTTCTAGGGAATCATGGGAACTGTATTTTTTTTCTAAGACATTGAGATTTCTCTGTCAGAGAGCTCTCGTACCACAATAAACTGCAGTTCCCGTGATTCTCTAGCATTGAGCCAGGGCAGTTAATGTGGACTCACTTTGCACTATTTCTGGCAGTCTGCAAAGGCCCTAAGAAACAGGTGCAATGCATAGTTTTTTGTGGGTTTTTCTGCTGCTCCAGTGTGGCCATGTTCTAGGTACAGTGCATGATTGCATGCTTTGTCTGACACAGAGACTATTATCTAATTAATACCATATTCAACCATTAAATTCATTCTTTACATGCAGTTCTCTGTGTAACCAAAATGGCATAAATGATATAAAGCTAAGGTGAAGAGCCATGACAGGGACTTCACCTGCTCCATTTTCCAACCTCTTGGGCCTACATGCGCTGCAAATGCCATTCCTTTCAAAACTAAAAGTGACCATCATCATAATCTTTATGCCTCGCCTTTTCCACAAAACTGGGACTCAAGGCTAATTATGAATTAAATGCAATTAAGTGGTTTGAGCATTGGAGTATGACTCTGGAGACCAGGGTTCAGTTCTTTGCTTGGCCATGAAACTCACTGGGTGACCTTTGACAAGTCACATGCTCTCAGCCTCAGAGGATGGCAGTGGCAAACTTCCTCTGAAGAAATCTTGGCAAGAAAGCCCCATGATAGGTTTGCCTTAGGGTTGCCACGAGTAGGAAACAACTTGAAGGCACACAACAACAACAAAGCATGCAAAAGATTGCCATTAAAATAGAATTAAACTATCAGTGATATTAATAAGAATTTAAAACACATGCTCAAAATAATAAAAGCAATTTAAAACCAACAATATTAAAACAAGACAGCAGCCTCTTAAAACCTTCAAAAGCCTGTCAGAATAAAAAAAAATGAATTTACTCATTCATGGAAAACTAGAAATAAAGGTGCTATTCTGGCTTCTGTAGGGGTTCCAGAACTCAGGGTCAGCCACTGAGAAAAAACTGAGCAATCCTTCTGAGTTGGGAAAGGAATACTATTTTGGGTCTCATAAAGCTCCACTCCCCATTAAAATGGAGCATTGGTGGCATAATTCCCTGTTTTGAAGGCTATTTTCCCCCCAGTGATGGAGGGCTCAGGGGACCTTAGTGGGTCAGATACAGTCTTTGACCCACACTCTTTCTTATCACTGACACAAAGGGTTTGAGAATATGGGGCTCAGAGGTTTGGGCTTTATGAGATTTGCTTCACCTTTGCAATGCATATAGATTTATTCTTCATCCCTGTTCCCCCAAAAATACATAGAGAAAGGCAGACTTTCTTCAGAAGAAAGAAAGTCATATCATAGCAGGAAAATGGACTCTTGTCTACAAACAATATTCAATTAACTAGTCCTTACAATTTACATGGATGTTAATCCCTATTTTGGTTGGCCCTTCTCTCTGTTCCCTTTCTGCTGGTAGGCAAAAGCCTTTTTCTTTGGCTCTTCATTCCTGTGAAAGAATATCCTTTTAATGGAGTATGTTGTGCTTTTATCCTTTTTAAAATAAATTTAAGCTTAGCTTTTTTTTAAAAAAAAATGAGTTGTACAATTGTTTTTTAACTTTTGTATGAATAGGTTTTTTAGCTGTACTTTGTTTCAGTTTGTTGCAAGCCGCCCTGTTTGCCAAATATATATATATATATATATATATATATATATATATATATATATGGTAAACCTAAAACATTTTGTCCAGTTTTTTTCCCCAGAGTGGTACTCCAACATAAAGTTATCAAATTTGCTGATGACATCAAATTAGAAGGGATAGCTAATACCCCAGAGAACACTATCAGAATTCAAAATGACCTTTACAGATTGGAGAGCTGGGGCAAAACTCACAAAATGAATTTCAACAAGGAGAAATGTAAGGGTCTACGCTTAGGGAGAAAAAAATGAAAAAGACAAAGATATAGGATAACTTGAGAAAGGGATCTAAGAGTCTGAAGAGCTACGCAGATGGGCAGCTCTAGGCCATCCCTGCTAGCCGCAGATTGGGGCTGCGGAAACCGCGTGCTGTGGCCCTGATCCTCCCTTTTGCCACCCCTGAAAGAGCGGCCAAATGCTGCTCCTTTCAGGGGCAGCAAAAGGGCGTCCTAAGAGCTGGCACACGGCTCTTTAGTGCCCCTTCCAGTGCAGCACATAAAAATGCTGTGCCGCGAGGATCTTCTGACACCGTGTGCCGTGCGTAACGCTGTGTGGCGTCAGGACATTGTCGGGCTGGGGTTGGGGCTACCCCTCCCCATCTCTGCCTCCAGGCCGGCCCTGAGTAGACCACAAACTGAACATGAGTCAGCAGTGTGATGCAGCAGCTAAGAAAGCCAGTGTAATCCTAGGCTGTATCAGTAGGAGTATGTCTAGATCGTGGGAAGCAGTAGTACCATTTTATTCTGTTTTGGTCAGATTTCACCTGGACTATTGTGTTCAGTTCTGGGCACCATAATTCAAAGAGGACAAGCTGGAATGTGTCCAGAGAAGGGTGACCAAAAAAGTGAAAGATCTGGAAACCATGCCCTATGAGTAGTTTCTTAGGGAGCTAGGTATGTTTAACTTGGAGAAGAGAAAGTTAAGGGGTGACATGATAGCCATGTTTAAATATTTGATAGGGTATCATATTGAAGATGAAGAAAGATTGTTTTCTGCTATTCCAGAGACTAGGACACAGAGCAGTGAATTCAAACTACAGGAAAAGAGATTCCACCTCAATGTTGGGAAAGTCTTCCCAATTGTAAGGGGTATTTGATGGTGGGACATGCTGCCTTGGAGTGTGGTGGAGTATACTTATTTGGAATTTTTAAAACAAAGACTGGATGGTTATCTGTCAGGGGTGCCTTGATTGTATATTCCTTTGTGGAAGAGGGTTAGACTGGATGGCCCTTGTGGTCCCTTTCAACTCCAGGATTCTATTATTCTAACTCACTGTCTGCACACTAGTATATGTGATGTTCAAGAGCATACCTCTACAAAAACAACAATTCAAAATATGTTGGGTTTAAATTAAAAATAACAACCTGCTTCCCATGCATCCCTGAAAATTTCCTTCCTTTCTTTCCCTGTGATTGACACCTTCCTGTTTTCTTTCCTGTTTGCTTTCCCCTTTGAGGGCTCTAGCCATCAAGTCAGGATATTCCAATTTCTTTATTTCAGCTGGGAGTCAAAAGTTTGGACTAACAATTGGATTTGTTAGTCTTAACCACAGTAGACCCACTGGATCCATGGAGCATGAAATATATGTTGAATTAATATAACTTCCAAATGTTATTTGGCAGGAACAATCTCGATTATTCCTCTGTCATCACACTTTTCCAGCGGCTTTTAAAAGGTCCCAGTTTCTGTCCTCCTCCTGTCAGCTTACTTTAACTGCTGCAAAATGATTTCAAGGTGCAAAAGTGTACTCCATTACTTAGCAGAGAGAGAGGAAAGGAAAGGAGGGGATAGAATTTTGCCCTTCCCAGTAGACTCCGACAAAAGCAAACTGTTGCAGTATCTCATAGCTTATGTGTTCCTCTTCATTAATAACTTCTGCCAGTTTGTCCACACTCTGATGTTGCTTGGCCACATGTATCCCAATTTTCTTCTGCGAAATACTGGACAATAAGTAACAAATCCCATTCATTCAGTGAGTCTGCTCTAGTTGGGACTACCAATTGATTTTTGCTTTGCAACAGAAGACATAAAAACATGTTTTTCCATTCGTCCTCTTTACACTTCTTACTGATTTAAAACAGGGAGGGGGTGGAAAGACTGTCAACTGATATTTCATCCAGTCATGGAGCTCTCAAAACCAGTTTGGGGCTGAGCATAACAACAGAAGGATCAACTCAATTTATAAGCAGTCCTTCTCTTCCAGTAACTTTAGGATGTAAAAGAGTTTCCCATTTGTATCCGACTCATGGTCATGCATAAAATTTGAACAGGAGGCTTTTTCAATTTCTGCTGAAAAGTAGCGACATGTCATATAAGGCCTTCAGGACACTGATAACAAGTGGGCCCCCATGGCTCATTGCTGCAATAATATTCTGAGCAAGGACATCTGCTGCTGCCATGTAAATCAGAGCCCATGGATCTTTTACGCCCACCTGTCCGCCTCTATCAGAAATGCAGGCTGATACCAGTTACTTTAGATACTACAGGCTCACAGCTGGAGTGCAACAGGACTTTTTTTTTCTCAAAGCAAAGAACTGGGCAATCCCACATTCCTAAGCAGACATTTAAGTCACGTTCAGTTCAATGGACCCTAATGCCAGATAAGAGGAATAGGCAACAGGCATCCACTTTTTAACAAAAGCAGCCCCCAATGAATCCAGTACCACCATCATCCCACCACAACAATTCAGCAGTAGGTGGTGGAGCCGTAATTTGCCTTTAAAACAATCCATGTAGGCAGTTTGCATCTTATTTAGATTTTGATTAGCACTTCCAGAAGGCTTCCCAGAATGTTACTCTTATAAATAAAGCATATGCTACCCTCACACCTTGTTTTAGGGGGGCAATTTGTGTGACAGGGGCTCCCAATACCATACCACTGAAATCTGGTGTCTTAGCAGTGAGAAGTATTTGTTTTTGTTTTGTACCTTCAAGTCATTTCTCACTCACGGAGACTCTAGGTGACCCTATAATTTATTTATTTTTATTTATTTCACTTCTATACCACCTTTCTCCCAAAAAAGGGACCCAAGGTGGCTCACAAGATAAAACATTAATAAAACATCAAAATTAAACATTAAAACAATTAAATCATGGGGTTTTCTTGGCATGTTCATTCAGAGGGGGTTTGCCATTGACATTCTCTGAATGTGACTTGCCCAAGATCACCCAATAGATTTGCATGGCTGAGCTGGAATTCGAACCCCAGTCTCCAGAGGCGTAGTCCGATGCTCAAACTACTACACCACATTGGCTCTCCATGAGAAGTATAGCCCTTGATACGTTTGGGGGCAGTATATCCCCCTCAACCCACATAAGTAATATATGGAATTGTAGTTTTAATCAACTTTAAGTTCCATTAACAGTACTGTTATTTATTTTAATCACTTTTGTAATCCTAACCCTGCCTCATCAAAGTATCCTGCTGGAACACAATGAGGAAGACTCCATTTTAGACTCACAACAGGCTGGATATACTCATGCAACACAATTAGGTGGTAGAGGCAACACCATTAAGTAGTGGATGCAACTGAATTAGGTAGTCCTGCTCACTTTTCAGTTACAATGAAAAATGCAATTTTGGAATGTTCCTGTACATAAGAACTTAGTGCAAGAAAGAAAATTAATACATCAGTCAGACTACCCACTCTCTAAAGCAGGGGTAGGCAACATTTTAAAGCCGGGGGCCAGGTTGCTGTCCCTCAGACAATTGAGGGGCCGAAGCACCATAAATAAATAAATAAATAAATAATTTTTAAAAAATTAAAACATTAAAAAAAATATGCATGCACATTCTCTCAGCCCCAGAAAAGCCATGGCAAAACCCCTGTGGAAATTTTGCCAAGAAAACCCCAAGAACAAATAATAACAACAATGATCAATATCATCATGGCGGGTGGCGGCAGCAGGACTGACCTGGGGCCAGTCCAAAGGCCTCAGGGGGCCGCATCCGGCCCCCGGGCCTTAGGTTGCCTACCCCTGCTCTAAAGTGTAGGGAATAATTAAGATGCACATAGAGAGCCATGCATCTCAGAAGACAGCATCCAAAAATAGAATTCCACATATGCTACAGGGACTGGGAACATGCTTTCCCTTTCTGGAAGTCTTTGATGAACATTCTCTGTGATATGTGGGGGACCCAAGCAAAGAATGTGCATACTGCAAGACTAAACCATTACAGTCAACCTTCATGTCCCTGGTACAAGATGCATATTTTCATGGGAATGAAGACTAAACACCTTCATTTATTGCAACTTCTGCATAAGTGAACAATATTAAAAGCACGTGACAATGTTGCTCAGGAAAGACTGACATGTCAGTTGGTTTTAGCATGCTCATCCCAATGGTTTTGAGCCAGCAGAGTCTCCCCAACCCAGCACTCTCCAATCTTTTGGATAAAAACACCCATCATCTTTGACCTTTGGCTGTTATGACTGAGGTTGATGGGAAGCCTGAAACATCTACAGGGCAGCAAGCTGGAAAAAATTGCTCTAGATCCCCATATATCAATGGAAGAACTATAAGAATCATGAACTCATTTCTTTTTCCATACTGGTATTTACTGAGAATAGTAATAAAGTCTAAAGATGCTTCTCTTCCTTCCAAAGAACAAGCCAATGAGTAGTAGTAGTAGTAGTAGTAGTAGTAGTTATTATTATTATTATTAATCTCAGAGATAACAAAAGAATCTGAACCAAGTTATTTTTCTAGTCGGTTCCACAAATCTAAACTCCGGCTCTTGAAGATTTTAGAATTCCCCCAGATGAAATTTGCAAGATTATGGTAGAAACAGAAGATGGACCCAAGTTCATTATTACATGATAATGGACACCACAAAAATACATTTATGCTTCATTAAAAGGAATACTGCAAAGCAGAACCAAATTTTTTCCCCATCCAAAGAGCAATAAAATTATCCTAAGTATCCAAAAGTAAAGCCACAACCTCTACATTTTGATCTTGGAGAAAAAGGAACTTCAACATTGCCACAATGCAGCCTTCTTGAAATCAGTACCTTCCAGATGTGTTGGATTATCATCCCCAACCAGCAGAGCAAATACAGCCAGGGTCTTCACAACTAAACCAATATATAATGTGTACAAACATGTATCAAAAGTGCATCCTTTCAGTATGTCCAGTAATAAACATAAGGACATTCTCACATTGCTCAGAAGCAAGCCTGGATGTGTTGAGTGGTGAGCAAACTTGGATGGTCCAAGAGCCATTTTGTATATGATCCAGATCCACTGTGGACCACAACAGCCCCACTCAGTGACACTGGAAGCAGATGGAAGTTCATTTCCAGGTTTTCAAACACTCAAATTTATTGTTATTTGCTTCCTAAAATAAAATGATGGGGATGGTCCATGATTTGAACTACCACCTGCTGGAGGTTTCTGGAGATGTGATTCTCCTATGGGGGAACAGGGCTGAAGCAAGGGAGACTCTGGGGGCTGCATCCCTAGGAGAACATCAATTGCCCGACTCTCATCCCTACTTAATACAATCCTGGTTGCCTGACAGACACCTCTTTAGTGCATTCATACCCTGCACCTTTAATAGCTTTAAGCTTCTTGTAAGAGCCAGTGTATATAACCATTTGAGTGTCAGACTGGAAGACCATGGTTCAAATCCCTGCTCAGCCATGGAAACCCACAGGGTGCCTTGGACAAGTCAAGCTCTCTCAACCTTAGAAAAAGACAAAAAGACATAGGGACATCATACCCTATGTCAGGAGTCACCATAAGTTGGAAACACCTTGAAGGAACACACCAGCAACAAAACTTCTCATGCATAAAGCAGGAGGTAAGACACAATTGCAAATCAAGTGCATTTCATTCTTGTTTTACTTAAAGTATGTGCCTGAATGCCTGTGCCTAGCCTGCTGACTCACTGATAAACCACATATCCAAGGCTGTGCTCTCGCAGAAGTCAGGTCCTTCTGTTTTAAAGAGCTAGCCTTTAACAGAAATGCTTTTAAGATCAAAGTGCCAAGAACCAATTGCTTGAGCTTCCCCAAATGCAATTAAAGAGGCAATCCCAAGTGTGCCTATTTAGAAGTAATTTCCATTGAAAATCAACAGAATTTAATTCCAAGTAGATTTGTTTAGTGTAGGGCAATGAGACAAGGAAACAGATGGCCTGCTTGGCATATACTTTGCCTCGCCTACAGCCCAAAGGAAAAGGGAAGTGCTGAAGGTTTCTCAGGAAGCAGGAAGCTTATGGAAAAAATGAACCAATACAAAAAGATGAACAGAAAACAGTACAATTACCTCTTGAACTATGCCAATGACAGTCATGTTGAAAATTCATCCCTGAGTTGACTGAAACATTTAATGTCTTTTTAAAGAGTTTAGGGCACATTACTATCTCAAATGAAAGGAATGACATGACATATTAACATGCAAGCTCTCAGCCAGCAAGTCCCAGATTCGAACACTAACTAAACCTATTTTGTTTAGAACACCTATACACTTTCTCTTCAGTGAAGCTTCCAGGGAAGTCTACAAAAAAACAAGATAAAATATAATCATCATTGAAATAAGTAAAATGGAATAAAATTTTAAACCCAGGAGTTACAGTGGTTGTGTCTGATGCCAAAAGAATAACAGTGGTGGCACTACATTGACATTTTTGGGAAAGGCACTATCCTAATACCTGCAATATGGGGGCAATATTACCAGCTGCTTTATAAGGCTGACTGGTTGGGATTGCTGTTTATGGCACGTACAGCAATAATTAAAAGAATACTTATAAGTTTTCTCATTCTCAATGAGAAAAGGTGTGTCAACACAGTGAGACAGCTTGTCAAGAACTATTGTGGTATTTTTTGCATATATAAATGCACAGAAAAAGTACTATTGTGCAAATAAACATTTTGTGCAAAATGTTCTTTGTGCAGAAAATACTGTTGAATGGTGTGGGGGGGTTGTTCAAATTATTTGTATTTTTTTGTGGGTTTTCTAGAACATGGCCACATAGCCCAAAAAACTCACAAAAAACATGGTTGCTGGCTGTGAAAGCCTTCGACTTCAAAATAATTATTTGTTCTTATAAGAACAAACTACATGAAGATTCCCATCCTTTGGGTACATTAATCCAAATTTTGTCTCTGGTCAATAAATTTTGCAGGTATTCACATGGTTTTGGAAGCTTGTAAAATTTGTTTTAACCAAGGTAACCAAAAGGTTATAGAAATACATATACACTGAGATAGGCAATTGATGATTGAAAGCTCCCAATATTTTTACAGTAGCAACAACCAAATGACCCCACGCCATTTCTTAAATTCACTTCTGCAATGAAGAGAGTTTTGGGTCATCAAGAGTGGGTTATTGGTTCATGGGGACTGCAAACACCATTATGTTCAGGTACTCACAACAAATTCCCAGGCTCAGAATTATTTATTTCTAACTGAATTCATTTTGTGACCCAGAGGGATAAAGTTGTTTTTGTGTTGGACTGACTCTGAGAGACCAGGGCTTGAATTCTTTCTTAGCCATGGAAACCCACTGGGTGACCTCAGTCAAATCACCTTCTCTCAGCCTTTAAGTAAGGCAATGATAAACTTCCTCCAAATAAAGCTTGCCAAAAAAAATCCTCAGACAGGCTTTCCATAAGTTGGTGTTGACATAGAGTTGCCATACATCCCAGAAAAGTGGAACAATCCTGGATTGGAAGGTCTAAAAAATGTCCCGGCCTGGCTGGGCATTTTAGACCTGCTAATCCCAGATTCCTTTGTTCCAGGCCACATTTTGTCAATCTCCAATTGGACTAGAGATTGACAAAATGTGCCCTAGGTGGCAGGAGGAAGAGTTGGAAGAGGCGCCACCCCAGAGGAAGCCCAGAGAGAGCTGGAAGCCAACCCACCAGCTGAGGTGGTGTAAGCGAGCAAGAAGGCAGGTAGGCTTGACTGGGGTGCCCAGGGCTGGCCTGGTGGTCTTGGGCCTGGTGGTGGTGGTGGAAGGCTGCCGCCTGCCTCATTTCCCACATTTTTGCCAGTACAGGTGGGTAGGCAGGCAGGCAGGCAGGCAGACATAGCTGGGGTGGCTTGATAGTCTTGGGGCAGGGGTGGCGGTAGGAGGCCATTGCCACCCACCTCATCTCCTGTGCTTTTGCCAGCATGGGCGGGTAGGCAGGCAGGCAGGCAGACCTGGCTGGGGTGGCCTGGTGGTATTGGGGGTCCGGAGGTGGTGGTGGAAGGGCACTGCCATCACCCACCTCCTTTCCTGCACTTTTGCCAGGGTGCCAGGGGGGTGTTTAAGGTCACCACTACCTTTCCCATGCTTTTGCTGGCTTTTAGTTGGTCATGTCCTCCATTTTGTCCTACATTGTTTCCTACATTTTGTACCAGTTTTGTGAAAGAGAATTATGGCAACCCTATGCTAACATGAAAGCACATAACAGCAATGTGACTTTTGCACTACACTCCTAAATGAGAAAACTAAACCCAAAATAGATTCCTGAAGTCTGCCCACATCTGATGTACCCAAGATCAGCTGAAATGCATCTTTCTCCAACAACTTTCATTTCTCCCAAATGGAACTGTATGTCCCCAGCCTAGAGATAATAGCAATGAAAAGCCAGGATCACTTGAGATAAAGGTAAAGGTATTCCCATTGACAAGGTTGTCGTGTCCAACCATAGGAAGAGATGCTCATCTCTGTTACTAAGCCGAAGAGCCAGCATTATCAGAGACTACTCTGTGATCAGCATGATTGCACAGAATGCTGTTTACCTTCCCACCAAAGTGGTACCTATTTATCTACCTGCATTTGCATGCTTTTGAACTGCTAGGTTGACAGAAGCTGGAATTAGTGACTAGAGCTCAACCCATCATGCAGCACGCGGGCCTCGAACTGCCAACCTGCTGATCTTGCGATCATCAAATTCAGTGTCTTAACCACTTGAGCCAACGCATCCCTATCACTTGAGATACACAATATAAAATGTTATTATGAAATACGAAAGGGAACAAATGAGGCATTGTTATCCTGTCGCAGTGCCATATTCCTGCTCTACTGGCTCAAGCTATTTCTCCCTCATTATTTCCTCACTTGGCAAAACTCCTTCACTTGCTTGTCATCAACAGTGAAATCACATGGTGCCACTCACCTCCGGCTCATGTTGCTGCACAGCAGTCAATCCATAACTACCCTATAATGCAGCCGATTGTTGTTTAAAATTCAGTTTTATTCTTCAATTACTCTGCTAGCTTGATTCTAATTTATTACATTTTCTGGTACATTTGATTTTGGATATTATGACATCGTGGCTCACGCTATTAGAGAGGAAAGAAAGTGACAGCAATGCCAAGGGATAAAGGAGAATAGAATATCAACGGCCTGGAAAATTAAGACTATCACAGCTTGTTTGGCTTCCTGTGGAGGCCATCTCCACATTAGCACTCAATGTAAATAGCACTTTTTAAAAAAATTACAGAACTGCATACAGTTAAACCCCTGGAAGTTTGGCAGGAAGCCCTTCCTGATTCAAAAAACAAGAGTTTGTTTAATGCATAAAAAGAGTGGTGAGGGATCTTTTGCACTGGACTTCTTTCAGAAAAAGTCAAGGAAAACGGAGGCCCACTTCATCATGGTTCTAGGTATTAAGAACAAAAGAACAGCCATATTCAATCAGACCAAAGACTTATCTAGTCCAGAATTTGGTTTCCACAAAACTCAAACCAGAATTCTACAGGAAGCCAACTAATGGGACACAAATGCAATGGTACCCTCTTTTTCATGTTTGCAAGCAACAGGTAATTAGGAGGCATGTTGCCTCTAGTAATGGAAGAAATGTAAGGCCATCCGAGTAGTAGCAACAGACAGTCCCATCATCCAGAAATTTGTCCATTTCTTCTTTAAAGTCATCCAGATTGTCAGATATGAGTGCCTCTTATGCCACTGAATTACAGTTTAATTATGTAAATTCAAAAAAAATCCATCAGTGATACTTTTATTGGCCAACCAAAATGCACAATATACTTGTTACAAGCTTTCGAAGCTCCATGGGCTTATTCTTCATCAGATAAGATGTTACAAACCAAACAGGAGAAAAACCATTGGAGATGTTAGCCAGATGCCTGCATATTGTTTTAGTTGAGATGTAAATGGACCAGGGGCAGTTGTCTCAGGTCTCAGTAAAAATTAAAAAATGTCTTAAAATTAAAAAATAATTTCCCATAATGCTCCATATTTTCTACCGTCTATGTATTATAGGTACAATGCATGATGGTACTTGGTAGTAGCTATAGTTGTGTAAGTCAGAAAACATGTAACTTTGTTGTTGTTGCTTTTGACTTATGGTGACCCTAAGGCAAACCTATCATAGGGTTTCCTTGGCAAGTTTCATCAGGTGGGTTTGTCATTGCCATCCTCTAAGGCTAAAAGAATGTGACATACCCAAAGTCATTCTGTGGGTTTTTATGCTCAAGAAGGAATTTGAACCCTTGTCTCCCAATTCATTTTTTTACATGTTGTTCCAGTCTTTAGGGCCTCTGCAGACCTGCCCAAAGGGCCAGCCTGGAGGCAGAGATGAGGCAGGGCAGCCACACGCCAGCCACCCCAACCCCACGTTGACACCCTCCTGACACCACACATCTTTACGCACAGTACATGGCATCAGGACACCCTCCCAGCACAGCGTTCCAACGTGCTGCGCCGGAAAGGGCACTGAAGAGCCGCATGCCAGCTCTTAGGGCGGCCTTTTGCCGCCCCTAAAATGAGTGGCATTTTGCAACTCTTTTCCAGGGCAGCAAAAAGGAGGATCAAGGCCATGGCATGGGGCTGCCACGGCCCCAATCCACTGCTTCCTGGGGCGGCTCAGAGCCACCCATCTTCACACCCCTTTAGGTATATGGTGGAGAGGATATCTTTTGCAGGCAAGCTCCTCCTCCTTCTGGCCCTGTTGCTATAGGGAGATTTGTAAAGTCCAGGAAATTTAAAATCCATTTACATCTCAACAGGGACCCCTCTTTTGCAATCCACAGGGCCAGAAGGAGGAGCCTGCCTGCAAAAGATATCCTCCCCACCATATACCATCTTAACTAAGACTGACTAACATCTCCAATTGTTTTCTCCTATTTGGTTTGTAACATCTTGCCTGATGAAGAAGCCCATGGAGAACAATACCCCCATCGACCGGCCCCCGCTGCCACTGACCCCCACCACCGCCACCACGCGCTCCCACCACCGTGCCTCTGCGCGGGTCGCAGCCACCATTTTGGCAAACAAAATGGTGGTTGCTACATGTGCGGCGTCGGTGGCAGCGTCGGTGGTGGCAACGTGCACGGTGGCAGCAGTGGGGCCGTGCGCGCGTGCATGAGCATGTGCGCCACCATTCCCCCCCCCCGGCCCGCCAGCAGACCTGGGGAGAAGCGACCGGCCTCAGGTACTCCATGCCATAGAGCTTCAAAAGCTTGCAACAAGTATATTGTGCATTTTGGTTGACCAATAAGGTATCACTGATGGATTTTTGTTTGAATTTGCTAAATGGCCAACACAGCTACCCCTGAAAGTTTACTTATGCAGTGTGTGAAGAAGTACTTCTTTTCCTCTGTCCTGAATGTCCCACCACTCCACTTTAGTGGATGATCTCAGGTACATATTAGAAGCAAGAGGAAAGTATTCTTTGTATCCACTCTCTCTACACCATATATAATTTGTAAACTTTTAGCATGCACATCCCTAAGTCGTATTTTTAATAATCTAAACAGCCTCAAAAGGGTTGGGGGGGGAGTTGCTCAAGGGCCATAATTATTTTGGAAGCCCCTTTCTTTCAAAATGTCTGCTTTTAAATAATTGCACTGGTGTTCAATGGGTTTCTTCTTGTTACATTCCTTCTAGTCAGTTCTGACATAGTAATCCTAAGGTGAACCTATCACAGGGGTTTCTGTGTTGATTTGTTGAGAGGGGGTTCACCACTGCCTTCCTCTGAAGCTGACAGAATGTGACTTACCTGAGGTCACACAATGGGTTCCTGTGACCAAGCAGACATTTGAACCCTGATTTCCCAGAGCCCTAGGGCTTGACTACATTATTTCAATATCTTTTATTATATCCAAATAGAATATGATCCCTCCACATGCAATTCATAGGAATTTAGGCTTTTTGCAATTGGGGGGCACTCCTCAAACTCTGCAAAAAACGGAATTGCAGATTTTACCAGAGTATTCATAGGGATGCACATTATTGAACATGTGGCCATCTCATTTTGTATGGATTTGCATGGCTGTGCATTTTTGGCAGAGGGAGGAAAAATAGATGTGCATTTGCACAGGAAAGTGAAGACAATTCAGCATTGATGCAAATGTGCAAAAATCTGCAGCAATTTGCATAATACACTTACATGTAGAACTAGTCCAGCACTCAAACCACTACCCTACACTGGCTCTGTTCAATGGGTAGTTTCCTCTAAGCCCCTTTTGGCCCGCCAGTTGTTTTGAACTTCAAGTCCTAGATACCACAACCAAGGTGGCCAATGCTCATGAGTTTGAGAAATTGAAGTCTTAAGGTTATCCACAGAAACCTTTCTTTGAGGATCTCCCTGAAAATGGTGACAAGAGAAAGGACTTTTTGCATGATAACCCCAGGATTGTGGAAAGTCCTCTGTAAGAAATCCTGCCTGTCTGCCATCCACATTGTTATATTTGTGGCACCAGCTCCCAACCTTTTCCTTCTGCCAAACATTTTAAATATTTAAGGAGTTTAGAGCTCTCTAAAAAATATTACAAGTCATTTAGCCTCTGGGGCAATTTTTAGCTTCTGCTTTGTTTTCAGCATTGTCGTTTCTGGAATGTGCTTATCAAGGTTTTATGCTGCACTGGTTCTTAGTTATTTATTGTGACCTAAATCCAACTGTTTGTCCCAAGTAGAGCGGACATTAAATCAATGAGAATATGGCAAGTCAACACTTATATAAGTCTGATTGATTCAATGGATCTTCTCTAGTTGAGATTAACAACAGATTTGGGGGGTCTATGATTTCTAGTATTGCATGGTTATTTTTTAAACTGCTGCACAATGACAAGCAAACTAGCACTTAATACATGTAAATAAAACACATTCTAAAGTATTCTGGCTACAACCGGACAGCCACATTAAAATGTGACATTTTAAAATGTTGAAACTTAGGTTATAATCCTACACATGCTGACCTGGAGTTCTTACATGTTACTACAATGCTATGCTTCTACTGTAAGTGCCATGGCAGGATGCTATGAAATCCTGGGGCTTGTAGTTTGGTGAGGCACTAGAACTCTCTGGATGAAAATACTGAATCTTCCACCTTAAAGTACATATCCTAGAATCCCATAGGTTGGAACCATGGAACTATGAAGTGGGATCATAGCGCTATGATTGTGTAGTGTGAAAGGGCTCCATGGGTCTCTCATGCATGGGAGGTACTCCTTCTAGGAGGGGAAGGAAAACTGTGCCAATATAGTTGAGATTTTAAAGAAGCAGGGCCAGAGAGACGTGGGAGATATTACCAGCAATTATAAATGGAGACATCCTATTCCCATGGTTTTGCTTATTTGTGTGGGATATGTCATCTGAATGGTAGGAGTGGAGTGGGAGTTCCTGACGAATGTTTCCTGAGGTGGCATATCTGGAACAACATGAGTGAATACCTTCATTTTCTAATTTTAATTACCCTTATTTTCTCATTTTCTATTTTCCAACAAGGGTTCCAACAGCTTAGGTGGTTGATGCAAAGCACTCCCTTTTGTAGTTGAAATGTTCACTAGCTATAATTCTCAGCAATGATCTCTCCATGTTTCATAAAACAAACATATGTTGAGAAAAGTTTAAACTAAAAACCCCAGAATCCCCAAGCCAGCCCTTCCAGTGTATAAGATGGCTGGCAGATTCTGGGCCTTATGAGCTGGGCTTTAGTTAAGTATTCCAAATCTTTTGGAATTTTAGTTTAACATTGTTTTAGAATCTTGTATATTCTGAGTATATGTAGGAGCAGAGTTTGCTTTATATTACATTGTATTTTTTGTATTTTATCTGAATAAATTGTTTTACACCTGTATTATATAGTTTTATATTTTTATTATTCTTTCCTTTCCCATCCCCTCTGTGTATACACATATGCCATTGGCTGTCCACATCTGTGGCTTTGACTTTTGCATATTTGATTATTTGTGTATTTGATTAATATGTTCTCTCTAGGAATCCCTACATCTTCCAGTGTGACTCTATGGCCAACTTTTGCCAGATGTTGTGCTAGAGGACCTAGAAATTCCTGGAGAGAACACTTTTCTAGCATTTATAGGTCCTCCAGCATAATTCACTAGTCAACATCCAGCAAATTTGACCACAGAGTTGAACTGGAGGACATAAAGATTCCTAGAGAGGAGTTTTCTCAGGTAAAAAAAAAAAGTAGGTCTTTATTTGTGGTTTTTCCACTTTCACAGGGATCCTGCGTCCCTAACTCCA
>JAIPUX010001232.1:148739902-148751546 GCA_020142125.1 Phrynosoma platyrhinos | reverse complement strand
TGGACTCAATTTGCACTATTTCTGGTAGTCTGCAACCCCCCATAGTCTACAGCACCTGGTATTCATTGGCAATCTCCTCTCTAAGTACTAACCAGTGTTTAGCTTCCAAGATCAGATGGAATCTTGTGTCTTTAGGTTATTTAAGCCCCTTTTCTACATTCATTCTTTCCCAAGTTATAACCCAGGTAAATATGACAGTGAGCATGGTCTAAAAGCTCTACACAGAGAGGAGCTTCTTTTATATACAAACACACACCAGTGATCAAATTAAATTAATTATCAAATTAAAACCAATTAATTAAATTGGAAATTTTCCAGAAGAAAAGGGAAAAAACATTTTAAAATGAAAGAGATAGACTTAAATTGGAATTTCTGCATTAATGTTATCTATTAGAAGTTATTATTATTTATAGGCAATAAGTTATTAGTAATGGCCGAGATCCTATATCAGTCTACATTTTGGAATTTATGAATCTGTAACTATGTTACAGAAATGCAATAAAACTCTGTTAGTGAATTGCGAAGAGAAACAGCTAGGAACTGGCAAGTGCTCCAATACGGATCAGGCACTTCTGATGTGCATCAGATGCTCCTGAAACCCATCAAGCACTTCCTAGCCAGTGTCTGGATGTGAATGAGGGAGCACCTCAGTGTGCACCAGTACCTCTTGCACATCAGGACATGATGTATCAGTCACTCCATCATTGTGCAATGGATACCCATATGTTGTAAAGTCACAGCAGCCCCTAGGCAAATATGGATATTGTGAAACTACTTAATTCAATGTGCACACATAAGAACATTTACAAAAACATAGCCCAAGCAGAATGCCACCCAAGTTATTGACCAAATAATCAATGCCAAAAGGGCTAAAGGTCCAACAAATTTTACATCATTCATTTGGTTCAATCCCTAGTTCTTTATTTTGCAAAACTTTGTTGTTGTTGTTGTTATTGTTATTGTTGTGTGCCTTCAATTTGTTTCCCACTTATGGCAAAAAGTGAACCTATCATGGGGTTTTCTTGGCAAGTTTTGTTCAGAGAAGGTTTCCTATTGCCATCCTCTGAGGCTGAGAGCATGTGATTTACCCAAGGTTACCCAGTAGGTTTCATGGCTGAGTCGGGAATTGGATCCAGCTCTCCATAGTTGTAGTCCAACACGCAAACCTTTATGCCACGTTTTGGAAAACTACTTCTCAGGATTTTTTTTCTACTGTTTAGTCCCTCAGGTGAGGGAATTACAAGATTAGAAAACTAGCAGAAAGGGCATCTTGAAAGAGGGGGTCTTCTCTGCATCCCAATGGTCTTGCACCCCATGAAGAGATAATTTATAAATGCCAGGATTTAAGAAAATACAGAGAATAGGCTACTTTTCTTGAATTGTCTTCTCCTAACTTCTAGACTTTGAGTATAGACATAAAGGGTGCATTATATAATACACTGAGGTACTTGCACCAACTTCACACCATTTGCGAACTGTCACCTTGATTTCTAAAACAGGGTACTTATGATGTGCACTTTAAAAAATATTATCAGTGAGACAAGTTCAGTGACCATTACAGCTATAAAAGAATTCTACATTCACTTAAATTAGTCATGTTGATTTTAACCGAATTAGAATTTCACCTCTAGCTCTTCAGCAAAATCACACAGATTAACATTTGAACAATTCACAGTGGGCTAGGAAAGGGGAGGGAGAAGTCTCTATAATCTTTCCTATGTGTTCTGTGTGTATTCTGAATTGTAGCTAAACCAGACTGTCCTGCTTCAACCTTCAGAGTAAGGGGTGGAGGGAATAATGTAATCCAGAAATGCTGTAATGCTGAAGAAGGAAGACACAGAGTTACTGCACAGACAGTGTGATGTAGTGGCTTGAGCACTGGACTACAGCTCTGGAGATCAGGGTTCAAATCTCTACTCAGCCATGGAAACCCACTGGGTGACCTTGGGAAATCACAGTCTCTCAGCCCCAGAGGAAGGTAAAGGCAAACCCCTTCTGTGAACAAGCAAACCCCAGGATATGTTTGCCCTAGGCTGAAATGACTTGAAGGCACACAACAACAACAATCTAGCAACATCGCAAATAGCAATAGCAAGTACATTTCTGTAACACTTATCAGTGCACCTAAGCACTCCCTAAGCTGTTTACAATGTGTAAATTAATCTAATGGCTTCCATGTTAATAGGGCAGAAAATCTGCTGCTGTTCAAAGCTTAACAAATTTGTCCAAGGTGCTGAACCCACTTGTTTCAGTAACCCTCTGATATGGAAACCAATGGTGTCACTAGGGGGATGCGGGGGGTACGGACTGCACCAGGTGACACCCGAAGGGAGGGTGACACCACTGCTCCTCTAACATCTGCTGTTGGGCAGAAATGGGCTGTGGCATTCATCTGCTTCCCTTTAAAAAGCTTTAAGAGATGGTGGGAGTAGGTTGAAGCTCAGTGGGAGGAGAATGAAGAGGCCCCAGAATTTTTTTAAATTAATTTTTTTTTTAAAAAAAATACATTTTGGATTTTTTTAAAGTTTATTCTTTTAAAACTTTATTTAAAAACATCACATTTTAACCAAATCTTCACTATGTGTATGTAGATATATTTAGGTTGTGTGTATGATATTGTAATTTGAAGGTTTTATTTTTTAATTTTACTAGTTGTTTATGTCACAACTATTAGCATTACATCCATTGGTATATGGGAATTACGATTTACAAGTAACATTAGTGCAAACAAGCATTACTAAGGATTCTGCATGGTGTAAATGGAAGGAGGTCAATCGGGTGTGTGTGTGTGACACCACGAGTTACCGCACAGGGTGACACCAACCTTAGGGACACCACTGATGGAAGCCTCCATCCTCACTTCTCTACTTGTAGAGCATGAGATTTGATGGATGTGCACATGACTGGGCTGATAGTAGCTGACTTTCTTGTCCCCTCCTTTACATGGTAGCCCCTCTAAAAATACAACGTACAGGTTCAGAGAACCTTGCTGAATGAGAGAAATGGTGGTGGTAGTTGGTAACACCAGGGGGATAGAGATGCAAATTTATTTATTTTTTTTTTTGCAAATTGTAAAGCCATGAATTTTTCCCATTCTTTTTTCCCAGGAAAAAAATAATGGGGGAATTGAAATACTTATTTTCACATCCAAGCTGATTTCACAGCTTTTGCAATACAAAATGATTCATTCATAACTTTACTAATCTATAAAATTGTACTATTTGGCATATTTATGGAATTTAAAAAGAGCAATGCCTTACATCTGGACTAGCAACAATTTTAATATATTCTGTACAAATGAAAGACAGCTGCAATACAAATGAAAGACAGCTGCAACCTGCTGCACTGTTTCTTCTACCTAAGCTCATAGAGCTTAGTTTTTCACAGCTGGGCACACAATGAATCATATTATTTGGAGAGAAATATTCTCATACAATCACAATCTTAAGGAATAGGCTTGTAGTATATTGGAAGATAAGTTTAAATGAACAATGAAGATATTCAACTCTTCAATAGTATGTTTCATCATAGACATTATATGCCATATTAATTATGAATAAAATTAACCACACTTAAAAAATGTATCCTTTCAAATACAGGTACATACTACTATCATGAATACAGTATTTAGTCAGAATCCTGACATATTAACTTCCAAATCTGACTCTTCATTTTTTTATCGTCATGGACTTAAAAAAACTTGAGGTTTGTGGTAAGTGTAGAAGTTAGAGAGGGTGGTGAAATGTGGAAGGAGTAGAGGTAGATTGGAAGAGCGAGATAGAAGAGATGGATAAGAGAAGGGTTGTGAATAGTGAAAGGAGGAGAGGAAGACTGAAGATGGAAGAATTGGAAGAAAGGGAAGGGTGTGAGAAGGAGGGAAGAAAGAAAGAAGAAAGGAAGAGATGGAGAAAGAGGGGGTGTTATAGGTTGACATGTGATAATGTTGTTTGTATGACTGAAGTATTGTTATGATCTTTTGAATAAAAAATAATGCACAAAAAACTGAGTTTGCATAAGTTGGAAGCACCTAATAAATGCAAAAAACCCTTCTGGATCTCAGTGCTGTTCCTGTCTAAAGTGTGTGTATGTGTGTGTGTGTGTGTGCCTTCAAGTTGCCTGTATGCACAGGAATTATTGTTCCCCAATTCTGTATACCATTGCTACTCAATGAGGTCGTCCCTGAACAAGTACTGGGGGAAAAAGAGAGAGTTCTGTAGTCAATGGGTAGCTGGCATGTTAGGGGACAGAAATTACTGGCCCTTGTACATCAGATTCTTGAGAAGCGTTATGATAGACTCTCTTACATACAAATTTTTGCATTGTGGAATTTGTGGCATTTTGAATTAGTCTTTAAATGCACTTTACAAAACAGGAAAAATATTTTAACACTTTTCAAAAATGAGTGGAATGGTATCTCCCATTTGGCTGGATTTTTTTTTTTTTTTTTTTTTTGCCAAGTCTTCATACCTCAAAATCAAAGCACTTTTGATAAGCAAAGCCCTTCCATTCACGGAAGGTAAATGTTGGATCCAATCCAAAGAATGAATATGGCAGAGCTTGGGGGGAAAGCTTTTTGGATTACAGCTCTAAGAATGACTATGGCTACTGCCATAACCTTAATGCCCCAATGATATGATTGACAGTATTTATCATAGATTAGCCAATTTCATATAAAACACTGCACTGGAAATTTCACAGTACTTCATACATAATAATAGGCATATCAGAAATATATTTAGTAAAGTTATGTTTCCTGGGTTTCTTAAAGAATCACACATACCTTGGGAGACAGAAAAAACAAAAGCTCATGCAAGTACATTGCCATATAAATACATTCAAAATAAACCTGCTGATCAGCTGGATGAAGAGGCATATTATTAAATCAATTTAAACAAATGTATAACTTGTCAGTATCTCAATAGGTGCTGTGGGGTTTTGTGTGTGTGTGTTTTGCAATCAATATCCCTTAATTAGGAATAAGATAAGTTTCAGTTCAACAGAAAACTATTAGGAGGAAAAAAACATGTTCTGGGGGGGAACCATCCTTAATATTTTCTATTCCTTAGTACAGTAACACATCGGAGCCAAAGTAGCCTCAAGCAATGAACAAGTACACTCCTAACATTCACCCCACTTAATTTAAAAAGCTAGAGCCTCGCCAACTAATTATCTACACCTTTGGTTTGTATTAAAAATCATAAAGGAATTCACTAGTGCCATTGAGACTAACTAAGAAGAAGAAATTTCTAGATTAAGCTTTCTTTAACATAGCCCATACCATTTGATGCAACTGAGTCCACAAAAGCTTGTGCTAGAAATTTATTCTTCCCTGTTAGTCTCGACGATGCCACTACACTCGCCCCTCCACATTTGCGGCTTTGACGTTTGTGGATTTGATTATTCACAAATTTTATTAATATGTTCTCTCTAGGAATCTCTAAGTCCTCCAGTGCAACTGTATGGTCTGCTTTAACCAAAAGTTGCACTGAAGGACCTAGAGATTCCTAGAGGGAACACTCCACCAGGCATTTGTAGCTCCTCTAGCGCAATTCTGTGGTCAAAGTCTTGCATATGCTGACCACAGGGTTGCACTGGAGGACCTAGAGATCTCTAGAAAGGCATTCTCTCAGGTAAAAACATAGTGCTTTTGTTAATTGTGGTTTTTCCACATTCACAGGGGCCCTGTGCCCCTAACTACAGTGAATATGGAGGGATAAGTGTAGATTCCTTTGTATCTTTTTAATGCTGAAACAGACTTATATGGCTATTCTTTGAATACTACCTTTGGTTCAGTATTAATCTTATGTACAATCTAAATTAAACTGCAGCATAATCTTCCAAGAGATGTGCAGATCTGTTTAAATCAATGTCAAGATATCTCATGCATTTAAGCATACTTCCATGGGAGGATTGGTGCTGATCTAAGTAATTTGTAACATTCTAATTTGCTTCTGCTCCCTCAGTATATGCAAACAACAGCAAAAATGTGGTGTGGATCTAAGCAAATGCATGAAGGATAAACTTTTGGGGAAAGATATTGGCTGGAATGAACTTCCGACACCTGCCAGGTCTACGGCACAATCTTTTGGGAAAATCCATTCTGCTCAAATGGAGATGCCATGTTGATCACAGATGATATAGCATATTAATGTTTTCTTCTCTGACTTTGTAAACCTGGGCTCACCTTTGTTAAAGTAAACACCGCTGAGCACAATTGGTCTTAGTACTGAGTAAATACAGAGAGGGTGGACTGTTAAGAGTACAATGTGTAAAGTACTGGTCTTCAGAATGTTTATGCTTCTATCTGTGAAAGGAGTAAGTAATATTGTAAGAAAATTTTTCAAAGCCAACTTCTAGGGGAAAGGCTTTAAAGGGGACTCCACTGTGTAAAAGCTTTTGGAAATTGTCACTTTCCTGCTGAAGTAACATGAATATTATCTCCTTATATTAAAACAGCAATGTCAATAGCTTGAAGATAGAGCACTGGAACCTCTTGTTTAAGCAGTGTAATCAGAGTGTAATATAACTTAGATCAGCATCATTCTCCCCTTGAAGTATACTTAAATGCATGAGATATCTTGACATTGATTTAAGGAGATCTGCACAGCTCTTGGAAGGCTATGCCACAGTTCAATGCACTAGCAATTATTGCAATGGGAACAGGGGAGTGTATGTTAGGCAACAATCCTAAGAACAGTTATCTGGAAGTCTCACCAGAATCAATAGGCCTTACTTACTAATAAACATGCTGAAGATCAGGATATAAAATAATGAAAGTGCAAGTTCTATATGCTTTTTAGAATTCTCTGATCCTATTCCACAAAACACTGCCACAATATGAAGAATATTGGCCTCATCTGCTACCCTGATGCTGGTAAGAAAAACAACAATGGAACTCAATACTGGAGTTTCAGCCATTTCCTTTTATGCAATCTACACATATCTATTTGGGAGAAGAACTACTCAGTAGTGCTTACCTGTGAGCATGAATAGGTTCAAGTAGTCAATGCAGTTGTCTTTCTTCTCTGAAATTATAAACCTTTTTTCACAGTGTTCCTACAGGGATATCTAGTAAACAACTACTCCTGCCCTGAGTAAAACGCAATCTGGCCATTTCATTATGAGGATTATGTGATCTGCAATAACAAGCTGAGTAAGCTATACTCAGTCTACACCAGAACCTTGTCCTTGAGCTAGTCTGGAGTACAGATTGACTCTCCCTTATCTGAAATGCTTGGGACCAAAAGTGTTTTGGATTTCAATATACCTATATTTGCATATACATAGGATATAAATGTGACATCTTAGAGATGAGACCAAAGTCTAAACACAAAATTCATTTATGTTTCATATACACCTTATACATATAGCCTGAAACTCTAACTACTTTACAAGCTACATAAATCTTACTATACAAAACTCAGACCTTTCCGATATGATATTATCAGTAACCATTTCCAACCTTAGCTTTAAACCACCTTAATAATGATATAAAATGAATATGTAGATATGCTCAACTGTCACAGTGAAATATAATCTCAGTTTAAAAGCAATCTTCAAGACTGTGAAGTTGAAGGCTTTCATGGCCGACATCCATAGTTTTTTGTGGGTTTTTCGGGCTGTGTGGCCATGTTCTAAAAGAGTTTCTTTCTGACAGAAGATGCCAGCTACAGATGCTGGCGAAACGGCAGAAAGAAACTCTTCTAGAACATGGCCACACATTCCGAAAAACCCACAAAAAACAATCTTCAGGACTGCATTTCAATTTTTTATTATGATTATTATTATTATTATTATTATTATTATTATTATTATTATTATTATTATTATTTCTTTATATCCCACCTTTCTCCCAACATAGGGAGTATAAAATTCAGCTTCATTATGAGTTAAGGGAGCAGAAGCCTCTGCAACAAGAGACAAGGAGCAGGATAACCCCTAAAAGAGAGGAGGTGAATCAACCTGAGTCACTTTCCAAATTCCCAGCATCACATTAAAACTCCACATTCTTCATTAAAAAAGAACAAATGAACACTTGCATCTCACAAGAAGAAGCACGTATAATAACTACTATACAAGTATATCAGAAAGCATAATCTTAATGTTGACACTGCAGGCTGAAAGGCAGCAGAAAGGTTTGGATTGTGATGCCAGATGTCTTCCCATTTACGTCACCCTGTTTCTTAAATTCCTCTCTGTCCAGGCTGGAGGCGATTACCATCTCTCACTAGGATATATTTCCTTCTTAGGGTGCATTCCCCACAAAGCTCTACTGCAGCACATCCAGCGTTCATTTTGGTGTTTGGTCTAACATTGTTTGATCCTTATTTTAAAGCCTGGAACAGAGGTTCCCATAACTCATGCAACAAAATGGGGAAGAGTAGTCTCCAAGGGAAAGCTGCTGCAGAATGGATCCACAGCCGCCTGAAAACAGTTTGCTTTTGCTAGTGGCAATGTAAGCATAAGTTAGTTGTAAATCTCAGCCAAACTCCTTTCTTCAGCACATAAAGTTTTGGATGTGGCAAGCTTCAAACTAGCCAGCTTCCATGGTTTTCTGGTGTGTGCATGTCTTTAAAATTTCCTGTCAATTTACCCCATGAATTTCACAAGGTTTTATTAGGGAGGGAATACTCAAAAGTGGTTTTGCCAGTTCCTTCCTCTGAAATATAGCCTAAAGCACCTGGTATTTGTTAACGGTCTCCCATACGAGTTCTAACCAGGCTTGATCCTACTTAGAATCCAAAATCTGACAGGACCTGATGCCTTTAGGGTATATAGGCCCTTTTCTAGTATGTAACCCAGGAGAATTTGACACTGAGCATACAGTTCCACGCTAAAATTAAAATCATCCAAGAACTGTATTCCCCATTTCCATGTACAGATCTGAGAGCTGGACAGTGCCGAAAGCGGATAGGAAGAAGACCAATGCATTGAGATGTAGTGCTAGAGAAGAATGTTGAGGATATGTGGACAGCCAAAAACACAAACAGATAGGTTCTAGAACAAATCAAGCCTGAACTGTCCCTGGAAGCCAAGATGATCAAATTGAGGCCGTTGTACTTCGGCCACATCATGAGAAGACACGACTTATTGGAAAAGACAATAATGCTAGAAAAGATGGAGGGATGTAGAAAGCGAGGAAAACCACACACTAGATGGTTGGACTCTATTAAGGAGGTCACAAGTATGAATTTACAGGACCTAAGCAGAGCAGTGGAAGATAGGAAGTCTTGGAGATGTCTCATCCACAGGGCCACCTTGAGTCAGGATCAACTCAAAAGTGGTTAACAACAACAAATGGCATGCTTTTTATGGCCTTTGTTGTAATTGTTGTTAACCATCCTTGAATCAATCTCGACCCATGGTGACCTCATGGATGAGACATCTCCAAGAACTCCTGTCCTCCACTGTTCTACTTACGGTAGTTCCTGCAAACCTATACCTGTGACCTCCTTAACAGAGTCTATCCATCCAGCATGCAGCCTTCCTCTCTTTCTACTTCCCTCTACCTTTCCTAGCGTTATTGTTTTTTCCAGTGAGTCATGTCTTCTCAAGCTGTGTCCAAAGTACGACAGGCTATGACCTAAGGAACCTTAATTCATCACTGCCATTAACACACATGTCCTGTATTCCACTTCTCTTGAAACAAGCTGTAAAATTGCAGAAGGTTATTTATGTGTCTCATTGTCTGAGAAAGTAATTTGCAAAATTGACATGTACTCACACAATATTCTGCATGAAGTAATTTATAGGGCACAAAGGGTCAGATAAAAAGTATGACTTCACAGAAAATACTGAATAAAACCTATGTTAATTACTATTTAAATATGTTAATGATGCAAGCACTATTTACTGTAATAGAACCAAGCAACAATATTTCTTGATTAATGACAAGTGAAAAATGATAAAACCAATCCAACATAGTATATATATATATATATATATATATATATATATATATATATATATATATATATATATATATATATATATATATATATATACCATCTTTCAACTATTTATACAAATGTAATATTATGCCAAAGCATAGCTCTACCAGCTCTTATGGAAATATTCACATTTGAAGTTAATTAATTGAGCACCTACAAGACTGGATCTAAAACTAAGCACACATTAACATGTTATTATTTGCTTTCACTTTATGACCTAACATTTACAGCATATAATTAATGACATTTGAAATTATTTAATTTTCAAATGTACAAGAGCTGTAATTTATACACAACAAATACCAGCCATTTAATAAAGGATTGAAGAGCCATGAACATCAATTACATCTCACTAAACTATTGCAAATTGAATTCAGAGTTTTAAATATCCTAGCATATGGTTGCTGGCTTTCTGCATCAATTTGAAGGATGCCTTACCATCTGCCATCCCCATGGTAGATTGTGGATTGCTCCTAACAGAAGCTGACCAGAGTATGAAAAATTACTTTTTGGACAGCAGCCATGCTGGCTAGGTGATTCTGGGAGGTGTAGTCTGGTCAAAATAACATTTCAAAAGCTCTGTCTATGACATTCCTGGTCTAAATTCCATCATCACAGTCTCCAGGAATAAAAACAGGCTGCAGTTTTCAATGTAGTCCCAGAGTGCTTTGCAGGTATTTGTAAGCTATTTGATCCTGCCTGCTTTCTTGATGATTGTGGCCATATGCCTTGGATCAATGATTTCAATGAACCTCCTAACATGTATATTGGGAAACAGAATAAACATAAAGGGGGATCTCATGGACCCATCTAGATGGGACCTTCCTATACTCCTCATGCGGAGTCCTAGACATTATTATAGACTGTGAAATTTATGAACTTCTGTCCTACTTGCTCTATTCATAGGCAAGGAAACCACAACTGTTTCCTTGAAGATGGATGCCAGGATCCAAGGAACCATTAATGTAGTTTTATAAGCCCACAGGGACTTTAGTTTAACCCTGGTCTGGGGATCTTGTTGCTTTCTGGACATTGCCAGATTCCCCGTTGCCATCAGTCCCGGCCAACCTGGCAAATGGTGAGGGATCACTGCAACAGCAGTAACTAATTCATATCCATACAGTCACAGGTTCTCCATCTTGGGTCAAATCCTGGTTTTTAAATGGTTTTGCAATCCAGATTTGGTGGAGAAACACAAACAATAAAGAATTGAGCAGCACATAATGGAAGAAGAAAAGGAAGAGTCCCATTCCAGAACATTCCTATAATGTGGACAACTGCCAATTTTGATCTCATACCCCTCAAGTAGTCTGCACCCCCATTGTTCCATGACAAGACTAGAAATAATGCTGTGCCACTTCTGGTTTCCATTTGGGCTGCTTTTAGGGCAGGTTTTTTTTTTTTTTTTTTTTTTTTGTATTTTGGGAAGCATTACTGGGGCAAAATCGCTGCATTTTGAAGTACTTTAGGGACAAGAAATAGCCCAGAAAAAAAATATCAAAACATAGGAAGCTTTGGAGTGATTCAGGATCCTCCAAGGGCCACATGTGGTCTACAGTCTATGCTTTAGCAACATCTGCATTAATCCATTGTTCAGCATTAGAGTACAGGATTTCAGATTAAGGACACCCTAAGAGCATCACATTATACAGTGGTACCTCTACTTACGAATGCTACTACTAACGAAAAATTCA
>JAIPUX010001232.1:148672360-148709459 GCA_020142125.1 Phrynosoma platyrhinos | reverse complement strand
GTCAGAGCTCTGATGCCACAACAAACTACAGTTCCCAGAATTCCATAGAATTGAACCATGGCAGTTAAACTGGTGTCAGTCTGGATTATTTCTGCAGTGAGAATGCAGCCATGATGAGAGGGAAATCATGTCTTTGTAGATCTGTTGTTAAGGCTTCTTCCATAAGTATATGCTAGGATTCTAAAAATATTTTTGGCAAATTATTGTACACAGTGTTTATGTGTTACTGAAACTAAGGGCCTTTACAGACTGCCAGAAATAATCCATTTTGAGACCACTTTAACTGTCCTGGCCCAATGCTAGGGAGTCATGGGAATTGTAGTTTTTTCTGAGACATTGAGCCTTCGCTGGTGCCACAATAAACTACAGTTCCCATGATGGCCTAGCACTGAGCCAAGGCAGTTAAAGTGGTCTCAAACTGGATTATTTCTGGCAGTCTGTAAAGGCCCTAATACAGCAACTAGGCATGCTTGAATATCCTGGTATTCACCTCTAAAGGCACCTAACTCTGCTATCTCTCCTTTAAAATTCTTGTAGCCCAAGCTCTTATCTTTGGTAAAGGCACAAACAAAACTTGTTTTTACAGGCCCCAACAAAACTGGTCGTCTTACCAGAAATTATAGGACTCGTAGACCCATGCATATAATGATAAAGCATGACTCATTCGAAAAGACAGTAGTATTAGGAAAAGTGAAAGACCATATTGCAGATGGATTGACTCAATAAAGGAAACCATAGCCCTAAGCTTGTAGGACCAGAGCAGAGGTGTTAATAAGTGTTAATATGTTAGGAGGGCTCTCATTCATAGAGTTGCCATAAATCAGAGCTGACTTGTCAGCACACAAAAAACAGGCAGACCCAGCCCTGTGCCCTATGTGGCAGCAAGCTGTGTCCCCAATGTGGAAGCAAGCTACTGGGCCCACTGCTACCTGTTTTCTCTTTTCCAAATGGTTTTATATCTTAGAGAATAAAAAGGTGGTGGTGCTTACAGATTCAAGATTAGTGGAACCCTGCTTACCTCAGAATTATTCTAATGAGCCACAAAACATGCCCTCAGATACCTGATAGCTGCTTAGTGCTGTGGAATGTGGATGACTTCACACTTTTGCCATTTCAGAATGCTATATTTATTTGCTCTTCTATTTAAAAATGAAGAAAAATGAAAATAAATTTAAAACCTCTGGAAAAGCATATAAGTAAGGTCCCAAATACAACCAGTTCTGAACATAGTTCTGTGTAGATTGTTTCGCTGCTGCTTAAATGCAATCCATATGACATTGTCATTTCTGTTAAGTGTCTGGTCCATTTAACCTGTTCCTCTTTGACTCACTGTGATTTCTGAGATCTACCCGATCCCTGCTGGAGGGATCAGGGAATGAACAAGAGGCTTTCTGCAGGCAAAGAATGTGTACTCACATTAAACTGTTGTCCTCCCTTTATTTGATGTGTTGTATATTGTAGGACAGTGGAGAACAGGGATTCTTGGAGATTTCTCATCTACAGGGTCACCATGGGTCAGAATGACTTGAGGGCAGTTAACAACAACAAATATATACATATGTATTGTCTTGTTCCACCCATTCATAGTTTTCAAACGAGAGGAGCACCTCACAATTCTTTACCATAGTTCTTTTTCAAGGGGAGTGGCAGATACCATCAAGACTTGTTTCTTCATCCATCACTATTACTCTTTACTTCTTAATATTTTGTACTGCCTTATGGCTAAGGAAAAGGAGCAGGAAATTCATTTATTTTTTCTCTTGACAACATTCTATCTTAATAATTGTATCTGAAGTGTACTGAGTCCTGGAGAAGTTTAGTAGTGTATAGACAGGGTTTTTTGATTATGTACTTCTTCAACAATCAAATAGTAGGATTATGTTAGCTGCGAGACATAAGGAGAACTGTTATGGATTGTTATTTCACTGTGGCTGGTATCCGTGTGTTGCTCAAGGTGCAACTGCAAGACCAGAAAGTTAACATTGTGCAATGGATATATTCTGCTGATAGTGGAGGAAGTAGATTTGTGTAGACAGCATGCTTCTCTGTGCTTTTTCTTTGCAAATTCCAAGTGCACTAGGTATTGTGGTTCTGCATTGGGCATTGCAGTTGCACATTATATTGGGCATTGTGGTTGCGCATCCTATATTGGGCATTACAGTTGTGCATGGTGAAGCAGCACCAATCATTCTCCATGGTTTTTGTATCTCTGCATGTGGATATGCTATGCTAAAGGCATGAGGAATTGCAGCCTCTGTTTCTTAAAAGACTAACAGATGATTGCAGCATAAAATTTTGTGTGCCAGAGCCCCCTTTACAGATTTGTAGCTATGATTATAGCAATAGCAAGTACATTTCTATACCACTTATCAGTGCACTTAAGCACTCCCTAGGTGGTTTACAATGTGTAAGCTAAATAATAATAATAATAATAATAATAATAATAATTTTTATTTGTAGCCCGCCTCTCTGCCCAAATAATTGAGGCGGGTTCCAACAATTAAAAAACAGACAATGTAAAAACAACCCCAACCCTAAGTCCCACCTCCCAACCCCTGACAAGCTGGGTACTCATTTTAGCGACCTTGGAAGGATTCAAGCCTGAGTCCGCTTGAGCCCTTGGCTGGTGGTTTGTGAGTGAGTAGCTGCAGTACAGCTACCTTGTGGTTTGTGAGTAAGTAGCTGCAGTACAGGCATTTAACCACTGTACCACCAGGGCTCCTTAATTATGTTTGTGTATGTATACCAAAAATCACTATATTATGTAACTTTAATTTCCTTTTAAGAGAGGAATTTGATAATTTGATGTTTCAGGCCTGTGAGAAACCATACACATCTTGGCTGTTTCTTTCTGTACTACAAGTCTACACTAGGTGGCATACAAGGAAAGCCAAAACATGCAGTTGACCTATTTGATTTGAATATTCATGGTATTTATTTTTTGTTAATTTTATATTGTTGTTTTCCTTAATGTCTCTGCAGGATGAAGTGCCCTCTTGCCAGTACAAATAAAAGGTTTCTTATTAATACTATCAAGAACACATTGCACTCCTCAAAAGAGCAAGACCAGGGACAAAAACAACAGGAAGATGATAAGGAGTCTGAGCCAAAGCAGAGCAGGGAAGAAACCAAACCAAAAATGCACAGATCATATCCTTATACACCCAGCTTTCGATCTAGGAGAAGAGTCAGCTCTTCTCCTCCTAGGCGCCGAAACAGGAACAGAAGGCAGAACACAAAGGAGAAGCATGAAAAGCGAGCAAATAAATGATATGGGAAATCAGGCCATTCCAAGCCAAGTATGTAATTAAATAATGAACTATGGAAGGAATGCTTCTTTATCTTCAACCAGAGAGCATTCTTTAGTACAGATATCTGTGTTGATAGCAGGTTTTTAGAAGCGAACAAGCCTGCTTCTTGTGATTATTCTTTGGAGAGTTCTTGTGTACTTAAAAAGAAGTTGATGGTGTATTTGTTTTCTTTCCCACCCGCAACACACATTCACATCCTTCAAGTTAAGCTTTTTTCTCCTTTCTTTGAATGGTGGTAACATGTTTGGTCCTGTCATTTGGAAACATTATCTTTTAGATTAGTATACATAAATGTGCGTTCTGTACAGAATATGTTCCTTGGGTTCTAAAGATCTTTGCTTTTTAATTTTTGTTTTGTTTTATAGGTACAGAAAACTTGCTATGATCTGTTGCTCTCACATAGCACATTTTATCAAATTTACTAGGCTCATAACATGAATATGGCTGACATGCAGCTGCATATTGCAGATTACTAAATAAATGCAGATTAATTTAATGTATGTTAGTAAACGTATGAGAGATGTGCCCTGATCCAGATAGTTCAGTGTTGCACATGAGCAATCTTTTATCATACAGGATTCAGCAATAGCTTCCTATTCACTTCAGATTTTGAAGGATTCATCAGTGATGTAACTCATTTAAATGCACAGATTACTTTCCAACAGCAAAATAAACTGTTGTTACTTGGAAACTGGGAGATCTAAGATTGGCTTTCATTGTTTTGTATCCCTCTATTTAAATAATGATGTCTCTCAGTCACTATTATAATGCTGAGACATCTCTCTCTGTAAAACAGGCTTCAGGAGTATCAGAGAAATAAAGTTAATCATAAGTTGCTATTTAAATTGTGAAACAGTACAGGGAATGGCCACTGAAATTCTGATCACTGTTTTGTTAACAGTTGTATTGGCCAGGTTCTCTGTGATTCTTTAATCTGATAATTTATCGTTGTAGTTCCTCTGTTCTATGGAAACATTGACATGTAAGTCTTTAGACAACATTATTTGAATGGTTTTCCTGAGTTGATATTAAACCTGAGCTGTAATATTAAAATTGTCTTAAGTATTTTGTCAGATATTTAACTGTGAAACAAAATCATTTGATGATTATACATTCTAAATTACCAGTGAAGAAGCATTTGTGTCTTCAATTTATCAATAGTTTTGTATAGGTAGTATTCTGGCTTTCAGCACCTACTAACAAGTCAGCTAAATTCACATACAGTCATCTCATGTAAAAAATCTTCAGCCTTAGGAGCAAACAACTACATACTCAGAACATCAAATACTCAGCCTTAGAAGATAACTGAAAGGTTTGAGGTAAAAGAGATCAGGTAGATGAAGTGAAAAATGTAAACAGGGTTTTTCTAGGTTGAAATTCAAAACGGCAAAGAACAAGGCCAGAAGAAAACATTTCTTCTAAAAAAAAAAAACTGGTCAAAGAAGATAGAAAAAGTTCTATGAAAGAAATCAGTGAAAAGTAGTAGACAGCAAGACATTGTTAGTTGCTGACAGAATTATAGAGGAAAAAACTAATGTTGGTCCAAAACACACTGCAGAAATAATCCAGTTTGAGACTGCCTTAACTGCCCTGGCTCAATGCTAGAAAATTCTGGGAACTGTAGTTTTGTGAGACGTTTAGCCTGTCAGAACTCTGGTGCCATAACCAACTACAATCCCCAGTATTCTATAACCTTGAGCGAGGGCAGTTAAAGCGATGTCAAACCAGATTATTTCTTCAGTGTGGATGCCTCAGGAGTTCTGGCAGTGTGAACTAACATGTCTTCACTGAAGTGTCCTATTGAATTCAGTGGGACTCAGTTCCAGGTAGCTAGGTATGGCTGTGATGTCTAAGGGACAGTATTCATAAGTAATATAATGTGCACCTTCTTCCTAGAAGATACAAAGTATCAGTGTGGTGTAGTGGTTTGAGTGTTGGATTGTGACTGGAGACACAATCAAATCCCTGCTCAGCCTTGGAAACCCACTGAATGACCTTGGGCAAGTCACATTCTCTCAGCTTCAGAGAACGACAAAAGCAAACCCATTCCTAACAAACCTTGCCAAGAAAACTGCATGATAATTTAACTTTAGGGTCATCATAAGTTGGAAATGACTTGAAGAAACACAACAAAAACACAGGTATTTTACTTCAAAATGTTAAACCATAAACTAGTGGTATCATTACCATTTTAACCATTCCTCAACTTGTAACCAGCTTTTGAGAATTGACGGTTTTTAAAGAAAAGGCTTTTAAAAGTGTGCTCTGCTGTTTTTAATGGTTCTGTTTTTTAAAAGTAGTTTTTAATAATTTTAGTTGTATGTATTTGTTTTGAAATGTTGATAGTTTAAATTTATTTTAATAGTTTTCTTTTGTATGTTTTTAACCATATTGTATTTCAGTTTGTAAGCTAACATGAGTCCTGATTCTGGGAAATAAATAAAGTTAATAATAACAATAAATTTGATAACAGGGACAGATAACACACACACACACACACACACACACACACACAAGTTATGTCATGGAGGGACTAGGATTACTAGAAAGTCCAAAGTTGAATTAGTAAGAACCTGTTTAATATATTTTTCTATTAAGTGATTTAAAAGCAAACAACACATCTCACAAATTTGTTCTGGATCCCAGTTAGTCACTAAAATGTATATATTGATTAGATTGATTAACAATTTAATAGTTTCATTAATAACGTTTCAGCTTCTGGTTTCCTCAGTTACTTAAAATAAAAGTGAGCTTGTAGCTAAAGGGGCAGTTTAAAACACTCCATCATGTATATTCTTAAATAGATGATTATTCTCCTCTACACTGAGGACATATGGTTTTAAAAGTCTTGAGTTTGTGGATACAGAAATTCTCCCTTTTGCCTAAAATGCTTGAAAGAGATGGCACCACAATTCCAAAAATCAGAAGCTGTGATGTTCCTAGTTAAATGGTATTCACTGACTATTCAAGTTTCCTGATCAGGATTGTAGACTTATGAAAATATGTATTTGGGTCTATGGTTGTTTTCCCCATGTACTGCAGATGGCATCCTGTACATCTACATTCAGTCACATAAATAAGATTACCAGATTGGTAGGGGATGTTTTGTTTAATCTTGCCAATTGTGCTCCTAAAAGTATTGTATTGCATATATTTGTCTTTGTGCTTCCCTGAATTTTTCAAAGCTCTGTCACAATGTCGGTTGGGGATGGATGGACTAAGTCAATAACACCCAATTTAGGATTATTAATTCCTAATAGAATAGGTATCTGTCTATTTCTAGTAATTTTGTGGGTGCAGTTCAAGCTTTTGCCAAAACTTTGGTTACTAAAATTTGTAAACCTTAAGTCCCACATGAGTGGGTCCTATTCCTCCCCCCCCCCAAGAGGTTGCCTCAGCCCTATGATGAAAAAAAGTTCATTCAGGAAAAATAAATGATAATTTTAGATATATCGAAAGCATATTGTACCATATTTGATGTCAGTTCTTGGGCCCAATATTTTTACAGCTTCTAGAGGCATTACTGTATTAGATTTGGATATTTCATTAGATGTACCTAAATTTGCAGTGTATCATTAGTGAACGCTGGAGACCTCAATGATCACGTCCAGTCATTTTTTATTTTTATTTTTTTGCATTGAGCCAATGGCCATTGCAGTTATAATCAATACAACACATACCAGCATACATAATCCAACACAAAAGCTTACTACTAATAATACTAAATACTAAAGTATCCAAATCTAGCTATGATAATAAAACACATACAAACAATATAGCTAAAAATGCCTTAAAATGCAAATATGACTGTTAAATGTATTTCAAAATTATGTGTGTGTGTGTGAGAGAGAGAGAGAAGGCGGTGTACACACACACACACACAGTTAATATATATAAATTGTTGACAGATTAAAAGTCAGGACAACAAATATTGCCCTTACACTAGCAAGAATTGCTAAACCTTTTGCTGTTTTTCATGTGACGATAGGAACAATGCTCAAGGAGGAAATGTAAATGAAAGAAATGAGCATGGAGAGTAGCCAAGAGAACTATTATACAGCTTTGGAAAGAAATTCACCCTCATTTGCAATAATGACCAACATATCTGTTGTTTGTTGGTATTTCAACTGGTTAATTTGCAACACAGTGGCAAAGAGGAGAACTGCCAATTTTCAGTAAGTCTGCCTTGTGATTTCTAATAGTTTTTCTTTTCTTTTTCTTGATACATAATGGATATCAATATATTAGATACTAGGTTTGTATTAATTCAATAAAGGCCAGAATCTTATTATGGCTTTAAACTTGTGTAACTGACTAGCTCGGCAAGTGGTTGGGTTTTTTTACTAACTTCTCTAAGGAAGTCACTCCCATCTCCTTATCCCAAGAGGGTCCTTGGGTTGCACAGTGGTCTGTAGAAAGATGCACAGGCATAACTTTTGTTTCCACACCAGTTTGGATGTTTTGGTTCTCTCTCTAATCTCACAGGGTTGCATTAGTGTGTTTTGCTACACCTGTCATCAACAATATTTCAGCTTATATTGTCTCATTATATTGTTAATGTGAAAGTATTGCTTTCATTTGCTTGTTATTTGTTTAACTTAATTTTTTAAACGGAAGCATGTTATAGAATCATTGCATATTCAAAGCACAATTAAAAGCAACCTGCTTCGTTTTAGCAGAATTATAGCGTCCCTAGATTAGCTTGAGTAAAGTTCCTCTCTGCTGTTCAATATTCATTACGGGGATGTAGGTATGGAGGGGGCAAAATGAGTGCATTTCCCACCAGAAATAAGAATTCTCTCTCTCTCTCCCCCCCTGCAATTTCCTTTAGTTCACAAACTTCTACCATTCCAGTGATTTGAAAATTCTGTTAAGCTTTTAGAGATAGTTTAGACATCCAAAGAAAAGCTGCAGGCAAAGTTACCAAAGGAATAGGAAAACAGCAAATGGGAGAGTTCTAGTGTGAACATTTCAGTGTCTCACTCTGCAAAGCTAGAAATTTGAGGACTGAAGGGGGAAAAAAATTGGGAATGGGAAGAAAAATTCTAAATTGAAGGGAAATGCTCTCATTTTGTTCCCACCCTACCCATAACGACACCCCAGATCTGGCGTAGAACATAATTCTTATTATGGCAAGAAGATTTTTTTTTTTTTTACATCAGATTTACTGTGTTCCACCTGTGGGACCAAAACACCAAATGAGGATGTCATTCTACTTGTGAAATGCCCTCCTTGTGGAGGCCCAGCTGGCATCATGTTAGAACTTGGTATATTAAAATCTGTAGCACAAAAGATTTTAAACTGTTAATGAACCTGCTTGTCATTCCCATCCACTGAACCTCAGTCTGGGTGGAATAGGGTCCCAAAGCTTGTCAACCTGAGATGGAGGCACTCATGGGAACATGTAGTTCTTAAAGTATCCATGGTCTGGTCTCCAGAATGCCAGCGCAACTCAGTTTTCTAGTGTCACTGGTTTCACATCCACTAACCAGATTTTCTAATGTACAGTCTATAATGGGTAAGAAATATCTGGTTCTCCAGATATTTTGGATTATGATTCCCACAACCCTTTATCATTCGCCGTGCTGACTGACGCTTCTGGGAATTCCCATTCTGAAATCACACTTCCAGGACCATGCCATGGAGCTGAGCTGGCCAATCACACCTCATAGCTGGTAAACCTGATCTCTCCCTCATTTTTGCTATGTTGCTGTGACCCCGGAAGGGTTTGGGATGGTTTGGAGACTCCACCATCAGAGCACTCAAAATCTAAATGTAGGATTACCTTATCCATCATCAGTGCTCTTTTGATCAAAACAAACAAAACACCTATATAGTGCTCTCCCACATTCATGAATGTGGGCAATGTCCAACACTATAGATACCCAAAATCCACAATCATACTCCAGTATTCATTTTTAAAGTTCTACCAACACAAATGAGTCACAGAAGTTTATTTATGATTGCCACATGTGTAACTTTTGAATGTGTTCTACAATATAGATTCAGATTGTTGAATGCTTTGCGTTGGCATGTTTTGAGATACAGACTGACTAGCATTACAATCCACAAAGGTAAATGTGCAGAACAAAACAGCTACTGTCTGAAGCAGAGACATGGCTGCGCTGTAAAAGGAAGAAGTAATTAAAGGTAAAGTATCTTCATCAAGTTGCCATTTGTCGTCTCTCACACCCGAGTCCCTTCTAAAATGTAATTCCTTTATTCCTTTGCCTCCAAGGCTTTGTATTTAGGGAAAGAGCAGGAAGAGGCTGTGAGCAGAATGGAAAGTGGGGTCATCATCAAATATAGTTTTTATTTTGCTGCCTGGGGTGTCATGCAGAATCTTCAGGGCAGGTGGTTGAATTCACAGACTCTTTAGAGGGGAATATATAGGTCTTAGGAACACACTGGTTAAGGAACAGGGAGGGTGAAAACGGCGGGGGGGGGGGGTAGGAGTTGTCAGTGAAACCCTGACAACATCAGCTGCTTGCTAGCAGAAAAGCAAGCTAATCATGGCAACTCTCCCCCCCCCCTTTTTTTTTTTTATTTTGGAAGGAGATGTGCAGCTGTCAAAGCAATAAGGTAAATGAGTCTTCTCAGTCGAACTCTATAAATAGGAGACTATAGAGGGACCGTCCTCCTCTTCCTTGGTAATGCACGGTTTGGTGCCTGTCTGGGTGGTCTTAAGTCCATTGCCACAGTGGCTAGGAGAGTTGATACCAATCAAGGCCTACACAGCTGAGACCCCCAGTGACCTGTGCAAGCAGATTTTATTTTATTTTATTTTTTGCTCACAGGCCCCCCGATTCTTCTGTTTGTGTGTGGCATGCTTTTTCTGCCACTCTATTTAGGGGATTACATAAATGAACCATTAAAAATGTAAATCTTCAGAAACAGTTGAATGCGAAAGGTTTAAACAATCAAGCAAAGGGCAGTACAGTACAAGAAGCTGCCCCCGAACCAGCCGTGCCCTGACCCAGTATTGTGGCGAGGGGGACAATGGGAGGTGAAGGCAGGGAGGAAGAGAAGAAGTTGGGGGGAGAAAAACAAACTATCTCACCATTGTAACTGTCACTGGCACCAAGGGGAAGATTAAGGTTTGGTGGGTTCCCCCCCCCCTTTCTTTTCTTTTTAAAAGCAGTTAGAACAATAATGTTGAGCTATTATAAGTGACAAAGGAAGTCCATCCCAGCACCCTCCTCACAGTGCAGGTGCCAATACAATCAAGTTTAAGTACAACTGAGTTTTGATGGAGGTGGAAAGAATAAAGATTATACCATTTCCCAACAAGGCTTTTAACTCTTTCGAATCTATTGCAAATTACCAACTCTGCCCCATCCCTGCAGGCACAAAATAAGCACATTTATTTCCAATATATCATTCTTCCCCATTCCACAGTTGCTTCAGACTTCCATTTGCTCAGCTTTTCAATGTGACGCTCAGCTTCTAGATATTCTCTGCATTGGTTTTGATGATGTAGACATTTGGATTACAAATTGGGTGTAGATTTGGTCCGGGGCAGTTTAAGATATTCTGTTGCCTGAGGCAGAACATCAAATGGCATTCTCCCCAATCCCCATTAAAGCATATAATACCCAAAACCAGCTGAATTATTTTGCCATAAAAGGGTGCCAGCATGATGTAGTTGTCTGAATGCTGGACTCCCATGGAAGGGTGTTCCAGAGGGTGGGAGCAGCTACTAAGAAGACACTCTCACACATCTTCACCAAGCGAGCTTGTGATGGTGGCAAGACCAAGAGAAGGCCTTCCTCTGAAGATCTTATAGTACTAGCAGGTGTGTATGGGGAGATACCATCTTTCATATAGTGTGGTTCTAAGCCATATAGGGACTTATAGGGCAAGAACAGATATCAGTCTCAAAATTTTCTATGGCTGCATAGGTAATGTAGAAACACTACAGTCTGACATCACTAACTCCCATGGCTCAATGCTATAGAGTCTTGGGATTTGTAGTTTATTGTGGTGCCGGAGCTCTCTGACAAAGAAGGCTAAATGTCTCACAAAACTACAAGTCCCAGAATTCCATAGCATTGAGCTAAAGTGGCATGAAACTGGATTATTTCTGCAATATGGATGCAGCATATGCAAGATAGAAAAGGGATAGAAAAGACTGCTCTATGTAAGCTGTAGGAGGTATACATGACATCTTAAATAAAGTAAGTATGTGTTTATCAATTCACACAGACTTGCATGTATTCATTCTACCAAGGTACATCTCAACTCATTTGAGATGTGCTGTAAAAGAGTGCTGAGGATACTGTGGACAGCCAAAAAAACAGACAAATAGGTCCTTGAACAGATCAAACCTGAACTCTCCCTGTAAGTCAAGATGATCAAATTGAGGCTTGCTACATCATGAGAAGACATGAATCATTAGAAAATACAAAAAGGTAGGAAATGTAGAAGGTAGTAGAAAGAGAGGAGGACTGCACACCAGATGGATAGACTCCATCAAGGAGATTATGGTCCTGAATTTACAGGACCTAATCAAAGCAGTGGAAGATAGAGTGGCTTGGAGATGTCTCAGCCACATGGTCGCTAGGGTTGACTTGAGGGCAGTTAACAACTACAACAAAAAATATAAGGATTTTGATTCTTTAAGGGGCTTCAAGAGCTGGAAAATTGGATGCTGGGTCCACTTACCTCCCACAGGCTGCCCTTTCTCCATTCCTGCTTTACATTAAAGGCAGATAAAAAATAATAATAAAATTTATTTATACCCCGCCCCTTTGAGATCAATCTTACAGATGAGGGACATTTTAACCTGGTGAGTTGCCTTTGTGGTGGTCATTCGTGGTGAAATCATAAATCATGGGGCTGACAGAGAAAAATAATAATTTTTCAGGTGGCACATTGGGGTGTTCAGGTTGCCTTTCCCAAACTGCTGTTTTCCATATGTGTACCACTATTGGCTGGGGAAGGTGAGATTTGCAGCCCCATGAATCTGGGAAGTTCAAACTTGAGGAGGTTTGTCCTAAAGCATGGTATCTAACAACCTGTGCAATTATGTTTTACCATTGATTTTCCATTTCTTTCCCCTTCATCCCATCCATAACACACACACCCTGACAACAGGTATGTTTTTCACTCATCCTTCAAACACTATGAAAAAATACCTCCGACAGGTTGAAAAATTCCTTCTAAACATCTTTAAATGCCTTTTAAAACAATCTTTAAAAAGAACAAGAATATACCAAGCCAAGTAATATAACTTTACTCACTGCCTTTGTTTTGGGCTAAACTTTGTTGGTATCTGGTATCTGCCTCCTATTTTGGCCACATATAGATTAAAGTGAACAATGAAGACATGGAAATTATTCAAGTTTTTCTGTACCTTGGTTTATTCATCAATTAAAATGGAGACTATAGCCAAGAAGTCAGAAGAAGAGTAGAACTTGAAAGGCCAGTTATGAAGGAATACATAAGTTTAGTCTGAAAGTAAGGCAGTGAGGAAACCTACGTCCCAAAACAAAGATATGGCAAAGACTACCGGGATCTGAGGATCATCCATGTTGTAATATTTCTAGTTTCTATGTATGGTTGTGAAAGCTGGGCAGTGAAGAAAGTTGACAGGAAGAGAATCATCTGAAGAGTGGTGCTGGAGGATACCAGGGCTGGATTAACCATTAAGAGAAATAAGCATATGTTTATGGTATCAAGGGCACCACAGAATTTTTCCATTGCCAGATTTATCATGGATCATATCGTGCTAAACTTCCATTGCCAGGTTTATCATGGTGCAAAGGGTGCAGCTGAACCAGATTCCATAATGACAATAATAATTTAAAAATAGTAGTAATAGAGGTTAATGATATACATTAATATTGGGGATACAACAAAATTAGAATGTGATAACTGATAAACTGCCACATGGTCCACCAAGGCTCATGTAATTGTTCTTGTCTTGGTCATGTCAGCTATCCTGTTCAGTCAGCTGTCCTGTTCAGTGGTGCTCAGTACAGTGTTGCCAAATTTGGAGGTCTTTAAAGGCCTTGATAACAATTGTGAGAATCACTCCTCCCTACCCAGGGTTTCACAGTATATATAGACCCACTCTCTTCCATTCCAGTATTCTCTGAAGATGCCAGCCACAGATGCTGGCGAAACGTCAGAAAGAAACTCTTCTAGAACATGGCCACACAGCCAGAAAAATCCACAAAAAACTATAATTGTGAGATAACTTTTCTCCTTTTTTAGGTTCCGTTGCCAACTCATCAGAGTCAAAAACAGCTTTGATGAGGAATTTTGGCCACTGAATCCAATGCCTCATAACAGCTGATGGCTCCCATGTCAGTGGGATGCTGAATCTGCTCTGAGTTATAGTCTGGACTTTTATGGAACTATCCAAGCTGAATCTATTTTGGTGATGTGGTTCAGCACCATGGACAGCTCCTTTGGAGTTCAAGCTAAAGCCCAAAGCTAATTCACTATTCCACTAGCATGGGAGCCTCTCCCCATTCCTGGCAGTAAATATACAGGAAAAGGAAAGTAAATAAGCAGCTATTTGTTTCCTTCCCTGACCTCCAAATATGCTGCCTTATACCTCCAACTGTCCCACTTTGACAGGGACAATCCCATTTAAACTTTAAACGTCTCACTTTTTCATCTGCTTTTAAAATGTCCCAGTTTCTCTCTCCTCTTCCCACTCTCCCCATTTGTTCTCAGCTCAATTCAATCACTGCAAACTGAGTTCAAAGGGAAAAATATTTGGACTCTTAACTCAACAGGATGGAGAGGAAAGTGCAGAATCTTGCCCTTTCCTGTCAGATTATGCAAAAGCAATCTCTCCTAACTTGGCTGTACTTCATCAGTTATAACATTTGTCATCTTGATCACACCCTGATGTGGCTTGGCTGCATATGTCTTGGTTTTCATAGGTGAAATGTCTCAGAATATTCGTAAGTGGTTATTGATAGAGTTAGCCTTGAAGGAATTACTCAGAAAAATTAAGGTGATGTTGCAGAAAGATAACCCCATGGAAATGTTGAGGATTAAAATGTGTATTTCCTCCCTGCCTCCCGCTCTCTCTCCAAGCACAAATTACTGCAAATCAGTTGGCCAGACTAGACTATTTCTCATCAAAAAGTGTGTCTGTGACTGCATACCCAAGACTGGACATCATGGGCCTAAAGAGAAGAAGAAGAAATAACTCCAAGCAACACAAAATAATGACTGTGAATTCAAAGTGAAATTGAATAGGGTCTGCCTCATTCATAAATGTCATATGAGACGTTGGCTTAAAAGGCAAACCCATCAGTCCGGGGCTAGCAGCTGTTGTTATGTTGAACAAAATGGATACAAATGGGCATTATTTTAAACCACAGTGCTTTAATTTCAGACCTAATGAGCACCCCGTCTTCTTGGTAACCTTGTGTCATCCAAGCTACGATCTCCAGTAGAGGGCTTTATTGCCCAGGAAATCAAATGCACTAGCTTGGGTCTAGCAAACAAACTTTCTCTCTCTCCCACCCCAAACCATGACAAAAAACCCAAAACAAAACACAAAACACCCCGAACTCACTGGCAATGTTTGAGTTACTATGGCAATCACAAAATAGGAAGGCCTTTTCTTCTTCTTCCCTCATCTCTGCATGCAGCCATGGACCGCTCTTGAATGGCTCACATCTGCAAAAAGTTTTAACACGGTCCTCAAATAATGAAAAGAGTCCCCAAAATGGGCACTGACCCGTCTCAAAAAATGTTGCAAATTTTACATGCGGGGGGATTGGGGAGCTGTTGCCACTTTGCACAGGTTATGTCATAATGTGAACAAAAAGCTATAAAAGCGGACGAAGGCTTTTGCCTGTCAAATATTGAGAAGGGAGGAGGGAGATGCAAAAGTAAATGACAGCTTTAATGCAGATGTAAGGAGAAAAGTCAAAGATGGGTGACAGAAAGTTGCCGGTCAATGAATGAAGAGGAAAAAATTTTCAAACACAAAAAAGCAGACAAAAGGGTAAAATACAATAAAAATCCAGCTATAGGGAATTACTGGGGGGAAAAGACTCTCAAAAAAGTGCAGTGTTTGAGACCGTCGAGCTATGAGTGCATGTGAAATTGGCATGTGGTTCATTGGAGTGGTCTCTCAAAAATATAAATAAAAGATCAATGTAATCTTTGACCTGGCACTTTGCTTTTGGTAACAAAAAAGAGGAGAGAAAAATCACATTTATTGCCAAGATCACAGAAGCCTTATTAAATTGCTAGTCATGCTAATGACTCTTTCTCCAAAGATGACAGAACTTTTAAGCAGAAAAAAAAGCATCTCTGAAGTAGTCAAATTCTTCCATCTGTGCTTTGGACTTTGACATTATTTTAGCTGCCACTTGACGCTGCTGGGAAAACTCCCATGAAGTTGCCTGAGTGGAAAGTGGTCACTTAAACACTGAATATTGATCTGCATCCAGTTTTTCCATTGGATTTTTGTTTTGCCAGCAGTGCCTAGCCTTGTGGTATCTAAGCAACCTGGTATTAGTGGAATCTGTAGGTTGTTTTTTTAAAATCCATTTTATGAGAAAAGCAGAAGATCCATAATTTAAATCTTCATTTCTATTCATCTAAGTGTGCCCCACCTACCATAGTATTCCTGGCACAATTAAAGGATTTGTTGTCTGATATGGGTGACTCAACAGTCACAGTCGTTCAAGAGAGATTTTTAATGTGTGGTGAGGAATTTAAATAGAATGAACAGCCTACAGAAAAGTCCAAAGAAATCCAATAAAAAGTGAGACTGCATTATACATTCATTGACTCTTGTTCTTTTTTGGGGGGTGTTTTCGTATGAAGAGAAAGGGACAATGGAAAACAATGGGCCTACCTTACCAAAGTTCATTCATGCAGCCATTTCAAATACTTTTAGCTGCTTGTCAATGGGACTTGCAAGACTCCAAGATTCAAAACATTCTGTCACATTTGTGTACTAACCACTTAAAAGTTTGCTAAAGCTTTTTGACCTAGACTGACTCTCCTTTATCTGGGTCAAAATGCAAGGCAAAGCTTTTGTGCTAAATGGCCTTCATTAAATTCATTGATTTGACCTGTATTTTAAAGACCAAAAGTCAAATGGGATGGGAAGTTAAAGTTCCCATACAAAACTTTCTTCAGAGTACTTTTCTGCCTCTTTGAACTATATAAGAGTCAGGAAAAGACATCTTATGGACGTTTGAATTGTGAGTTATGTAGGGGAGATGCTGTTTTTTGTCCAGTTTCGCACGGCATTAAGGTGGAATGAACGTTCTTTTTTTCAATGTTCTCCAGTGTGAATAACAGCAACAAAAGGGGTATGTGTTTGAGGGCCATCATGCTTGGCTTTTATCTCACACAATCCCACTCTGTACTACAGTTTAGGGCCTTTGCAGACTGCCAGAAATAGTGCACATTAAATTGAGGCACTCTCCTGGCTCAGTGTTAGGGAATCATGGGAATTGCATTTTTTTTCTGAGACATTGAGCCTTCTCTGTCAGAGAGCTCTGGTGCCACAATAAATTACAGTTCCCATGATTCCCTAGCACTGAGCCAGGGCAGTGCCTCAATTTAATGTGCACTATTTCTGGCAGTCTGCAGAGGCCCTTAGCAAAGTACCACTTTGCAGGCCTGGATACTCTCAATGATTGACTTTGCTGGTTGACATAAAAGTCTCATTCCATACAGAGTGATAATTACCAGTAACTGGAATAATGTCAACGTTTTATTTATTCATTTGCATTTCAACACCAAAATAAGAATTCAAACCAGTGGGCAGTACAGAACTAGATACAAGTGCTGTAGACACATCATTTTACACTACTATTCCCTCTGTTTGTTTCCTCTGTTTATTTGTGACACTCTTCTTCTCTCTTTTGCCCAAGGAGTTCAGTGGGGTATGCCTTTCACACACCTGTTCTCATAACAGCCCCACAGGATAGAATATGCTGAGAATGAATGCCCCCAAACCACCCTCTGAGTGAAGATCTCAACATTACTCCACAGCTACACCACATAGACTTCAATGAAAGCAGAAATGGAAACAGGGATAAAACTCTGGCTATATCCTAGCAGCCTGATACTAGTTTAACTATCATGTCTTACTCTGTGGAATCCTAGGATTTATAGTTTGATGAAGTACAGTAGGATCTTGATACCTGCTGGGGTTTGGTTCCAGGACCCTCTATGGATACCAGAATCTGTGGATGCTCAAGCCCCATTATATACACAGTAAAATAATGTCCCTTATATGAAATTGTCAAATCAAGGTTTGCCTTTTGGAATGTCTATATTGTAAAATTATTTTCTTTTTCTTTTTCTTTATAAGTTGTATAAAGTTTCATACAGTTTAAAAAAAACAAAAAGTTCACAGCATGTATATAAAGTTACTTTATACTATGCAATACTATACAATTGTTAACCTATGTCGTAATTTTATATAACTTCCTTGTTGTTGTTCTTGTAAGTTCATACACTTCTATTATCTTATCCGTACCTTGCTATTTGAATACTATAATATTCTGAAAAATTAAATTATCCATTATTTGTTTCTCTCTTTTTTTGTATGCAACATTTTGAGTTATTAAGCTTAACTGAAATAAAATAAAACCTTTTGTTTATTTACAAAAAGAGTCTCTTGTGCCTTCTTCATTACTTATTTCCCTCATGTTTTTCCCTTTGTCTAAACTGATTCTGTCTTTCCCAATCTGTGTGCTAGCTTATACTATTTGCATAAATTCATAAGATTGACTTCTCTGCATGTATTTAATTCATCTCTTCTTGAAGAATGTCGTCAAATAAACTCCATTCTCTTTCCATTTTTTGTATCGATTTCTGATTAATCATTGAAGTCAATTTGTCCATATACTTAATTTTTTCTACTTTCATTTTCCAATCCTCTATTTTTGGAGAGTCTCCTGACTTCCATCCTCTAGCAATAATTATTCTCGCTGCCATGATCAAATAAAGAATTATCCGCCAATATTTCGTATATTTTAAAATTATTTTCAAGTTGTGGATGGTTAAATCTGTGGATACAGAGGGTTGACTGTAATTAGAATTCTCTACTCTAGAGCTTCCCTGCACCACAGCTCAAAGAAGAATTCTAAATACTTCACCATACTACAAATCTCAGTATTCCATAGGATGGAACCATGACAGTTAAAGTGGTATCAATCTGCTATAACCATGTAGCAAGTATTTATACATACTTCCTACAATATCTTGAATTCTGAAGTGAAAAGTGGAGAGAAATAGAAAATGGTACACTTACAAAATTAAAATGACCACTTAGCTTTCCGTGAGGGTGGGATTGCATGCTCCTTTGAGGCAAGAGGATATGCTGATGGAAGAGGGTCTCCCTAGTAGAGTCTCCCATAGCAGACAAGCTTTTGCTAAAGAGCCAGACTAAATGTGCCAAACAGCAACTGGACAGCACCAGTAAAGGGAAACATTGGCAGAGGCTCTATCAGAGACAACAGCAGTGGCACCATAGCTAACACCTGTGAGCACTGTACAGAGGGAGGCATGGTAAAGCCCTTTTGAATGTCTTTTACCACAAAAAAACCCAATGATGAGACAATAAAAATGAAACAAGAGACAGTGTCAGATATTGTCACTCCCAGGTTGGATGGCACTCAATGAGTTACTGGGGAAGGACAACTATGAGTAGTGCTGTGGCTAATGATGCAGCTGGACTCAAGCTGAAAAGATGTTCAGCTGTTGATATGCTGAGAGATAAAAAGGAAAGTCCAAAGCTGCACAACATATAGGAGCATTGAATGTGAGATGCATGAATCAGAGTAAGCTGGACATAGTAAAATAGGAAATGGAATGTATAAAAATTACAGTACTTGGCGTAGGGTGATTGAGCTAAAGTGTACAGGAACAGGACATTTTGAGTCAGATGATTACACAATGCTTTACAGAGGAAATGAAAATCTAAGAAGAAATGGGGTGACATTAATAGAGAGGAGAGATATAGCAAAAGCAGTAAAGGATATAATACAAAGTCTGACCAAATCATATCAATAAGACTTCAGGGAAAACCCATCAATATAACCATAATCCAAGTTTATGCTCCAACTACAGAGGCAGAAGAGGAAGAAATTGAAAGATTCTATGCTGAAGTCCAAAAATAAATTGGTCACATATCAACACAGGGCTTGTTGTTAATCATAGGTGATTGGAATGCATAAGTAGGAAACAGAGCAGAATCAAAGATTGTAGGAAAATTGACCTAGGATCAAGAAATGAAGCAGGAAAGTGACTTATTGAATTTTATGAGGCCAACAGTTTATTTTTCACAAACACATTATTCAAGCAAGCAGAGATGTGACTGTATACATGGGCATCACCTAATGGCCAATATAAAAATCATAATAATTAGAAGATGAAGATGAAGAAGCGCTTTTCTCCCTGCCAAAGAAGACCAGGAGCAGATTGTGGCACAGACTATGAACTGCTAATATATATTTAAAAACTGGAGTAAAGTTAAAGGAGGACACTAAACAACCATCATGGCTGTAGAACATCCCCATAGAATTTAAAGATAATGTAGAAAAATAGATTTGCTGTATTAAACCTAATTGACTAGGAGGCAGAAGAACTCTGGACTGAAACCAGGGAATTTGTCAGGAAGCAATGAAAAAAGATACTATCTGTAGCCAAAAAGAGAGAGAAACCTCATGGATGACAGATAAAACTCTTCAAGCAATTAATGACAGAAAAGAAGCAAAAGTAAAAAATGACAAGAATAGGCTTAGAACACTGAATGCAACTATTCAGTGATCTGTGCACAGAGACAAAGAAAACTACTATACTAATCAATGTAGAGAAATAGAAGAAGACAGGAACAACAAGAGTCCCAAGATAGAGAATTTAACCAGAGATGGTCTTAGCTATTGCTCCTGCATTGTTGGCTTATGTCTTCCATGTCAGATGGGTGTTGAATTCATTCTGTGTTTTAGTAAGAATGTTAAAGGAACTACTGAAAGTGCAAAACTTATTTTGGGATAGAATGCAAAGACATAGCCGTGTTACTTTGAAAAATCAGTATGCAAAGGGATCTTGCAGCACTTTTGAGACGAACTGAAAGAAAGAAGCTGGTAGCATGAGCTTTCATAGACTTGAACATAGTTCTTGAGATGCATGGGGAAGTAGGCTCAAGTTCATGCCACCAACTTCTTTCTTTCAGTTAGTCTCAAAGGTGCTACAAGATCCAGCTGCATACGTATTTTGAGAAAGAGTGCAGTACCTTGGATAGCTCCTATAAAGTTCATAAGAAAACTAGAAATGGATTTATTGCACCACTGATATGGAAACCATCAGCCATCATTGTGTCATTTGTTCATAATTGATTTGTTTTGTCTTGGTTACTTCACTCTTGAAAATTGTGCAGAAAAGCCATGTGAAAGACATAAAGAGATTTTAAGCTTCCAGTTCTGAAAATGAATTTTTTCAGCTACATTGCAAACCTCATAGATTATTAATAGTTTCTAGCTTCTGCAGCTTCTGTGTAGCAGCCACAATGTAAAGCATTGCCCACTCTCTGAAAGACACAGTGAGACTGTGAGACAGAGGCACAACTTGTAAAAGCACTTTTGGGTCACACGGTAATAACTTTAAGTAATGTTTCCTAATGTTTCTTTCCCATGCAAACAACAAGTACCTTACAAATGTACCTTTAATTATGAGTGTTTGACACAGAGCTTGGAAAATGACTTTTGGGGGCTGCAACTTCCAAAAAACCCCAGCCAACAAAAAAGTAACATTTCTAGGCTTTGATTTTCAATTAGCACCCTGTGGCAAAAAAGATGCATTTTTAATGTAACTAAAACCTTTAAAACTATTCAGGCAATGTGAAATAGTGTCTGGGCTCTATGAAACCATAGAGCTCACAGTGTCTTGAAACAAAGTGAACAAAGGGTTTTATAAAATGTGTGCATCAATAGGAACAATTCTTGCAAAACCCTCTGGGTCTTGCATCTCTGGGATGAAATGATGACCACACAGAGATATGTGTTTCACCCTCCCCATGGCTCAATAACAAGACATTACTGGACTATTACTTTGCCTAATGGGGGGTGGGGTGGGGGAGAACTAGCTGCAAGGAACAGGGCTCCTTCAGCTTTGCAAAAGTCCATTAAAACAGAAGAAGACAACAGTAGCTAGGATCTGCTCTGGTTCCAAAGCTTGTGTCAATCAGGCATGGAGTCCCCAGGGTCTTAGGTTCACTTTAAGAAAACAACTGAATAGCTGAAATAAAATGGTCAGACAATACTCCAGAGAATCTTCTTTTCATATCCACATGCCCAGCACACAGGATGAAAACTGGAGTTTTGGAGCTGGGACTTGGGACTATGTATATGTGTGTGTGTGTGGCAGGGAAAGCTATTCAGTTTATTCAACAAATCAACCCCCTTTTATATTTGTGAGTTAGCTGGAAAAAGACTTTCATTTTCTACTAATCTGTTAATTATTCAGAGCTATTTGTCGAAAACATCACTCTGAAGCCGACTCATTGTGGTTCTGGCTTTGAACGTTTACTTCCCCTATGGGGTCACTTGGTGTGCCCTGTGATTGGTCTACCTTTCTTTTCCCCAGGCTCCTGTTTCTGTTCGGAGGTTGAGCATCTCTTGGGACCACAGAGAACCTCCTAAAGTGGCTATGCAAAGCAGGGATGCTCAGTCTCAATTTCAAATACAAGAGACAGTCTAAAATACTGACCCATTCTGTTGTATGGGCCTGTCATTTTAGGACAATACAGAGCAGGATTCCCATCCCTTTTGCTTTATAGCACAATGCGAGAAAGAAACTGCCCCAATGGAGAGGGTATAGGGTCCTGTGCTATACTCTGCACTTTTCCCACATTTTGTTAACTTTATTCATTTGAAGTCATTAAAAAATGTATTTGTTAGTTGTTTTCAATATTTATGTTCTGCCAATGAGCTCAACTCATTGCCCTTGGACCCAACGCTGCTCCTGGAATGCCAGGAGTGCCTTTGCCCAGCTTTTGCTGGAGCATTTCTTGAGGAAAGCATATCTGCTACAATGGTTCATGCCATAGTTACCTCCCAGCTATACTAATGTAATACTCTCTATACGGGGGTGACCTTGAAAAGTGTTCAGAAGCTGCAGCTAGTACAAAATGTAGCATCCAGACTGATACCAGGGGTGTGCATTTTAGAGATCCTATAACACTGGTCTTACAAGAATTGCACTGGCTTCCAATTTGCTTTTGAGCTCTGTTCATGGTGCTGATGTTGGCCTACAAAGCCCTAAAGGACATCTGAAAGATCACCTCTTTGAGTTATGAGCCTACCATAAATTTGAGATCTTCAGAGCAGGTCCTGTTGCATGCCCCAAAACCTCATGAACTTAGGTTGGTGAGTGCACATAAGAGGACTTTGTAAAATTGCCTTTCAAAAACCCATGTAATTATTGATTGATGACAAAGTCACAAATGATCAAATCCGTCAAAGTTAAACCCTAGTAAGTTGAAATTTGACTGTACATCAAGCACATCTGCTAGGCCACATGTTCCCCATCTGAAAGTTCCACTGTAATGAGCAATATTTAACTTTTGCTTCAGATGACAGCTGGAAAATTACATAAATTTTGTGTGTATGAATGCATAAAAGATTACTTTGGGATTGGCTCAGAATAAACAGAGTGTTAACCAGATATTTGAAAATGTAATAAAGAAAGGGAAGATATTGTTCCTTTAAAAAAAAACCCTGCATGTTGAAAACATTTTTTGTTTCTTTGTTCCATTTATACCTTGCCTTTCCAAGAGACCCAAATGTAGCTTACAACATTCAAAACAAAAGTTTTGCTAAAATATATTACTGCAAATGTTTAAAAAAGAAACCATGTGTGCATACTAGCCACCTTCTTTTTGTTCTAAAATTATCTAGAATAACAGGACAAATCCAAACACTTCAAGTGGCAGATATGACACTTATCAGTTCCTTATCAGTTCCTCTTGAGTCTCCTGGTCATTCTTCTCTTGTGAAGCATGGAACTTTGTATGCCTTATAGTTTGTTCTGCACTCTCAAATTACCTTGCTCCCTTTCATGTAATGGAAAATAATTTGTGTGCTTCCTAATATCTTCTATATATGTAATGGATGGAGACATCCTCTTGTCCTTTTCCTCAGTTAGCAAAATGGCATGGCCTGGTTCTGATGTACATCTATCCTTCTCGTAGCATATCTCAAAGTCATGTATGTGTATGTGAGCCATTATAGATTTCATATCACTTTATATCAGCTTAAACACAATTTTCTTTGAGTCAATGCAAAGTTTATAAGTGTTATGGTACTTTTCTCCAGTGGCTGGGAGATTCTGGGATTTGTAGTCCAAAAGGTAATATTACCAAGCTCTAGAGCAGGGGTAGGCAACCTTTTTGAGCCGGGGGCTGGGTTGCTATCCCTCAGACAATTGGGGGGCCGAAGCACCAAAAATAAATAAATAAAAATAAAAATAACAAATTTAATTTTTTTAAAAAAATATTTAAAAATATGCATGCACACTCGCTTAGCCCCAGAAAAGCCATGGCAAAACCCCTGTGGAGATTTTGCCAAGAAAAACCCCAAGAACAAGTAATAACAACAATAATCAATATCATCATGGCGGGCAGCAGTAGCGGGGGTGGAAGGACTGGCCTGGGGCCGGTCCAAAGGCCTAGAAGGGCCGCATCTGGCCCCCGGGCCTTAGGTTGCCTACCCCTGCTCTAAAGCTTTTACATATATTTACCAATACTTTCTGTTACATTGGAAGAGCCACCATAACTTGGGCTCTTGTGACTTTTCAGGGGTTCAAGGGTCTCAGGGCCTTTCCACAGTACAAGATTACAGTGCTTTGATTCTACTATAACTATTATGGCTCAGAAGTTGGCATAACCTGGTGTGGTAACTCATGGTGTCATCCCCCTTGACCTCCTCTCATACCATGCCATACAGAATCCTTAGTAATGTTTTCCATACCACTGTTACTCACAAATCATAATTCTTGTATTTTACTGAATGTAGTGGCAATGGTTGTGACATAAACAACTAGCAAAGTTAAAATTATACCTTTAAATTACAATATCATATGCACAGCCAAATTGTATTTACATGTACGGTACATAGCTTCATGTGGTTAAAGTATAAACTTGGTAAGATGTAATGTATTTAAAGAAAAATTTAAAATAATATTTTTTTTAAAAAAAATAAAATTTAAAATAAAGTAAAACCCTGAGGCCACTCTCTCCTCCCACTGAGCTTCACCCCATACAAACCATCTCTTCCACTGAGCTCCAGCATTTTAAAGAGATGCAGGTGAATACCACTGCCTGTTTCTGACAAAAAGTAGATGTCTGGGGAGCAGTGGTGTCACCCCCGCAAGAGTGTCACCTGGTGTGGTCTGTATTCCCCACAGCTCCTATTGACACCCCTGTCATCTGGGGAATCCTGTGGTTTGTAATTTGGAGAGGCAATAGAGTTCTTTGGCTGAGATTTCTAAATATTCCACTGCAAACTGCAAATCCCAGGATTCTGCAGGATGGAATCATGACTGTTAAAGTGGAATCATAGTGCTATAACTCTGTAGTATGAAAGAGCCTTTAGATCACAATGGAGAAATCCAACGTTTATTACTGCAAAGCACCATGTTTGTCTAGGTCTCCCTGTACTATAGTGTAACTAGTTAAATGATTCATCCAGACTTAGGGGGGTTGCAGACTGTCAGAAATAGTGCAAATTGAGTCCACTTTTAGGGTTAGGGTTAGTGCTTGGGAATCATGGGAACTGTATTTTATTGTGGCACCAGAGCTCTCTGACAGAGAAGGCTCAATGTGTCAGGAAAAAAACAACAATTCCCATGATTCCCTAGCACTAACCCTGACCCTAAAAGTGGACTCAATTTGCACTATTTCTGGCAATCTGCAACCCCCTAGTTATGCCCTGTAGGCACTTGTAATACTACACACACACGATGTCCAAGATCTGCTTTAACAGTCATCATCCTAACACCATATTTTTATCTCTCTAATATCATGCTCCACAGTTCTCTCTCACATCTTTAGAACTTCAAATGGTGAACCACTCCATTTTGGGGGTGCAAGGTGGGGGATGGAGGGACCCTCTAGATTATTACTGAGTCAGTGGGATGCATTACTGAACAACAATAGGTTCACTTTCATGTGGATACTGCAGCGGGCAAAGCCTTTTAGGGGCAAGAAAAAAAGTTTGAATGTGAATTTAGCTAGTTTTGGATAAAGACGCCTTTCAGCGTCAATAAACACTATGAATGCAGCAATGGTAGAGTTACAACTTAATGAGATGAGGGGAAGTGCACCAGGTCAGGCCTCATCTTCCAGGCTCTATCATGCTAATGAGTTCGGCAGCCCGCAGCTGAAAAACTGCTGGAATTTTTATTTGCATTTTATTCACTTGGAAGGAAATTGACCCAGATGGTCCACAGAGGCAATGGAAGGCCTGCAAACTGTCCAGCACTGCACACTTTCCGAAGAGCTCACTCTTGTCTGCCCATCCCTTTCGAAGCCCAAGGCATAAAGGATTAAAACAGCGTAAGGGAATTGATTTCATGATATATTTTTTCAAAAAGATAATTTCCCCCAAGAATTCAAAAAGGACTTGGGGAGGGGGAAGGAATAAAATCCCCTAATTCAATCAGCCAGGACTTCAAGAGTAATTAAAGTGAAGAAAAGCCCAGAAAATGAAAGAGATGGTTGGGATTTCTTTGTCTTTTTGCTGTTGCTGGTGGGAACCTTTTTTAATTAGGAAAAGTAAAAAAACTAAATGATGTTAATAGAGACAACCATGACCATTTATCACTAAAGCCCCATAGCTGTGGTCACCTCCAATGATTGATTGTACAAACAGCTGACTGGACTTCATGAAAGCTTGAAATGAATTGCCAAGCCAGCAGCTTGCTCTGCAGTGAAACAGGCATGATTCCCCTTCTGTATCTCTTAGACCAAGGGATTAAGGATTCTTGTCACTTCTCTTCTTATTCTAGATTCTAACTGGAGTTACCTTTATCAGCCTCTGGTTACTCAACTTATGATAAGGGTTAAACCAGACAACCAACACTTCACTTAAATATCTTCAGGTATTGGAGTTCTTACATGGGAAAGAACAGTTGGTACTATTTTAATATCCATTGATGTATACATACATCGATGTATGTATCAATTTATAAATACATCGCTACATAGATCGGGATGCAGCGGCTCAAGTGGTTAAGATACTGACTCTGTTGATTGCAAGATTGACAGGTTGGCAGTTCGAGGCTCGAGTGCTGCATGATGGGGTAAGCTCTTGTCACTTGTCCCGGCTTCTGCCAACCTAGCAGTTCGCAAGCATGCAAATGCAAGTAGATAGATAGGTACCACTTTGGTGGGAAGGTAAACACATCCTGTGCAATCAATCATGCTGGCCACATGATCACAGAGTAGGCTCTGACAATGCTGACTCTTTGGCTAGATGAGCGCCATCCCCTACAGTTGGACACAACTTGACAACCTTGTCAACGGGGGATAGGTAAAGGTAAACAGGGAATACCTTTACCTTTTTATACATACATATACATTCCCTTCAAGGAAAATCACAGGCATAGCAATTGCTTGGCACTTCAGGTTTGTAAATCATATAGCCACCATCATGTTCATCTAGACTTTCATCTTAATATTCAAACAATTATCCAAGAAAGAATACCATCTCATCTGTCTGAGAATGTTTACTACTCTAACAGGCTTCTGTATAATGCAGGCATTCAAAGGTTAGACCTTGAGCAATTCTTAAGCAAGTCTCAACTGCATTAATCAAATGTAAGCATATATCTCCTAGCCTTACCAGAAGCAGCATTTTAGGGCAGTATGGAAGGTCTATAAGAATATAAACATATACATATAGCCTTCTCTCCCTGTGATGATTGTCTGCCTCAGCAGCCTAATTACATGGGTTTAATTTAGCTCTTTTATTCTCTTCTGATGCCCACTCAGTGCCACAGTTATTCAAGGAGGTTTAGATCTTATCTTTTTGCTTTGTACACACACACCTAATAGTGCCCACCCTACTTTTAGAATATACCCTGTTACCTGTTGTCAAGTGTCTCTGGTGTACTAACTCATTATTTGCAAATTTTTGTTCACATATTACAAGGAAACATCTGGCAGTCTTCCCAGACCTGAAACCTAAACAAGCTTTTTCCTTTCTTTTATTACAAGACAGAAAATCATAGAATCATAGATTCTGGGCAAACACTGCCATGGATTTTAGGCTCTATATTCTATCATCTACAGGTTTTACCAGGCCCTTTTAAAATGATATATAAACATTTTTATGGTGTATGCCAGTGGTTCTCAAACAGTGGGATGGGACCCCGGGGGTGGCACCAGAGTTTCTCAAGGGGGGGCACAAGACTTGGAGGCTCTGATCCCTCCTTCTCCTCCCAAACTTTTTAATGAGTAAAATTTACACACGCATTGAGTTAAATATTGCATTTATTCAAATAAAACTGTTGTAATTTGAACAATGTTATTCTCTTATAAAATGTTAAAATATGAATATACATGAATGTATGAATGAAAATATGCATAGTAAATAAACAGAATATTTTTATTCATATACCGTGTTGAGTGGGGGGGGGGCATGATGTCTACATGTAGATGTAAAGATGGTCACAATTTGAGTACAACTGGTGTATGCACAGTCCAAGGAGTTGCCAACTAAAATTAGTCTGGCCTGTAACAGCTCTCCACTTGGCAATTGTGAGGCAAGCGGATGTACATTATACAAACATCTTATTACAGAACAGTCTCTTTTGTAGAGTCCTTCATGGAACTTCTCTTTCTTAAATGTTGGCTGTCATATGGGTTTCTCTCTTTCTTTCTGCTCCAGCTGTGGCTGGCTGGCTGGCAGGTTGGTCAGTTTTGGATTTGGATCCTAGATTTGGATCCATGCAAGTATCAGGTCTATTAGCAGCTGTAACCAATAAAACTGGCCTATTTCATTCCAACTGTTTTGTTGAGGTGTGATCTTTGGTAAGCCAAGCCTGATTTGTAGGGATCTTTCTCAGGCATCAGTTTCATTTTTCCAATATGCCAGAAGAATCTATAAAGCCTTGGTTGAGGTCATAGGCAACTTAGAGTTCAGTTGAAACAATTGAATTTACCTATGTGTTGACTTATCAGTCAAAAACTGATTTAATGGGTTTACTTTGGCTCAGACTAAGGAACAGGATTCCAGCCACGCAGTAGCATTTCTTGAGTGGTGCATAACTATTCATCAGTGCCTTCAAGGACTGCTTGATTCATTGGGATTGCAGAAACAAACACTATGCACTCCCCATTTCACAATGGTACAATAAGCAGTCACATTGGCAAATACATAATCAGTTGCACATGCTTAATATCCAGCAGTAGGGTGGTCTAGAGCAACCACTGTGTAATTATTTACACAATGCAAAAATTGTGTAGGATCTTGACTTCTCAGAATAAGTGGTGCCTGGTATCTTCCAGGAAATGGAGTGATAATTCACTCTGGAGTTTAGTCTGAATTTTAAAGGAACCATTCAAAGTGTTGGATGCATTTTGGAGTCAGCACCTTAAATGATTTTTGTAATGTTTGGATTAAATTCATGAGCAGATTTACTAAGCCATTTACATGGAAGTTGCCTTGATACCTTCGATGTACACCACCAAACTACAAATTCCAGGATTCCTTTGGATGAAGTGATGGCATTTAAAGTTGTATGAAACTGATAAAAATGTATTGTACAAATATGCATGCAGTTTCAATGGCCAAGTTTTAATAATGTTTTAATAATGTTTCTATAAATCAGCAATTCATATAGGGCAAGCCAAGCCCAAAATATGGGAACGGAGGCTACTCAGAGTTATAAAGCTATTTCTAGCCTAATTTCTAGCCTAATTTCTCAATCAAACAAGGAGAGAAACACAATGACCTGTAGGAAAGGTTGAAAAGGTGTTCCAAGGAGGAACAATTCACGATGGAATCAAATCTATTAAATAAACAGTTAAGGGATAGAGGTTATCCACAACATGTTATAGATTATGGCTATGATAAAGCAGCATGCAGGTCTTGCTCAGAGCTTTTGAAGAAACAGGATAGACCCCACAGTAACCACATACATTGTACACAGTATACAACAATCTATAAAAAAACATTGGTATTTGATTGAAAATATTTCAGGATGCAAAAAAAAACAAAAACAAAAAACACCCTGATGACCTCATACAAAATATCAAGAAATATTGAAGACATGGTGATGAGGACAGACTTTAGGATCCCCAATAGAAAATCCAACAGCAGTGTGTTTAGAGCAAATATGCCCACAGGACATTACCCATGTGGCCATTGTGTATACTGTAAATATACAACCAAAATAAAAGGATTGAGCAATTTTGTAGACCAAAAATGGTATAAGTTGTCCCATTTCAGTACTTGTAAAAGCACTTTTGTAATCTATGCAATCCAGTGTAAATGCAGGAAAATTTATGTAGGAAGAACATCAAGATCTATCAAACAAAGAATAGCAGAACGTCTGTCCTATTTGAGAAATAAAAGAATGGGGCACCTCTGGTTTACCAGTTTGAACAAATGAAACATGCAGCAACTGCCATAAGCTTTTGGGTATTGGAGGTGATAAATAATAAAAATGAGAACTATATAAAAATTTGGGATAAATGGCTAAAAAATTTTCAATATTGCATCAGCTAGCTAGACAGAACAGAGCTGAGTAACCTTATGGACATATTGCATCATGTATCTTTTCTTTGGTTTTCATCAATGATATTACTTCAAAAATCCATAAATATGAACCCACTGGTGGTCCTAGTCCCTTCCTTCTAATACTCATTGTGAGTATTGTTCAGAGTGCAGAATGCAATTCCAGAAATCTCTGCTAATAGGTATGTATATGATAATATGATAATAGATGCTATTTCATTTTTAGGAAATTATGTTTTAAGAGATTATTTATGTGTTGTCCCAATACCACAGCTACAAGAAATATACTTTTATTTATTTTATAATTAGCTCCTGAAGAAGGCCAATTTGTGGCAAGGCTGAAATGTGTTGGGCTTTTTAAGCTATAAAATTTGTGGACCAATAACAGAACATGGGACCTTGTTCCCTTTAACTCTTCTACTGTGAATATGTGCTTTGCAGTTTTTTGTTCTGTTCCTGTAGGAAAGGGCAGGTATATATGTCATCTGGTTGCTGTCTTCTCTGTTATAATGAGATGTATTGCATTTCTATCTAAATTAAAATAATTATTTCAGAGTTTTTACCTATCCTACTCCTATGAATTAATTGGAAGGCATAACGAAGGTTATTATATTAATTACATTAAATTACGGCTTTTAAAAACACACAACATAAAGTACTTTTACTCCAACACAATTTAATGTAATTTTTAGGGCATTTTCCTTGAATTGATATGGAGGTGGCTGGGTTATAGCACTTTCATTTGCTGAATTAGAATAATAGAATCACAGAGTTGGAATAGACCACAAAGACCTCCAGTTCAACCTACTGCCATGCAAGAACTCACAATCAAAGCACCCTGGACAGAAGGCCATCTGGCCTATGTTTAAAAACCTCTAAAGAAGGATACTCCACTCCAAGGGAGTGTGGTCCACTGTTGAACAGCTCTATAATTTCTAACTTATGGTGACTCTATAGCAAACCTTAGCAAGATTTGTTCAGAGAAGATCTGCCATTGCCTTCCCCTGAGGCTGAGAGCATGGGACTTGCCCAAGGTCACCCAGTGAGTTTCATGGCCGAGGTGGGAATTGAACCCTGGTTGTAGTCCAGAGTTGTAGTCCAGCACTCAAACCACTATGCCAAACTGACTCTCTGCTCTATCTCTGCTTATCACCTAACAAGAAATGTGCCTCTTGTGAGTCACATATACTGCGGCACTCAGTGCTGTACAAACAATGAACATACATTTAAATTATTATGTGGCTACAAAGACATTGGCTTGAATCCTACTCACTGTCATATACCTATATAAGTTCACTTGCATGTGTGGTTATACTTTTTTTGGCCATTGTGCAATGGAAGTATTCAGTTCATGTCTGAATAAGCAGAATTCCAGAAGTGTAATACTGTAATTTCATACGGGTTTAAAACCTATTGTTAACCCCAACTACAGTAGAACCACTGAATCAAGTATGTGTTGGCCCATGATTCAACAGCTGATTGATGGGCCTGGTATCTTTGGGACTAACCAAGAGGATTCCAGCCATACAGTTGCACAACTTGTATTGGGTGTGCATAACTATTCATCAATTCCTTCAATGTATTACTTGATTCACTGGGACTGTAGAAATAGCTACTATGTTTTCCTCATTACACAATCTGACAGGAAGCAGACACACTGGCAGGTACACAGCCAATTTTACAGTGTTACTCTTCAGCAGAAAGCTGGTGTAGCACAATCACCATGTACCTATGTGAATGGAGATTTACATTACACAAGGCAGAATGTAGGATCTTAGCCAACCCGCACATTATGGTCTGGAGCACATGTTGTAGCAACTATCCTGGAGCTCAGTAGTTCTAGATTTGGCCAGTCTCTGGTGGGGAGATCATACAATAAACCTGATGTACATGAGCTTAGGTATAATAGAGGAAAAGTAGGGGTGCAAATGTAATAAAAATGCAGACAGTGGCACTATAGTCAATGCAGGCAGTAAAGAGTTTTTATAGTTTCAGCATTGCTCTGATTTGCATACATCTAAATGAGTCCCTTAGTTATAAAACATGACTTCGTAATATACATCAGGATGACAATCTTGATAAATAATAAAGTATTTATACACTTATACCATTGTGAACACCATCCACTAAAAGAGAGACTGTATTCAGCCTGACTTTCCCATTATCACTAAACCCTTTGGGGGTCCACTGTGCCCCCAAAACCTTCCAGACCCTTGGTGACGGACCCCATGTGTGACAGTGAGACTCATCCACCCCAACTTTTTTACTTGGTTGGCAGCCTAATGGGTTTTTTTGATGCCATCACTGCCACCAATTATGTGAAGGTGATGGCCACTATCCCACCAGTTCTTCATTGTGAGACTCAAACTCAGGACTCTCTTAAGTGTGTCTCTTACACTATAACTCTCTTAACATGCCAGCCCTCTGGATTTCAACCCCCCCCCCCTGCGCTTGACACCAACTATTTTTTGACAGCCACACATCCACTATCTAATGTGTCCCAAACCTAAAAGACTTTTCTCAATGTTGGTAGCACTTTTAATGTGTTTCTGAAATCACTTCAGATAGCTGCTTGTTGAAACAAAGTAAGAAATTTATTTGCAAGTCAGGCTGAATACAGTCTCTCTTTTAGTGGATGGTGTTCACAATGGTAATGGTATAAGTATATAAATACTTTATTATTACACAGTTTAACAGTTTCCTTAGCTTTTATTTCTAATTGATTCTTTATAGCTTTATATATGTTCCCTTATAGACTCAGTTCTCACAAAACCTTTATTATACTTTTGTATCATATAACACTTCTGGCTACCTATGACTCCACCAGTCACCAAACACTATGTCTCCCACAGGACACTACAATAATATAATTAAGGACACTCATCGTCCTTTTCATGGGTATCTAAAATCCTTTCTATCTGTCCCTCACAGCAGTCTAACCTAGCCTCAATGGCTCTTCACCCCTCAGGGCACACTAAACATCAACCACTTTTAAACTTGCTTCTCTCTCTTATATACTCATTCCTGGGAGCAGCCCTCACTTTTTCTGGGCTTCGCTCCCATGGCTAGTGTCAAGGTTTTAATCTGCCTGTTGTCTCCACACCATGGGACACCCTCTTCCAGAAAAGCTAGGCTAAAAAAACTCTGTTTGACTCTTCTCTGACATATTGATTCACCTCTGCCAGATTATGCATTAAAATGCATTATAATGCTGTTTTGCTTCCTCCTCTAAATAGCAAGGGGGAAAGTCCCCATTTCCCCCTCTAAGTGACAAGGAGTGATGTGACACTGCTGGACTAGACAGCATGTTCTGGCCCACTGGATCTCCAGAGGAGCCCAAAATAGCATGGTTCAGCTCTCTGAGCTCTGGAACTTGCCTATCCCAATACTTATGGAGAAAATGGGAAATAGCATCATATAAAGAATTTCTGGTGTTGACAGTTATTGTTATTACCTGGCATTTAAAATATCTAAATGGTGTTAAGCACTGTGCAAAGATCAAACAAACAGGATCATCTCCACTGACAGATTTAGATATACAGCCAACCCTCCGTTTTCATGGGGGATCTGTTACAGACTGTCTCCCCCTGCAAAAATGGAGATTCGCAAATATTCAAGACCCATAGGCTTGCATGGGATGCGCCCCCATGAGTGTGCATGGGGGTGTGCCAGCACGGGCGCACCCCATTGATTTAAATGGAGGTCGCCCCTCTGTGAATATGTAAAACCGTAGACTTCATGTCCGCAAGGATGGAGGGGCGACTGTAATAGATCTGACAGAAATGGAAAAAGGGATGGGAAGGAAGGGGAAAGTATAAGGAACTCAGGCATCAATGCTATTTAAAGCAACATAGTTGGAATGGCTGCTAACAGGTGACAATTTAGGGAGAGGAGGCACTACATGAAACCATGCTGAAAATATGGTCAAAAAGGCTGACCTGGGGTGGAGTTGGGGCAGGGTGACCACACGCTGGCTGCCCCGACTCTGCCCTGATGCTGGCATATCATCGTTCACCCCACTGCATGGCGCATGGCATCAGGGCACTCCGTTGGTGCAGCGTGTAGATACGCTATACCAAAGAGAGACAAAGAGCCATGGTAGCAGCACTAAGGGTGGCTTTTTGCTGCCCCCAAAAGTAGCAGCATTTGCCAGCTCTTTTTGGAGCCGCAAAAAGCCGAATCAGGGTTGCAGCGTGTGATTGCCGCGGCCCCAATCTGGTGCTCCCAGGGGCTGTCTGTACAACCTCTCATTCTAGGTGTCTTAAAAGATTCTGCCCTCCAAAGTTCTTCACAATTTTTATTTCTATTTACACTTGTAGCAATCCTTCCTACCAACAATGGCAGCAACTTGCAGTGTTTCTAGATTCATTTAAGTATATTAAATAGAGGATTGTTGATGGCTGGCAAGGCTTCATGCTAATGAGAAAGACAAGTGAGTGGAAGAAAAGAATCAGATGCAGGTGAAGACTTTTGAACACCCCCCAACAGCATAACATCACTTCTTTTTAAAACCACCCATGAAATTATTGTCATTGAACTGGAACAGAGGGAGGTGACAGATGCTTCTTCTTTTATTGCAATGTCACTTTGCAGCTTCGTGTTGTCAACATCATTCTCCCTGGCTCTGGAAGCAGGCAGTAGATCACTGGGCTAAGGCATGTTTTGTCTTGCTTTGGCTACTGCTTGCTAAAGGAGGCCAGTTGCTGCTTTTCATAGCTATAAACACAAGAGATCAGATTGGTAGCTTCTGGGCATCTTTTGTACATGTAAGGAAAAGTTATCACAAGAGCTGTTTCACGCCATCATGTACACCTCTGGATCTTTTCTCTCCAAAACATTAGATTTGGCTATTCTAGGCACTGAAAGAAAAGTAATCAACAAGCATGTGCAAAATTTGTCCAGACATCCCAAACTGCAAATAAATTTTGAAAACTGTGTACCTTTTGAAGACTTATTTTTTACATTGGGAAAAATTGCTAAAAGTAATTCCTTCAAAAATAAAATGAGTGAAGAATTACATTTGTAGCCCAGAGACACAAAAACAGGCTTTCTCTGGTCTAAGGAAATGTTCCTCTTGGCCTGACAGCACTAGTGGGCTTGACCCAGCAAAGTGCAAAGTAACCTTCCAATGAAAATGGTCACATGTGGACATAAAGGAGACTGTTTTTAGAAATGGTCCAGGAAATGCTCAGTCACTTTAATCTGGCCTTGACTACGGGAGCTAGTTCGGTCAACATGTATTCTCTGTGCAGCAGGAAGCAAAGCTTACGAAGTGAGAAGGCAGAGGTACAATGGTCCATTGTGATTTCATACCACAATCTGCTGGATTTGAGTATATTAACAAAACTTAAGTAATGGTGAAAGTCATTACAAAATCTGGGGATGAAAAGCAGGACTTTCTAAATGCCAGTGGACTTTCTAGGTGCCAGTGCTGGATACAACTGTCAGCACCTGCAGCAACCACAGCTAAGTCTAAAGCAGCTAGACATCTCTTCAGGCATGTATGTTTCTTGGTTGCAGATGGAGTTGTTTCCTAGTTGGCCCCTATTGTTGTTGTGTGCCTTCAAGTCATTTCCTAAGGTGGACCTATCATGGGATTTTCTTGGCATGTTTTTTCAGAGGGGGTTTGCTGTTGCCCTCCTCTGAGGCTGAGAGACTGTGACTTGCCCAGGATAAAGCAGTGGGTTTCCATGGCTAATCAGGGATTTGAACTCTGGTCTCCAGAGTCATGGTCTAACGCTCAAACTAACTAGACCATGCTGGTTCTCTGTACCATTAATATAAGGTTATGTAGGCTGAAAGATATTTTAGTCATTTCAATTGTCTTTTTCTCATTTCTTTATTTTAAGAACTAACCTTGTTTTTGCTTAAAACCCATATTTACAATTGTACAATAGCCTTTTTTTAAACTTTTTCCACTGCACAAAATGTGTCCAGATAACATTAGAATAATGCCTGGGACATGAAGCTCACACATTTCATCCTATTCAGGAGGGAACAAGTGGTACATGTGGAGATGTTGATATCATAGAAAGTAGAGACTGAAGGAGGGCCTGGTGCAAATATCCACAGATACTTAATCATAGAACATAGATTGGAAAATGCCCAGGACTTGCTCACATATGAAAATAGGTCAAATTATAATAATGCAGGAAGAACTGTTATTAAAGGGATTTGATTTACAATGGCATTTTTATTTTAAAAATTTATGAGAAGTTTAAAATAGATAAAAAGTTGTTTGATTTTGAAATGGGTAAATCAGAGTTAGAGATATTATTATGCTCAAGTGAGAAGTTAGTAGGTAAAAATGTACAAACTTATAATAGAAATGGAAAGTGAGGATGCATGCTGAAATGGGCACAAAATATTGGTCATAATATACCAATGATATAATCAGGTAATACGTAGAAGAAAGGATTAAAGTTTACACTAAGTTATGATTTAAAAGAGAGTTTTTATAAAATGATGTATCATTGGTATTTAATCCTTGATAATATTACTAAAATGTACAAAGATTTTTCAAATATTTGCTGGAAATGTAAAGAGAATGAAGGGACTTTTTTGATTTTTTTGTGGTGGATTTGTGATGTGGTAAAGAAATTTTGGATTAAGATACATGATATAATGGAAAAAATATTGAAATATAAATTCCAATTAAAACCTGAACTTTTTTGCCTGGGTTGACAGAAGAAAAAGAACAAGGTAATAATAATAATAATAATAATAATAATAATTTTTATTTATAGCCCGTCTCTCTGTCCAACAATCGAGGCGGGTTGCAGCATTAAAACAGAACAGTATAAAAACAACCCCAATCCCCAAGTCCCAACCTCCCAACCCCTTAAAACAATATTAAATAAGAAAAAGTTAAAACCATTAGCCAATAACAATAATAATAATAAAACAATAAACTCAGCACTGAACAAACACAAGCAGTAAGCCAATTAATTAACAGACCGACCTATCTCCCAGGGCAGATATATTTGGGGGGGGAGAGATGTTATTCTGGGAAGGCCTGCCGAAAGAGATCCATCTTCACTGCCT
>JAIPUX010001232.1:148626107-148642013 GCA_020142125.1 Phrynosoma platyrhinos | reverse complement strand
TGGACTCAATTTGCACTATTTCTGGCAGTCTGCAAAGGCCCTCACTTTATTGTTACATCTAGGTTCTAGAAAATAACTAATCAGTAGATAAACCTATACTTAGTAGAAGAGACCCTATAGCTGAGTCTCATGTGTGCAAGTAAGAGAAAAATATCTTAGAAAGAGAGAGTCTTGTGGCTAGTCCATGCTGGCTGAAAGAGACAGAGAGGCTTCTAGACAAAGAGTCATAAAAGTCATAAAGGTTCCCAACTCCTGGTGACAGGGGAGGGGGCAGGAAGTGCTGATCAAAGTGACCATAGAGATAATCAATGCATCTATGAAGAAGACCACCACCCCTTCTCAAGAAAAAACACAGAGCTACAAGCATTGATGCTACTCCAACAAATAGCACTTGGAGCAATGGATTCAAACAGAAAAGAGATTCCACCTCAACATTAGGAAGAACTTCCTGCCAGTAAGAGCTGTTCAGCAATGGTACTCTCTCAGATTGTGGTGTCTCCTTCTTTGGAGATTGTTAAACAGAGGCTGGATGGCCAGCTGTTGGGGGTGCTTTGACTATGCATTCCTGCATGGCAGGGTGTTGGACTGGATGTAAGGTACCTTAGGGTCTCTTCCAGCTCTGTGATTCTGTGATTGTATGAAATGTTCTGCAACAGCCAGTGATGTGCATCTGTATGCAGACATAACTCCTACATATGCAGAGACCTGCCTATGCACGTTTATGGATCAGAACCTCAAGATCTCTAGTATGTGTCCATGAAAACAGTAATATGTGTGGAAGCTGTCATGAAACAGCAAACTCAGGGGAGCTGCTAAAACTGAACATATCTTCTTTTCTCTGTGTGATTCTGGCCTCTTTTCATTCCTTCATTGGTTATCCCAGTAAGTATATATATATTGTGTGTGTGATTCAACTGTATTAAAAGCATTAGGGTTGCTTTTTGTATACAGTTCTCTGCACAGAACAAAAAAGCTTTTTGGTTTGCACACAGAATTCAAACAGTAGCCTAGAAAGGGCATCAGGATATTACTATGCAAATGAGCCTCCCAACCCTGTTTAGACTGTACCTTAGAAAAGTAAACAAGTGAATTGTCATGGCAACTTGAAAGAGATCTACATTCTACAATTTCATCTGTAAACAAATAAACAGGGATTTTTGTCATTCTGATGTGGAGGTTGTTCAGTTTAATTTGACTTACGTTTTAGAGATCTTCAATTATGTAGTTATTCCAGCTTTTTTTTTTAAAAAAATGCTGGCCTTACATATGCTATATTGCAGATATTTGAGCTAGTCATTATTATTATTGCTCTAGAATTTTAAATACACAGCACTTGTGAATCACTTCACCAGGATACAGGATGGAAGTTGAGTGGAATGTCTTTTTGTCCTGGAACAGTTTAATCCATTTAGGACCTTGAAAATGTCTCCTACTTACTGGAAAATATGACTTATTGGCTCCTGTGCACTGCTGCTGAGGCTCAGATTATCTATTTGCATTTGCCTGCTTTCAAACTGTTAGGTTGGCAGAAGCTGGGACTAGTGACAGGAGCTCATTCCATCATGCAGTACCCGGGCCTCAAACTGCCAACCTGCTGATCTTGCAATCGACAGAGTCTGTGTCTTAACCACTTGAGCCACTGCATCCCTTGTATACGTTAAACAGGATGCTAAAATGCAGCCTTGCCTGACCCTCTTGCCAATTGGAAACCATTCCATTTCTTCTATTCTGTCCTGACAGTAGCTTCTTGCCTTGAGTACAGGTTATGCATTAGAACAATAAAATGTTCTTAAAGGATGATTTAGGACTTGTACAGACTCACCAAAAGGGCCTGCCTGGAGGTGGAGTTGGGGTAAGGCAACTGCACGCTGGCTGCCCCGACTCTGCCCTGATACCGCTGTCACACCATGTGCCCCACTCCATGGCGCCTGGCATCAGGGCACCCCTTGGTGCAGCGTTTGGACATGCTGCACCAAAGTAGCACCAAACAGCCATGGTGGCAGCAGTCAGGGCGCAAAAGAGCGCGCCGGCAGCAGTGTGGTTGCCACAACCCCTTAGGGGCTGTCTACACGGCCCCTTAATTTTTTTTTCATGATCTACACAACCAAAGATTTTGCTATGATCTATAAAGCACAGGTTAATTTTCTTGTTAATTTTTTGTGTGTGCTCCATTATTCAACAGCTTCATACATACATGGTCTTATGTTCAGTTCTGGTCATATTATATAACAACGCTTAGAAATTTCCAGAGCTTTGTCAACTCTATTGAAACAAAAACACCAAAGAATTTTGTTGTTCCTTAAAGATTAGAACATATATCAGGCACGTTCTTATGTGGACTGAACTCCATTTCATCAGAAAAAAATATATATTAGCCTGAATTTTATACACACCCATGCCTGTCCACTAGTGGAGCAGGGACAATACACTGTGGGAAGATGTGGAGAAATGTCTACTCTGCTGTGGCATCCCACATATAAAATTCTTTCCCTTTAGAAGCCTGATTGGTGCCAACATTGGCTCCATTCTGGTGCTGAGTGAAAGAATGGCTGTTTATTAAAGGCTTTGAGGTTTCAATAATTTATTTAATCTCAAACTGTTTATGTATATGGCTTTAAATGGTTTTAACCTGTTTCAGCTGTTTTAAAATGGTCTTATCAAATTGTTTCATATGCTTTTAGTCTGCTCAAAAATATTGTTTTACTATTTCAATTATTTTAAATTGATTGTATTATATGCTGCCTTGAGAGCCCATGGTATATTGTGGGATAAAAACATTTTAATAAAAAAATAATAAATTACCTAGACAGAGAGAGTAGGCAGAAGAAGACTGAAAACAGGGATGTTAGAGGGAAATAAAATATGCAAAGTACAGAAAGAGACAATTGTCTTATTAAAAGCCTCTTTCATATTACAGGTGGTAATAATGCAGCCGTTCCATCACTGATATTGAATTAACAAACCCTGGATAAATGTGATTTAAAAATTGATCAGAACATCTTTTACTCCAATTCAGGCCATTGAAAATAGTTCCTTTCAGGTGCCTTTGTTAAAATGTGACCACTTTAAGGGCATTCATAGAGTGTCCTGCCTGTTTGCTTTTAATGTTTCCATTTCTGAAGTGAAATTTGTGTCCATTCATTCTTGTCTGAATAGACCAATTAGAAAGATGTCTGTCTGAAACCTCTTAGGTTGAGGAAAAACAAGGATGAACACCCTGTGGTCAGATATTGGAAAGGTCTGACTCATGGGCCAAATCTGCCCTGCAGAGTTTCCTACTTTGGAGGTCTATGGGGAATCCTCTCCTCTCGTCTCTTCTGAGCCTGAAGCTAAATTTATCTTATTTCCAAATGGAGGAGAAATCCTTTCCAGGGTTTGTTCCTCTACCTTCTTCCCTGTGGCTGGTTCTGGGAGAGGAGGAAGAGGTGCAAAAGAAGTCCCTGGTATCCAGTTCTATCCACCACAGTTCAAGAATATTGACAAGTTGGAATGTGATCAGGAGATGGTGACTAGGATAGTCAATGGTCTGTAAATCAAGCCCTATGAGTAGGAAACTGGGTATGTTTAGCCTGGAGGTGATATTTAAATACCTGAAGGAATTAGGCTTTGTAGAAGATGGAATGGGCTTGTTTTCTGTTGCTCTAGAGACTAGAACATGAACCAATGGATTCAAATTACAAGAAAAGAGACACCACCTAGACCAGGGACAGGCAACCTTTTTGAGACCTGGGCCGCATGCACGCGGCCCCCCGCCACCGCATGCGCCCCCCCACACACACGGCCACATGTTGCGGCCACCATTTTGATAGTCCAAATCGCGGTCGCAATGCGTTTGCTCATGTGCAAGAGAACTGCGCATGCGCAAATGTGTTGCGGCCACCATTTTGACTTCCAAAATGGCGGCCGCAGCAAACACGGACGAAAACACGCCCCGGCAGCAGCGCGTGGTGGTGGCGGTGGCGCACAGTGGCAGCAACCTTCGGTCTGGGCCAGTAAGTCCGGACCCTGGGGCCTTAACCGGCCCCCGGGCCGTAGGTTGCCGGTCCCTGACCTAGACATTAGGAATAACTTCTTGACTGTAAGAACTGATTGACCGTGGAATAGAGTACTTTGAAGGGTGGTGAACTCTCTTTCTTTGAAGGTCCTTAAACAGAGACTGGATGGCTAACTCTCAGGAGTACTTTCATTGTGTATTCTTGCATGGAAGGTAATTGGACCAGGTGGCCCTTGTGGGATCTATGATTCTATGAAAAATCAAAACCCAACACTTTTTATCAAGGACTTGGTTGTGCCCATGCAATCAATATTATCTTAGTTATGGAGGGGGATACAGACTTCACTATGACCATAATTCCATACCCATGACCTTGGGCCTTAAGGCTGCTCTGACTCTTTTGATGTTGTTACAACCCGCCATGATTTCTAACCAGTTTCATTCAAATCAATCTTTCCTCCTTCTCAGGTCATCAGATTACGGATGGTGATTTGCAGCTAGATCACAGAAAAAAGAGTGGTGGTAAGATATTCATAATGTGTGTTTATGTTCAAATAAATGTTTCTCTGTGTGAGCATGTTTGTGGCCTTGAACCTGGAATCTGTATCACATGCTGCCCTTGAGGGTAAAAAGGCTGTGTGTCTTAGGAGGAGGAGGTCCCTCAGAGTAGAAGCATCCATGATCTTCCCAGAAGAAAGATCTAGCTCTGAGAATTAACTTATTTGCAACAGTCCTCCCTAACCTGGTGCTCTCTGGAACTATTGGACTATTATTTCCATCATATCTACCTATTATGCCCATTTGTTTTACCATATAAATGGTAGAATGAGTTAGCAGAATTATGTTGTGGAGAGGATGCACCATGTCAGTCTAAAGGAAGAAGAAAAGGGGAAACCATAGATTGAAATAACCCCCTTACATTGAGAACAGAAAGGAGAGGAAGAAGAGGGTTGGGATACAATCAGAGGTCCTGATGGGCTAACTGCATATTTTCAATGAGTGTTCAAAAGGACACCATGCAGGTACAGACTGAAATAAGGGGGAGGATGTCTATCTGTCTCTCCACCCATCCTTCTATCTACCTACCTTTCATCACCTGGCCATATTGTGAAGATCTTGAACCCAACAGCTTAACATTGAGCATCTTAACCAAAAATGCCTATACTTCTTCATACTAACTTTATTCAGAACTAAGGAAGAAGACAGTGAGAGCCAGCACAGTGTAGTGTTCTGGACTTTGTAGATCATGAAAACCCACTGGGTGATCTTGGGCAAGCTACAGTCTCTCAGCCTCAGAGGAAGGCAAAGGCAGATCCCCTCTAAACAAATATTGCCAAGAAAACCTTGTGATAGTTCAGTTCAGGGTTGCCATAAATTGAAACAACTTGAAGGCACACAGCATCAACAGGAATCTCCAAACATTAGATCAGTGGTCCCCAAACCTTTTTGGCCTACTGCCCCCTTTCCTCTTGGGTGACAACCTTAGTGTCTTCCCCTGGGCATATTTTTTTGATATTAGATCTAACATTCTACTGCAAATTCAAAACAGCCAATCTCAGTCACTGCTCCTTTTGCAGCAAGTCACCTTGGGAGCAGCAACCAAGCAGCTGGTTGAGCAGTGAATGAGAAGCTTCTTGCTTGTGCCCCTCTTGGGTGAGAGTCTTTTTGGTTGTTGTTTGACAACCAAACAGGCGCTGCTCCCTTTGCACCCTGTCATCCTGGGAGCAGCAACTGAGCAGCTGGCTGAGCAATGACAGAGAAGCCTCTCACCCATGCTAGCCTTGCAGCAAAGTCCAATGTGGACAAGAGGCTTTTGGTTGCTGCTCAGGCAGCTGCTCAGTTACTGCTCCCATGGTGACTAGGTGCAAGGGAGAAGCTTCTTCCCAGAGAGGAGGGACTCTAATCCTTCATCAGGGCAGGGAAAGGCGCAGCTGGTGTATATGTAGGGGATTTACAGAGGCCACATGCTCTGGATTGGAAACTGGTGTGGTCTGGGAAAGGGAAAGACTTTACCTACAGCAGCCTCTCCAAGACAAAAGATTCTTTCCAACAACTGAGCACAGATATTCTTCCCCATAATAATAATAATTATTGTATTGTATTTATATCCCACTCTTTAGAAATGCTCTCAGAGCTGAAGATATGTCTTCTTCACACAATGACTACTCTCCCACAAACAAACGGTTTCTTCTGCTACCTCTTCTCTCAGCCTATCTGATGAAAGAAAGCAGGAGCAGCAGCACAACTCCAACCTGTTAGCCAAGTCCCAGCAAAGCTTACAAAGCTTAAGCAGGGTCCCCAGTTTGAAAGCTTCTTTTTGCCACCACTTCTCCTCTGCCACCATGTTCTCTAGTTCTATGCTCAAAAATAGTGCCTCTCTGAGCCACAGAGGTGATGCCCTGTGCCCAAGCCTCATGAGAGTTTCCCAATTGCCACTACCAGTGGCTTCACTAGTGGGTGTTACCTGGAGCGGTAACTCATGGTGTCATCTCTGCATTGACCTCCTCCCATGCCACACCATATAGAAACCTTAACAATGTTTTTTTGTACTAATTTACTCATAAATCGTAATTTTGTATATCATTGAATCCAATGGTAAAAGTTGTGAATAAACAACTGGCAAAATTAAAATGATCTTTAAATTACAATATCATATACACAGAATAAATGTGTTAACACATACATAGTTTCATGTGATTAAAGTGAAAAATTGGTAAAATGTAATGTTTTTAAAGATTTTTTTAAAAAAAATAAAAAAAATTTGAAATTTGAATTTTTTTTTTAAACTGGGCCTCTCCTTTCTCCTCCCACTGACCCTCACCCCACTCACACAATCTCTTCAGCATTTTAAAGAAATACAGGCAAATACCACAGATCCTGAAAAGGTTTCACACATCCTTATTCCCTCCATGGTCCTAAAGGTTGCTGGTTCCATTTGTCTTTCTTGCACACCAATACTTTGACTGAAGGCCCCCCTGCTACCCCCTTTTCCCCTCACTGCCCCCCTGAAACCTTCCACCGCCCCCCCGGGGGGCATACTGCCCACTTTTGGAATCACTGCATTAGATGCTCACTTTAAAAAAAATACATTGTTCAGGTGCGGAATTGTTTAAATTAATTCAAAATTTTTAATTCCTGGACTAAACCATGAGTAGATTCACCACTTCATTGACATAGAAGCTACTAGCTGCCACTGTAGCAGGTTTTACTTTGACTAAAAACCTTCATACTGAGGATAATAGGAATGGATAGAGGTACCAGTTCTGGAAGCAGTCAGACCCATTCAAAAAAGGAGGCAATACAGAGAAAGACACTACCCCTCACCCTTGTAATCTCACCAGTCTACTCTACTCAAATTCTATCTCTAGTTCCATGTAATAACCCGAATAAATCTCTGCCATTATTGCTTAAATGATAGTGAATAGCTTTAATTCCAGGCAGGTTGGACTGTCTCCCAAACTGTAGAGATCAACACAGAAAGACTCCATCCTACATAAGATAGAAGAAATGGACCAGAACAGATCAGGGCCTGTCAAATTCAGAAGCAAGCACACGAAGAAAAGGCAGGTTCTGGAAACCAACTCTGAAAACAGAGCTTAGCCTCCTTACTCTTTTGGGCTATGAGTTTCAGAACCACTCGCACCCCTCACCCCCACCATAGAATCATAGAATCATAGAGTTGGAAGAGACCACAAGTATAACCATTGTTGCAGTATTCTGGGAGTTGTCATTATAGTCAGTGGCAACAATATATTCCATGTCAGTATTGTATTGTATTTTGTATTATTCATTTATACTTCACCGAAGCTAGGTCTCAGTGGTGCAGTGAATTCTTGCAGGCTGGTACCTCCCCCTCCTGGCTATGTGGCAACTGGGAGATTCTCAAAATCTAGGAAATTTAGCATCCATTAGTATTGCCCCTCCATACCATCTCAATTATGAAGAGAAACAGCAAAATGCAGGCCTATGAATAAGATCTTCAGTTTTTCCCCTCCTTTTTGGTTTTTAACACTTTGTAATGAATGAGTGGGTTCCGAGCTGACTGTATGGTCCCAAATCAGAGAACATGGCTGTGTGCAATGCATTGATGTGGGAAGGATTTGGACAATGAAAGTGAGAAATTAAGAGAAATGTGTCATTTGGCTGGAGCAGAAAGAGTTTGCAAAACAAGAAGGAATCTATACAAGCAAGGTGTGTACTTGTGCTCTGAGCTGCCCAGAACATCAACTGATAAGAACTTGACGTAATGGTTCAAGATGTTTTAATATTAACAAGATAAGACACTGGTATGTTTTGAAACGATGGAAATCAAGGAAAAACATGTTTTCATCAAAAGAAAGATGAACAAGTTATAAAAGAAGTGGTCTACCAGCCTCACTTTGTTGGCATCGACTGCGGCAAGGTGTCATCCCATCTCTTCGGGGACAACCTGATCAATTGTCCAGTGAAGGGGGCCATGAGTATGTCTGAATGCGTGTGTGCCAGAGCTCTTGATACCTAAGTGATTGTCTTAATAAATGTTATATGCATAGTGTTTAAACCCAGATCTGGTTTCCTACATGTCTTTGTTGAAAATCCTATAGTCTGGGGTGGCTAAATTTCTCTCTGGATCAAAAGAACAACAGAGAAGCTCGGTTCATGACAACCTTGCTTGATGAAGAAGACAGTGAAGCTTCAAAAGCTTGCAACATGTATATTGTGCATTTTGGTTAGCCCACTAAAGGTATCACTGGGGGGTTGCAGACTGTCAGATATAGTACAAATTGAATCCACCTTCAGGGTTAGGGTTAGTGCTAGGGAATCATGGGAATTGTTTTTTTTTTCTGAGACATTGAGCCTTCTCTGTCAGAGAGCTCTGGTGCCACAATAAAATACAGTTCCTATGATTCTCTAACCCTAACCCTAAAAGTGGACTCAATTTGCACTATTTCTGGTAGTCTGCAACCCCCCACTGTTTGGTAGTTTTGTATTCAATGAAACGTTAACACTCTTCTGGATCTCTCCTTTTTCTATCCCTACTGACAGTTTTGCTGTTCACTCATTCAGACACCATGGTTTATTTGTCTGCAGTGGAAAAGGTGAAAAGGGAATGATATGTGCATTTCAGTTGGAGGAAACTAATCCACTGCTCTAATACAGTACAGCAATAAGTAACTGCAAAAAGCAGGTATTGACTATTTAGTTATGTATGCAATGTACTTACAGTCTATTGATTGTAAATTCTGATAGTCCCCACTAGAGTGTTACATCTTGTTGATGTTTTTTATATTGTTTATGTTTCGCTTCTGTTGTACTTCATTATGTTAAAAAGTTTCAGTTTTAAACAAAGGGTGTAGAGTTTCTACTGAGACATATTTTGAATACATCTGAGCATATGCAGAACATTTTCTGCAGTATTGAATAACTGCATCCTCCCTACTCCTCCATCTACTTACATTCAAGAAGCATGGTCTCCAAAGATCAATGCTAGAGTACATGTTTGTCATGCAAGGGCCAGAGATGTTGCTGACACCTACAAGGGGATATCGTAAAGTTTTAATTATCACCTTTAAAAAAAATTGACAGAAATTTTGTTTTGATTTGTAATTGTTAACTTATCTCTACATAGTCACCATCCAGATTTACACATTCCCCCCCCCCCCCCCCCCGGTGTTTCTTGACCCTCTGAATACCTGATATTGTAGAAGTCTGCAGATTGCACTTTACAAGGATTTTGCACTTTACTCACTTCTGGCACAACCTGTCACAAAAATAAAGGACACAATGAGCTGCTTTTTTCAACATCATGCACTTAGGGACCAGTGATGACACTGACAAAATTTCATCAATATACCATAATAACTTCCAGGTGATAATTATTACTTTATGATACCCCCTCATAAGGCACAATCTTCAGATTTCTATGTAGAGATAAGTTAACAACTACAAACCAAAATAAGCTTTCTGTCAATTTTTAAAAAGGTGATAATTACAACTTTACAATACCAACTCTTACAGTTTCCCACAATGTCAGAGTCTCCAGTCCCACTACCTTTGGGACCACCTCTGCAATGAATAACTTGGCAAATCTTTTATTTATTACACTATAGGAATAATGAGTCCTGTGATGCAGGGAATTTACTTGTGCAACTGTGTTAGGGAAGGTAGAAAAGAGTTTGTTTATTGTTGTTGTTGTTGACTAGAATTTTACTTTATTTTGATGGTCTGATAATGAGCACTGTTAACTAAAAATAGCTAGTTAACCCTTGTTGGATCAACTAACTAGCATAAAACCAGTTAAATTTAAGTAATTAACACATAATTAGTTACATTTAACACATTATTTTTGTGCTGTGGCAGAGGGATACAAAAACTGCAACATTATCCATACCTTATCCATACCACACCTTGATGCAGATATTCCAGCCTGTGCTCGAGAGGGCTTTGTTGAGGGATGAACACAAGTTGTACAATTCTTTCCTAGTGGAGGTTCATCAAGTGGCAGCTGGTGGTTTCCATATCAGTGCGGGGGTGAATCTCTCAGTTTTACCCTAAACTTTAAAGATGTCATGCAAGGTGCTTGACCTAGTTTAGTACTAGAGCTCAAAACTTAGGACAAATCCTCCAAAGTTTAGATCAGGGGTAGGCAACCTTTCCCCTTTAAGGGCCGAGGGACTTCAGCTCCCAGAATCCCAGGAGCTATTGGCCAACATGGGACTATTGGCCAACATGGCTGAGGCTTCTGGAAGCTGAAGTCCCTCGGCCCTTAAAGGGGAAAGGTTGCCTACCCCTGGTTTAGATTAATGTCCAGAGTAGATTCACTGCTCTACTTATGTAAAAGCCACCAGCTGCCATTAGGTCCATTCCTTACTATTTATCTGAGGGCTAGCCATGAAGTTTGAATTATCTGTTTCTTCTCTGTGTTTCTAAAACAGCTGTTTTAATGGTGTGAGATTGCATTGTAATTTGAGGATGCTGTTAGCTGCTTAGGAAGATTTTTCAATGATCAGTTTATATGTTATCTATGCATGAATATACTCATGTTCACAAGAGTTTGGAAAGGTTCCTTATTTTGAACTGAAACTCACAAAATCCTCCATTCAGCAAAGTGATGTTCTAAAAAGGGATTGTCTCCATGTTCATCTATACAGTGACAACTTCTGCTTCCAATATCAGTGGGGCAGTGGATGTGCTCCACATTTTAGTCCAGAGGTAGGCAACCTTTCCCCTTTAAGGGCCGAGGGACTTCATCTCCCAGAATCCCAGGAGCTATTGGCCAACATGGGACTATTGGTCAACATGGCTGAGGCTTCTGGGAGCTGAAGTCCCTCGGCCCTTAAAGGGGAAAGGTTGCCTACCCCTGTTTTAGTCCATCTACTAAAGGCCCTGTCCAAGGTGATGAAGCTGCAAAATGGATCCACCACTTAGGCACCTCCTCCAAAATTCAGACTTAAACCTAGAGTGGATTCGCAGCCCTACTGACACTGAAGCCACAAGCTGCCATTGTATACATACAGATTACTTGCTCTGTTCTAAGGCTGACATTTTCCTTTCTTGCATAAATAGGCCCTCACAGGAAAGTTATTATCATTTATCCAATCTTCTTTATTGATGCTGGGTTATCCAGGGTTCTTGCTGCTTCTGAGTACACTGGTCTGCTGTCAGGCCTTTTCCTCCATTAGGTTCCCTGATCTTCCTTCCCTTTGAGAGTGTTGCTCTTTTGTTTTTGTCAGCTGTCCCTGAGTTGACCCTGACTCATGGTGACCTCATGGATGAGACATCTTCAAAAAACCCTGTCCTCTACTGCTCTGCTTAGTTCTTGCAAAATCAGGTTTGTGTCCTCTCTAAGTGAGTCCATCAATCTGCCATGTGATCTTCCTTTCTTCCTACTGTCCTCTACCTTTCCTAGCATTGTTGTCTTTTCTATGAGTCATGCCTTCTCATGATGTAGCCAAACCATGTCAGCCCCAATTTGATCATCTTGGCTTCCAGGGAAAGTTCATGCTTGATCCCTATGACCCCTTTAGTTTTTTTTTGTTTGTTTTTTTGCTGTCGGCAGTATTCTCAACACTCTTCTCCAGCACCACATCTCAAATGAGTTGATTTTCTTCCCATTGGCTTTCTTCACTGTCTAATTCTCATATCCATACATGGTGATGGGGAATACAATGGCTTGGAAAATTCTGACTTTAGTGTTCAGTTGTATATCTTTACACTTTAGGCTCTTGTCTAGTTCTTTCTTAGCTGCTCTTCCCATTCCCAGTCTTCTTCTGTCTTCTTGACTGCAGTCTCCATTCTGAACAATGTTTTATCCATGGTATGGAGACTCTTTAACTATTTCAAATGTCTCATTGTCTAGGTTGAATTTATGTAGATCCTTGGTGGTTATTTTTTCCCTTAATATTCAGCATTAATTCTGCTTTGCACTTTCATCTTTGACCTTCCTTAGTAGTTTTTCCATGTCTGTGATGTTTTATGCTATTAGTATGGTGTCATCTGCATATCTTAGATTGTTGATGTTTCTTCCTCCTATCTTCACTGCTTTTTCTTCTTAGTCTAAACCTGTTTTTTGTATGCTGTTTTCTGCATAGAAGTTGAACAATAGGGTGATAGAATGTATCCTTGCTTGACCCCTTTTCCAATTGGGAACCATTCTGTTTCTCCACATTCTGTTCTAACAGTAGCCTCTTGTCCTAAGTACAGATTTTTCCTCAGAACTATCAGATGTGGTGCACTCCCATGCCCTTGAGAGCTATCCATAGCTTTTTGTGATCTATGCATTCAAATGCTTTGTTATGTAGTCTATAAAACACATGCTGATTCTTTTCTGGAATTCCTTTGTGTATTCCATTTACCATCATATGTTTGCAATGTGGTCCCTAGTGCCTCTTCCTTTCTTGAACTCCACTTGCTCTTGTTGGTCTCAAAAATAAGGTTGGGTGTTTTTAAGCAATGTTGTCACACACACAAAAATCATAGATGTTAAAAAACATAGGAGTCAAGAAAGGCCAGCCAGTCCATACCCAGCCCCAAGTACCACCTTTGGGGCCATACAGACTGCCAGAAATAATCCAATTTGAGGCCACTTTAACTATCCTGGCTCTGTGCTAGGGAATCATGGGAATTGTAGTTTTTCTGAGACATTGAGCCTTCTCTGTCAGAGAGCTCTGGTGCCACAATAAACTACAGTTCCCATGATTCCTTAGCACTCAGCCAGGATAATTAAAAGTGGTCTCAAGCTGGATTATTGCTGGCAGTCTGTATAGGCCCTTTGACCATTAAAATAACCACAGCGGATGGTTTCCATGTCAGTGGAGTAGAGGATTTATTTCAGGCTTTAGCCTAATCTATAAAGGAGGTATCCATGGTGCTGAACCCTATTTCCAAAATAGATTCCACTTCTCTGATCATTTATTTAAAGTTTGGACTAAAAACTGGAGAAGATTCTCTTCCCCACTCTCATGGAAGCCACTCACTGTTACTGCAATCCTTTTCATATGTCAAGATCTATCTGAAGGGTCCTTCTTGAGTGCCCACCATAGAGATCTACAAGTTTGGGTGGTATTAGCTACAGGACCTTCTGAGAGGTGGCCCCATATCATTGAACTGATGTAAACCACCTTGAGTCCCATGGAAAAAGACAGGAAGTCAATCAATCAACCAATCAATCAATTTTCTGATCAACACTATGCTTTGTCTTTTCTTCTCTTGCTCTTCAAGCCTCCAGCAAAAGTTTTCAGTCCTTACTGCAGCAGCCTATTGAATGCACAAAAAGAGGGAAGAAGGGAGGCAGAAATGGCAGAGTGGCAGGAAAAGACAGAGAGTGAGAGATGAAGAGAGGGACTGAGATAAAATGCAACAGAAACAGAAAACGGGGTTGCTGAACCAGAAAGAGAGCGGGAGACAGAGAAGGCAAGGTTGGAAAATAAAAAAAGGGGGGGGGGAGAGAAGGAAGGAGGGAAAGAGAAAGTGGTTGGCCCATCCCAGGGATATTAGCTATGGGAGGTGGGCAAAATGAAGGCCTTGATCTCCCAGTTAAGACTTATGTTGTTATTGTTGTGTGCCTTCAAATCGTTCCTACTCAGGGTGACCCTAAGGTAAACATGGAGGGTGTTCTGGGGCTGAGAGTGTGTGACTTGCCCAAGGTCAGCCAGCGGGTTTCCATGGCAGAGCAGGGAATCGAACCCTCCTCTCCAGAGTCTTAGGCTATATGCTCCAACCACTACACTATGCTGGCTCCATGAAATTTTCCTTCAGACCCCAAACTTCAAGCGATCCAGAAGGTGAGACTCTGAAAATCGTTCACACCTTGAGCTCTTCTTTTTGCTTTGTTCGCCTTCCCTTGCCCCTTTTCTTTGGGTGCTTAAATTGCATTTCTAAATGCTCTCTCAGTTGAAATTTTAAGTTACTGTAATTCTAGAGGTTTGGAAACTGAAGGAAAATTTCATGGAGGGGAGGAAACTCTTACTGGGGGACAATGCCCACATTCCTGACCCCCCCCCCCCAGTCTAGAGTCTTGCCCATCCACTTTGGCTCTAGTCCTCCTCTCATGCAGGGCAGATTAAAAAGTTATCCACTTGGGTTGTAAAGCAATGAAGGAAAGAACAAAAAACAAGAACCAGCTTGCCCAACAGAACCAAGGTTAAAAACTAAAATAAAGGGATGGGCTGTGTGGGGTGTGTGAGAGAGAGAGAGCCAGCGTGGTGCAGTGATTTGACTCTGGAAAGCAGGGTTTGAATCCCAGCTCAGGCATAAAAACTCACTGGGTAACCTTGGGCAAGTTCACACTGTCTCAACCCCAAAGGATGACAAGGGCAAACCCCCTCTGGAGAAACCTGCCAAGAAAACCCTGTGATAGGTTCACCTTAGGGTTGCCATAAGTCAGAAAGGACGAAGTCACACAACACACAAACACAGAGGTGGTGGTAGAGAGAGGCCTCACCAAGGATGGAAACCTTGAGGACTTCCCTGGCGATGCTGACCAGCCAGAGTCTTCTACTCCCCTCGACTGCTTTGGCTTCTGCAGCTCTCCATGAACATGGGAGGCTCTGGTGCGCCCATGCCCTGTCCACTCCTCTTGTCTCAGGTCCTCCACCTCCTGGCACTGCCAGACTCCTTGGCATGGCTCCACTGGCTGGCAGTAGCAGGGTCTCGACCTTGTAGCAGCCCAAGCAAGGTTACACAGTAAAAGAAACTGCAGCTAGAAGCCAGAGCCAATTCAGGCATTGTTTTGGAATAGATGCTCACCAAAAAGAAATTCGTCATAGGACTGTCCAGTGTTGTGAAAAGAAGAGTAAACCAAATGTACCTGAGATTCTGGGCACAGAAGGCTGAGAAGGGGGCCTCAGGAGAGCTTACTTCCAAGTAAGCCAGTTACTTGGCTGAGGGAAAGGTTCTGAAGGTGCAGATCCATAAGGAAGGAGAGAAAGTGCAAAGGTAAAGAAACCCAGAGCATGCACACTTTTTTCCTCCTTTGAGTTAGCTTTCCTCTCTTCATTACTAACTCCTGACTTCCAGTGCTTTAGCCAAGCAGCCTAGTCCTAGCCAGGTTTACTCAGGAGTAAGCTCTCCTCACTTCCCAGTTACACGTGCCCAGGATCGTCTCGTGAGTAATGCCATGGAGACTGGGAAGGAGAAGGGAGGCGATGGCAAAAGAAGTGACCCTTTCTCCTAAGGTAGTTTTCCTTTAAGAAAATACAGTTTACGCAAACAGACAATAGTCGAAACAAATTTTTGTTTAAATTGTCCAGTGCAAATTGGGGGCTTTCCCAGTAACTCCAGGATCGCCGTATTGCTTTCTGAACTGGAACCCTTTCTCCTTCCCCAAACTTATTTCGTCTCCAGAAAGCTCACCGTGGACAGCACAAAACCAAAGGGTTAAAAACAAACATGCCCTCAGCTTGTACACTGGAAATGCCTATAAACTAGAGGAG
>JAIPUX010001232.1:148613307-148624051 GCA_020142125.1 Phrynosoma platyrhinos | reverse complement strand
CCCCCCCCCAAATTCCCCTCTCTTCTCTCCAGCTTGTGGTCGCTCGAATGAATGGTTCCCTTTGAAGCATGCCATGTCTCAGCTCATAAATGTAACCCAGAGCATCAAAGTTACCCAGGCTTGGTGAGGCACAACACTGTTTCTCTCTCCTTTGACTGTAGAAGAAAAATGTCCTTTTCTCCCCCACCTCCAACCCCAGACACTCCTTGAACCCAAGGAGAAGAGACCTTTGGGGGCAGGATAGGGGGCTCCTTGGGGTCTTGTGGGGCTGAAGGGGAGACCCAGCTTGAATGAATGGGCTCCTCTTGCAGGGCTCAGTCCAGAGACAGAGGGCAGCCCCAGCCAGCCAGCCCAAGCCAGGGACATGCAGGGGTCATTGGTCAAGCTGCAAGGGATTGTGGCGAGGCATCCACTCACGAAATCCATCTCGACAGTGGGCGATGCTCGATCGTGACCTTGTCCCCGGAGCACTTGTCTCAGCTGGCTTCGGGACATGAACCTAGGCTGCATCTGCACTGCAGAAATAATCCGGGATGACACCACTTTTGACATGGCTCAGGGTTATGGAATTCTGAGGACTGGCGTTGGCTGTGGCACCTTTGGTGGACGCAGTCATTGCTAGATAAGTCTTCACAAGGACCAGACTTTAATGGTTAGTCCTTTTTTGCCACTAGAACTCCCAGGTTCATAGATCCCATTGAGCCTGACCGCTGCTATTGGACCAGAGTTTGGGGAAATGATTTCAGGAGACTATACCTCCCAGAACTATACCTCCCGGCTGGAGGATTCTGGAAGCTGTAGTACAGGGGTAGGCAACCTTTCTCCTTTAAGGGCCGAGGGACTTCAGTTCCCAGAAGCCTCAGCCATGTTGGCCAATAGTCCCATGTTGGCCAATAGCTCTTGGGATTCTGGGAGCTGAAGTCCCTCGGCCCTTAAAGGGGAAAGGTTGCCTACCCCTGCTGTAGTACAAAACAACTCGCTTTCCTAAACTCTGGCCCAGTATTAGTGGAAATTGAAGTGCCCCCCCCCCACCACTCCGGTTTAGGACTTCACTTTTGGTTTACTTTTAAAATCTGCTTCTTCCCTGGTTACAGCAGGGTAGATAAGAAGTAGAGGGCAGCCTTGCATAGTGGTTTGAGCATTGGACTAGGACTCTGGAGACCCGGGTTCGATTCCCAGCTTGGCCACGAAACCTCCTGGGTGACCTTGGGCAAGTCGCACTCTCTCAGCCTCAGAACAAGGCCATGGCAAACCACCTCTGAACAAATCTTGCCAAGAAAACCCCATGATAGAGTCGCCCTGAGTCAGAAAGGACTTGAAGGCACACAACAAGGCAGAAGTAGGAGGAAAGTGGGTTTGAGTAACTGAACTTCTCTCTCTTTCTCTCTCTCTCAGTCCCCCCCCCCCATTAAATCTGCACCTGCAATGTCAGGGGGTCAGGCGATAATAAAATGTGGCACCTTTGAACCTGCTCAGCCACGTGAAAGAATTAAAAAAGGGCTGTCATTGATCAGATTAATTCCGTGAAGCACACACATTTAGGGGTCGTGTATGTGTGTGTGTGATGGTGACCTTGTGTTTTGGTTTTCGCTGCTGTTTTGTGGGTATTTTGCTCTTGCACCCCAAAACTCCAGAGTTCAAGGGAAGCTGGGGAGGAGGTTGAGGACAATCCGGACCCCCTTCCCTTGATTTCTGATTTAGGATGAAACCAGCCTCCTGCCTGATCTTCCTTCCTTGCTCCTCCGCCCATTGCTTGCCACTTGCCTGCACACACCCTCATAGCCTCTGGGCATTGTGAGCCTCCTGACCTGATAAACGCGCTTGGCTGGCATCAAATAGCCCAGCTTTGACCGGTCCCATTTGAATATGTGAATTAGTCATGAAGCATGACACCGCTTGTGAGATGGTTGGGTCCCCATAGAGGGAATGGGGGGGGGGAAGGGGTGTAGGGAGAGGGCAGAAACAGCCCAAGCATCCTTCTCTACAGCCTGAAAAAAGGAAAAGGGAAAGGGAAATCCCAGAGCAGCCTTCCACAGCCCTCCAGATGTGTTGGACTACAACTCCCAAGAAGTTGAGAGGAGTTGCAAACCAACATCTCTGGAGGGTACAGGAGCAGGGAAAGGTGCCTAGAGTAAGGGGGGGGGGGAAATTCAAGCTCTGGGGCTAAAGTCCTGTATTATGCAGAGGATCATGACCATTTTTGTTTTGTAACAATGCAAAAACTAATGGTCCAAAATTCAAGCCCTGGGACTAAAGTTCTGTATTATGCAGAGGACCATGACCATTTTTGTTTTGTAATAATGCAAAAAATAATGATCCAATGGACTAATGGTCCAAAGCACACTGCAGAAATCATCCAGTATGAGACCAATTTAACGGCCCCAGCTCAATGCTAGAGAAGCCTGGGAACTGTAATTTTGTGAGACATTTTACCTTCTCTGTCAGAGAGCTCTGGTGTCACAATAAACTACAATTCCCAGGATTCCACTGAGCCAGGGCAGTTAAAGCAGTCTTGAACTGGATTATTTCTGCAGTGTGTTTTGGACCAATGTTTCCTGGCTTTCCCAGGTTTTATACAGGGCTTTTCCCTATCCAGTGGTTCCCAAACTTTGGTCCTTCAGGTGTTTTGGACTCCAACTCCCAGAAGCCCTAGACAGCTTGGCCAACAGTAAAGAATTCTGGGATCCGAAGTCCAAAGCATCTGTGGACCAAAGTTTGGGAACCACTCCAGGCCTATACTAGAAGGTTGAAATACCTCCTGTAAGGGTAAATTAGTGACTATAAGAGCTTTAACCTGAAGATGCTGGTATTTTTTGGCCTTTAGGTCCACCCACCACTGGAATATGGACCTTCAGAACTTCTCTGAAATTGAATTTGGCCCTCCGGCTGAAAGAAGTTCCTCATAAAGAGACATTATTATGTCTTGCAATCATATTTTCACAGGGTCTCACTCATGCACTATATAATTTTACCAACTCTGAGACAGTAGTTTTAACATTTGGTTCTTCAGGTGTTTTGGGCTTCATCCCCCAGAAGCCTTAGCCAACTTGGTCAACTTTCTGGGAGCTGAAGTTCAAAACATCTGGAAGTCCAAAGTCTGGGAAATCACTGGGACAGCCAACTGGGTTTGTAGACAACCCACAGCCTTTCAATGGAGGTTGCAATTTCATAAGTCCTTTAGATAAATGATAGAGAGAATGGCATGTTCAATAAGAGTATCATTTAAGGAAGGCAGTAGTGGGGCATCCCCCATTCATCCCCAAGTTCAGACCACATATGGTGGTTTTGCTTAAAGTGCTGTCCCCTGGTCTGGTGTTGGTCCCTGAACCATTGAAACAATTATAGGGCCTTTGCAGACTGCTAGAAATAGTGCAATTTGAGTCCACTTTAACTGCCCTGGCACAGTGCTAGGGAATCATGGGAATTGTATTTTTTTTCTGAGACCTTGAGCCTTCTATGCCAGAGAGCTCTGGTGCCACAATAAACTACAGTTCCCATGATTCCCTAGCACCAAGTCAGGGCAGTTAAAGTGGACTCAATTTGCACTATTTCTGGAAGTCTGCAAAGGCTCATAGTTAAATGAGCAAAAATATGATGCTAGTCCCTGGAAGATTGGAAGAAAAAAATAATTGCCAGTTTCCCACATCAGATGGCCCAGGAAGCACTGATATATGGCAGTGCATTAGGACAGGAGCATCTATATTTCTGGATAGTGTGCCACTTCTGCACACTGTCAATGGTTAACTAATACAATGCTATGATGTATTAAGGATGTATATCAAAATTGTTTGGAATAAAATTGTGAATTTTAAACAATGGATTGATTGTTTTAATATGTACTGATTCTATTTGTTCTTTTAAACCAGAGGTAGGCAACCTAAGGCCCAGAGGCCAGATGTGGCCCCCCCGAGGCCTTTGGACTGGCCCCAGGCCAGTCCTGCCGCCGCCGCTGCCGCCGCTGCTGCTGCCCACCATAATGATATTGATTATTGTTGTTATTATTTGTTCTTGGGGTTTTCTTGGCAAAATCTCCACAGGGGTTTTGCCATGGTTTGTCTGGGGCTGAAAGAGTGTGCATGCATATTTTTTAATTTTTTTAAATTTTTTAATATTTATTTATTTATTTTTGGTACTTCAGCCCCCCAATTGTCTGAGGGACAGCAACCCGCCCCCGGCTCAAAAAGGTTGCCTACCCCTGTTTTAAACAGATGTGTGCTTTTAACTGATGCTGTGTTTTGTATGTTATATGTTAATTTGTTGTTGTTCCCTGCCTCAATCCATGGGGACAGGTGGGTAAGAAATAACAATCATCATCATCATCATCAATACCCAGGGGCTGGAATCCTGCTAGTTAATCCCAACCAGAACAGAATGACTCAACTGCTGAATAGTGAATCAACACAGAGTTAAATTTCATTGTCCAGTGGCTCTAGTTAGGACTTAACAGCAGGATTTAAAACAGTATATACCAATGTATAAAGAATTAGACTTGCTAGATTACCGCACTACATTCTGATAATGCTGCTATTCCACTTTAACTGCCTCCTGTTGCATTCTGGGATTTGCAGTTTGGGAAGGGGCCTTCATAATTCTCAGCCAGAGAGGTCTTAGGCCTCACTGAACTACAAGCCTCAGAATGAAACAGGAGGCAGGCAGAGCAGTAAAACTGGAATAGCAGTACAGTACTATAAGAGTGTAGTGTGGTAATGCGACTGGATATGCAAAACCTGGGATCACATCTCATTGGCAGGATTGGCTGTACTAGCATGCAGAGTGGAGTGGCTACTTCAGGTGGGAGAGGCTGGGAGATGTTGAAGGGGAGAGCTGTAGTCAACTTCCCAAGTTGTTCCTAAGTACCTAAGGAACTGTGAATCACTGTACTCCCTGAAAGGATCAAACGAGGGGAAAAGATAAGAGGAAGGAACATCAATATCTAAAGACACCATGCTACTAGCAGAAAGCATCACAGACTTGGAACAATAACTAAAGGAAGTCAAAGAAGAAAGTGAAAACATAAAGAAAACAAAAATAATGACCATGGAGGACTTACATAAGTTCAACCTAGATAACGAGGAAATTGAAATAGTTTTAAATTTTTTCATACCTTGGATCAAACATCAATCAGAATGGAAAATGCAGTCAAGAAATCAGAAGAAGATTAAGAATGAGAGTGGCAGTTACGAAAGAACTAGACAAAATTCTAAAGTGTAAAGATAGACAGCTGAATTGTCCAAGCCTAATGGACAACAGGTTTGTACATGTATTCCTCATTACCATGTACAGATTTGAGAGCTGGACAGTGAAGAAAGCAGACAGGAAGGAAATTAATTCATTTGAAATGGTGGTGCTGGAGAAGAGTGCTAAGGATGCTGTGGAAGGCTGAAAAGACAAACAATTGGATCCTAGAACAAATCAAGCCTGAACTCTCTCTGGAAGCCAAGATGACTAAAATGAAGCTGTTGTACTTTGGCCACATTTTAAGAGGACATGACTCATTAGAAAAGATAATAATGTTGGGGAAAGTGGACGGCAGCAGAATGAGAGGCAGACCACATGCCAGATGGAGAGATTCAATCAGGGAGACCAAGGGCTGGAGCCTACAGGACCTGAGCAGGGAGGTAAAGGATAGGGTGGGCTTGGAGATTTCTCATTCACAGGGTCTTTATGACTCGATGCAGCTAACAACATACGATATGGAAAAGCAACAAATACAAGTGTTTTAAAATATGACACTGCAATTTAGTCTTGAGTACAAGTAGTGTGGTGTGAGAGCCAGTATGGTGTGGTGTTCTGAACAAGGGACTAGGACTCTGGAGATTAGAGTTCAATTCTCCACTTGACCATGGAAACCCACTGTGTAACCTTGGGTGAATCACACACTCTCAGCCCCAGAAAACCCTGTGATAGGTTTGCCATAAATCAGAAATGAGTTGAATGCACACAACAACAACAAACAAACAACAAACAGTTATGTCTAGAAGCTGGTCTTTGTACCTTCCTGAGATTCTTATAGCCTTCCACAACATGGCAACCTCCAACTGGGCCAAACTCTTCAAACTCTTACCCACCTCTCAGCCAATTGATCATGTTGCTAAGAGATTATGGGAGGTGTAGTCTAACACATCCAATGGACACCGTTTGAAGAAGGGCTATCCCACAGAAACCTCTTTTTTCTCATGTGCACACACACAGACACAGAAATTTGAAATGGTATCTCTGAGGCCAACTCAAGTCCAGTTGCTGTCTGAAATGAGATGGCAAAGTACCCTATACTCTCCCTTCCCTGGTCAAGCTGCATAATACACAAAACAGTGGGGGGCTGTGGCTCCTATGTCAATGGGGTGACAAATCCCAAACTTTAAAGGAGCTATCCAAGGTGCTGATCTTTGTCACTGAAATAGTTTCATCACCTTGGATAGCTCCTTTGAAGGTCAGAATAATACCTGAAGAAGATTCAGCACCCAACAGACATGGAAGCCACCGACCATCACTGACTCAAAGTTGACCAAATTATTTTGGCACCTGAGACAGAAATTTCCACAGGAGCCTTCAGGGTAAAGCAGGAAAATTCCCCACTAGAAATAACATTTTGCAGCATGTGGTTTGAATTTTTGAGTAGGACACTGGAAGTTCAGCGTTCAAATCCCTGCTCCACCATGTAAACTCACTGGGAGACTTTGGGCAAGTCACAGCCTCTCAGTCTCTCAGAGGATGGAAATGGCAAACCCTCTCTGAAGAAACTTGCCAAGAAAACCCTGTGATAGGTTCACTTTAAGTTTGCCACAAGTTGCAATCACTTGAAGGCAAACAACACACACATACATGCACACAAGCACACACACACACTATCTGATAGATAGAATCAGGCTGGCTTCAAAGTTATGTATGGCTTACATGGCAAGAGTAAGCTGATATCCTAGAAATCCCATGGTGCATAAATGTATAGATACAAATTAGAAGAGCCTTTGGATCAGGCTGCCTGCTGCATTTCAAATTTCCATTGCGACTAAGGGCTGCAAGAGCTGTTCTGGACAGTAGCAGTTGGTGGCTTCTATTTTTATGGGGGCAGTGAATCCACTCTGGGTTTTATTCCACATTTGAATGAAACTATCTAAGGTGAATAACCCACTGAGTGGCTACTCTAAAGTTCAGGCTAAAACCCAGTGTGGTATAGATTCACTGTCCTGTGGTAGCAGCCATCTATCCACTGTCACTAGTGGTAGCAGCCATCTATCCATAATACACAAGCCAGTATATCAGGTACTTAACTATCCAAAGCCACTTCAACAAGCCTCCTTTCTGATCCTATAAGCACACTTTAGAGCCAGAATAGTGTAGTTGTTTGAGTGTTGGACTGACTTTGGAGATCAGGGTTCGATTTTCCACTCTGCCATGGACCTTGGATGAGTCACACACTCTCAGCCCCAGAAAACCCTGTGATAGGGTTGCCTTAGGATCACCATAAGTTGGAAATGACTGCATGGCACACAACAACATAAAAGATGCAATCCACCTACAACAAAGCCCACTGCAATGAATGGTACTGCACTGCTTTCCCACAGCCCTGACATGTATTTCTGTAGGACCTGCGAAAGAGAAGATCCCCAAGCACTGCACCCACAGAGATGAAGTTGGTTCTATTGAAATGCATCAGCCCTATGTTCATGACTTGATCAGGGCTAGAATGAAGAGATTGGGATTCAAGTGACATCTAGTGGAGCCTGCTTGTTTAGTGCATGCAGGGTGGTGTGTGGATAACTATCCAAAGCAAGTCATTTCAACTCCCTACCAAAGAAAAGGACTAGAAATGGGCAGTTCACCAAAAGTGAATACCTGAATCAGCTAAATCTTATTATACACTTAAAAGAGAAAGGTAAGATAATGGTCATGACAGAATGGTGATTCTGAGAGGTGCAGTCCCAACCACTATTCCAAGCCCTAATTCTGCTTCCAGCCATGGCAATTCAGTGCCTTTGAAATGCTCATAAGTAGTGGATAAAAGTGAGGATCTTTGCCGTGTTATTTCACCTGAGCTTTCTCGAGATGTACTAGATTTACGGGGGGGGGGGGGGAATCTTTGTGTAACCCACAGTTTGGAAACATGACATTTTCAGACTTCAACTCCCAGAATTCCCAAGCAGCATGGTCATTGGAAGATTTTGGGAGTTGTACAAATGATAATATGGAAATCAGTTCTGGTCTAATGAAGCCTTGTAAAGAGCCACCTATGTTAATGGCAGGAAGATTTTAAAAGTTCAAACATGAAAAAGCAAATCTATTGGTTTTGCTTTTTCATGTTAGAATTTTTAAAATCTTGGGCAGAAATCCTGCACCAAGGGGTACAGTGCAAAATTTTATGACAACAGAGTTACGTCACGGACATGATAGGCAAATATGCTAGTAAATTACAACAATGGAGAATTGGGCACCACACATGATGTCTCGCTTTACAAGAGGAGATCCCATTGTGCAATGTGACAGGTTGTGTATCAGGACATGTTGTGCAATGGGACACTTGTGCATCAGGACACATTTTATGTGGGGAGTATTGTTCAACAGCCACACTGATGGCTTTGCTGTACAATAGTCCTGATGGTGTAATTCTGGGGCAATTCACACATCTTTTTTTTTTTTTAGCATAACAATGCAAATAATCTCATTCACGCATTCCAGGTTTGTTATTCACACAATGGAACCACATTGATCCACATCTCTGCAAGTTCAGTTGTCACAGTTGTTGTAACTGAGCTAAATATTTGCCCTTATCATGAGGCAGAGTGAAGCACTCTCTCCAAGTCAAACAGTGCCATGAAGAGATAGCAAAATTGTTACCTGTTTCATTGGTAGTGGTATGATTGTGGTCAAAGTAAAATAATGGTATCTTTGATTACATCCTGTTTGGATTACTGGAATAAACTCTTTGTGGGGCTGCCTTTGGAAACTGCTCAGAAACTCCTTTGGGCCCCAAATGCTGTGGCTAGACTTCTGACTAGAGCTGGTTATAAGGAGCATATAACTCCCTTGCTGAAAGAGCTTCACTGGTTGCCGGTCTGCTTCCAGGCACAATTCAAAGTGTTAGTTGTGACCTATAAAGGCCTATATGGTTTAGGTCCAGACTATCTGAAAGTAACTATGGGCCTTTGCAGACTGCTAGAAATAGTACAAATTGAGTCCACTTTAAGGGTTAGGGTTAGGGTTAGGGAATCATGGGAACTGTATTTTATTGTGGCACCAGAGCTCTCTGACAGAAAAGGCTCAATATCTCAGAAAAAAACCAATTCCCATGATTCCCTAGCACTAACCCTAACCCTAAAAGTGGACTCAATTTGCACTATTTCTGGCAGTCTGCAAAGGCCCGATATCTCTAAATGAGGTTTACATTCTTCAGGGGAGTGTCTTGCCAAAGGCAAGGAAGTTGTTTTCTGTGGTTCAGAAGCAATACAAAACACCCGTTGTGGTTGGAAAGCCTTATGACTTATTATACACCCAGTAAGTTATACAAAGACATATGCATAAATCATACTAAACAAACACCTTCATCCAGCACCAGAGTGGACCCCTTCTGTAGCAACTCAGAAACATGACACCTCAGGCCTTAAGGTCCTTGCAGAAGCTCCAATATTATGCCAATATCATAGGTGTTTTTATAGATTTCTACAAGATTGTGGCACCTCTAGATCATACCCTGCCAAGGCCATCAATCAGGTGGTTGTTTTCACAGGTGTTAGCCATGAGTCTGATATCTTTAGATTCCTCCTTATGCTGTTCCAGCTGAATGTTATGTCTCTGCAGTTAGCTGCTATCTCTACTAAAGTGTTTCAATTTCTCCCTGTGCTTTCCCAGCTACATGTTATCTCTATGTAGTAGCTATCTCTTTTAAGTGTTTAGATTTCTCCTTGTGTTTTCCTAGCTACATGTTACATAGCTTTTACAGCTATGTAGATTGGCAAATATAACAGACACATGATTTAGAAGAATCAAAGCAAGGTTTTGCTCAGAAAAGTTGAAAAGGCCTATTCTGATGGCATGGAGGAGAACATCTCTTCAATACATAAACTATATATCTTCCGGGGGTTGCCCATACAGGGAGAACTTTCTGTTCATTCCACCAACCTCACAGGCTCATCTAACAAGAATACAAGAGAGATCCTTCTTCATAGCTGCACTTAGGCTAAGGAATACCCTCCCAAGGGGTCTTGATTGGCCCCCTTCTCTGTTGTTGTTGTTGTTGTATTTAACAAGCAGGCAAAAATCTTCTCATTCAAACAGGCCTTGGTTGGTATAGAAGGATGTGCAAAGGGTGTGCTGGCTTTTAAAATATAATATGTGCTTGATGTTGTTTTTATTTTAAATTAATGCTTTAATTTGATTAATTGCTTAATGCATTTAAAACCTTTGTATCACATATCGTTCTAGTTCTTTTGTTTTAACATATGTTGTAAGCTGTTTTGGTTCCGTTTTGAGAGAAAAGTGTAATATAAGTCAAATAAATAAATACATTTGGGATTTTCTACTTCAGTGCCAAAACAATTTATCTTGGGTCCTATGTATCTTGATCAAGGGGAAAGGGCACCATTTGCTGCCTGCCTTAGGTAACAACATGTCTGGGATTTTACAACCAGATCACTGTGCTGGTATAACTATGCTGGGGTAGGTGATGACAGCAGATGAAAAAGGGACTGATGTACAGCAAACATGAAGGAAGGCACTGGAAACAGGCTGCCTGGAGCTGGCTGATTTTTTT
>JAIPUX010001232.1:148571216-148584209 GCA_020142125.1 Phrynosoma platyrhinos | reverse complement strand
TGTGTCCCCATCTGTGTCATGTGTCTTCCTGTGGGTGAGTACCTGTTTATGGTAACAAGGATGTTGTTACCAAAGGTGAAGTAATTGTGTATGAGAACAAACTGGCAGACCGTGGTGGCTAGGTCTGATAAGTTCCCATTTGGAATGATGTTCCTGGCTACTTGTATTCCATCTTTGTGTGGGATGTTGGTGTACAGGGGTTCCACATCCATAGTGGCTAAGATGGTATTTCCTGGAAGGTTGTGGATGGATTGTATCTTCTGTAGGAAGTCCATGTTTTTCCTTCTTTGTAGAAAAAAATACAGTCATGATAGAATATGAACAAAGTAGATTTTAGTTTATAATTATGAATGCATAATTGGGCATGATGGCTAATCTCAGGCTATCTGAACATGATCACTGGTAAACTGTAGTTCACACCATCCTGTTTTTTGAAGATACATTCTAAATGTGTGGTTTTTAAAAAAGAACTTTTTAAATTTAGCCCTGAAAGAAATAGTTAATACATTTTTTATATATGATCTGTTCATTTCATAGGAAAAATAGACATGTCCTGATAAAAAAGTCAAGAAAATCCTTGAAGAGCTACAGGTACACTAACTTCTGTAAAATAATGCAGTGGAACAGGGCTGTTAGGTTTGTTTTTTTGAAGAAGGGGGCCATTAGACCTTCATGGGCCCCTCTTGACTATCCAGACTCTGGATTGATGTACCAGCTGAACCTCTCTTTTACAGATACCTTATTTGTATCTTACATGTATCTGCTTCACTCTGCTAAATGGTAGGGCCAGCCCTGTTCAAAGATGACTTCCACCATCAGTTAAAGCTGCAAACCTATAACAGTTACCTGGAATTAAAGCCCACTGAATTCAGTGAAGTTTATTTCTGCCTATGCATATCTGAAATTGCACTGAACGTCAAGGTTACTTTCATGAGACCATCTCTGCTAGCAGAATACGCAAAGGATGATGTCCAACCCAACAATCTTTTCCATCTGAAGCGAAGGACAAAATCCCCCCTGTGGTGATCAAGGGTCCTTGCTGCTAGGAGAATCTACCAGAATGTCCAGAATAGTAATACACAACTTCAAACTTGTATGAAACTATTGTTTTAGTATAGCTAGGTCTCACAGTTTATTCTAGCTTGGCACTCAAGAGCATCTGCTTTCCTGTGAAAAATCTTAGACCCCACATCCCCCACATCACCCTAGCTAGAAGGAGTGTAAGAGAATGAATTTTATGTTTGCTGTCACCACAGCTTCTAAAACACAGAGATAGGCTACACTTCTGGAAGAAAACAGCACTATATAAAACCTTGGGCTTGGACTTATGCCTTGGTTTCAGACCACCTTATGGGGATCAGGGACCAGTTTACCACCAACACCCACCATGGCTTGCAAACCCTGCTCAGAAAGCCCAGACACATCTACGTCTTCCTGAAATCCCTCTCAAAATTGTGACAGGAAGTGCTGCATCACTTTATGCCACCATTTTGAGAGGGGCTGCAGAGGAAAATAAAGGTACTTGGGGATAGTTCAGAGGCCTGGGGTGCTTGTAGTTTCATTAATTAAGGAGGGTTTCTGATGTGATTTGGAGGCAAAAATTGCCCCTGAATCACAGTGAATTATTTTTTAAAGGTGGAGCTGGGGATCTTCCCAGAGTGCTAGACACTTATTTTGTGATACTGTCCAGTTACAAATAATTGTTTGTTTTAAAAATTCTCCCAGACGTTTTAAAGCTTTCATTTTTTCAAGAAACTGTTCACTTAGGTCTTTTTGCTGCTTCGTATTTTTATTTGGGTTTTGTTCTGTTGTTCATCTAAGCATTTTTAGGTTTTAACATTCTCTTATGTTTGTGATGTGATGTTTTATTTTGTGAATGGCCCAGGGAGCCTCAGTTATTGGGAAGTATATAATAATTGCATTATAGAAGTGCAATTAATAAATAAACAAATGAAGGTGATTAGTTGTGCAATCTAGACTGGTAAATGCACTGGTCATGGGGTATTCTAGGAGTGAAGATGACCTGGTTAGTGATAATTGTAGGCACAATCTCTGGTTTGGGGGCTTTAAACATTTTCTCAAAATGACTTCTCTGTGAGTAGAAACCAGATGGGGGTCTCAGATAAGCTAAATAAGCTGTAGCATCTATCTTATTTCTGCTAATAGAATACATTCTCACTGTCCATACTTAATTGTTTTACTGCCCTTTCTGTTTATTTATCTATTAGGGCTGCTGTTAAATGGCTTGGGAGAGCAATTGCTTAATGGTTCAGTATTGAATCAAATACTCAGTGGCCTCTGATGCTCTGAATGATGCTGAGAAGGTGTAAGGACCAAATGTAGTGTCTGACCAGTGAAATGGCCTGGGTGGTCTTTATTCTTAAATGGATGGACCTCTATTTGTCATAAGACATCAAACAATTGCCCATTTTCTCAATAAGTAATCATTATTATTTTTTTAATTTGAAAGATTTACATCCTATTTTTCAAATTGTCAATATTTTTAAAAGCAGCATATAGAAAGAAAGAAATATTTTAAATTATTAAATTATTAATTGTTTTAAATTATAACATTATATTTGAATGATCTCTGAATATCTTTATGCAACATGTTATTGAGTTATTAACAGAAAAAAAATCATATCTAGAAGGGATTTTGGAAACATCTAGCCCAATCATAGTTGGGGGATTCTGGAAGTTGTGGTCCAAAAAACCCAAAAAACAAACAAACAAAAAACCCCAGCTGTTCCCATCCTGCCCTTTGGAGTAACAAAGAAGTTTGCAGTCTTGGTGGCCTTTATGACTTTAAAACGTTAGAGATTTTTCCTCCAAGAATTTGTCTCTCAATGGCCCCAGCCAACTTAATAGCTTCTCTGTTTTCCACCAATAATAAAAATGGTAGATTGTCCAGGAGAGAGGCAGTTCAGGGTTTACAAATGCTTTATGTTTTCTAAAATAGAGAACCAAATCTTTCTGGCTTTCTCATGCTCTGCACTCCAAATGAAGCTCAAAACCTTCACTCCATCTGTAAAATAAGGGAGAACAAACTCTGAGCCATGAGTCATATGTAGCATCAAGTCTGTTTTGTGGCACCTAAGGATAGATGGCCCCCATTCCATTTTTGTCCCTACCCATTTATGAAATGAGAAGCTGGGCAAGCCTGGGTACAACCAGCCAGTCACCCTAACAGCTCATTAAATGCTGTGAATGGGGAGCAGGGAGGGCTACATGGGAGAAAGACTATAACCTAGAAACTTGTCTGTCAAAAAGTTAGGACCAATCAGAAATTGAGATGATGATGATGATGATGATGATGATATATTTATATCCCGCCTCTCTGTAAAATACAACCAAGGTGGCTTACAAGATAAAACATAGGAAGAGAGTAATTGATAAAAGCTGAATAAGGTTTTGGGAGATGGGAATGTAGATAGGTTCAGGAGTTCATTAATTAATATATAATAAATCTTTACTGGTTTTATTTTCTACAATTGTATATGACTGATTTCATTCAAGATTTGAATAATAATAATAATAATAATAATAATAATAATAATAATAATAATAATTTATTTATACCCCACCCCTCTGAGCACAATTGGGGTAGCTAACAAATGTTAAAAATACAGGGTACAATCAAACCCCTATACCAGGAGTAGGCAATCTTTCCCCTTTAAGGGCCGAGGGACTTCAGCTCCCAGAATCCCAGGAGCTATTGGCCAACATGGAACTATTGGCCAACATGGCTGAGGCTTCTGGGAGTTGAAGTTCCTCGGCCCTTAAAGGGGAAAGGTTGCCTACCCCTGCCCTATACCCTCCTGCCCTTAAAAAAGTATTAAATCAACTAAGAATTAAAACCATACAGATTAAAACAAACATTAACAACATAACCATTAAAGAAAAACAGCAGTTACATGTTGCCAAAGAGGTGGGCTAAGGAGAAGGTTCCTGGAGGGCTCCCCTAAGAGGGGTTCCTGAGGCCCTCTGGTCACACTGGTCACACTATACCACAATGAAATATACGGTAATAAATCTTTACTGTTTTTATTTTCTACAACTATTTGTTGTTGTTGCTATCTGCCTTTGCATCAATCTCAATGCATGGTGATCGTGCCGATGAGACATCTCCAGGCCCCCCTGTCCTCTACTGCTCTACTCAGCTCCTGCAAATTCATATTTTGGTCCATCCATCTAGCATGTGGCCTTCCTTTCTTTCTACTTCCCTCCACCTTTCCCAACATTATTGTTTTATCCAATGATTCATGCCTTCTCATGATGTGTCCAAAGTATGACAGTCTAAGTTTTGTCATCTTGGCTTCTAGGGATATTTCTGTCTTAATCTACTCTAGGACTCATTTGTTTGTCCTTTTGGCCGTCCATGGAATCCTCAGCACTCTTCTCCAGCACCACATTATCTCAAAGGAATTGATCTTCCTCCTATCTTCTTTCTTGACTGTCCAGATCTCACATCCATACATGGGAATAGGGAATGTGATGGTACATTTCCTTATTTTGAAGGAAACAAAAGAAACTTCCAGCTGTAGCAGGGTGGGATCTTATTGGGAAGGGGCCTCCCAATGGGGATCGGGCTCATGCTCACATGTGTCACCCTTGAGCCAATGGCCAGTTTTTAGAATTTGGGGTTCATCTTCATATGGCTCCTCATTCCATGTGTCCTTCATGTTGTCATCTCTTTTATATAACTCTTCTGTGTATTGCATCCAACATGTTTTTATTCCTTCCTGGTCTTGAATTATGTTATTGTTATTGTCATAGAGTGTCCCGGTTATGACTGTTTTCATTTAACAATTGAAAAGAGAACCTGGTCACACTATACCATACTAAATCCACTGATCAACATAGCCATTTGTCGAATTGAGGCCTGAGTACCAAATCCAGCAAGGGATCCTGAAGGTAAAAGGGTAAACTGTTGGAATTGGGGAATCAACCTGAACAGTGGTCCCATCAGACCAATTTTCATTAAAAATGGCTAATCAAACTACCAATATCTCTGGAAGAGGCATAAGTGTCCATGAGGAAGTATTATTATTACTATCATCATTGTTAGCCCATCTTTTTTTAAATGGGTGTTGTAACCATTTTGATGATTTGATAGCTGAACGTTAGAATACCATGGGTTATTGCCTGCTTCATAAAATGAGAGTAAATGGCAGACAGAGTAGTGATTGTGCATTCATATATCTGACCTATCCTGCTCTGTAATATACTTGGGATATGACAGGGAAGTTGATGGGGGATAATAGATGCCAATGGACAAATGGCAGGAACAAGAAACCCATGACACACATACCCAGGCCAAACAATAAGCCATGCCAACAGGATTAAAATGAAACATAAAGGGACAATCTCCCTGTTTACTTTCTGCTACTGCTCTCTAAATATCTTGAACTTCAACTCCCAGAAACCATGTTCAGCATGGCCAATGGGAAGAGATTATGGGAATTGTATTCAGTAAATTGTTGTTGTTATTGTTATCCTGTCTTCTCATTTTGGGAGTCAAAGCAGCTCACAACATTTAAAACCAAAATAATTTAAAAATTCACAGCATACATAAGATAATAAGTAAATTATAAAAAAAATTAAAACATAAACCATTAAAATTCAGCACATTATTCAAGGCCTATTGTCCCTAAACAATCTATTCTCAAAGGCCTTTTGAAACAAAAACAGCTTCCACCTGCTCACTGAAAGATAGTAAGGAGTTTGCCACTCTAGCCTCTCTGGGAAGGGAGTTCCAGAACCTGGAAGCATCTACCAAGAAGAATTTATTTCATGTTCTCACCAGATGTACTTGAGAGGGTGGTGAGGATTCAACTGTTGTTCAAGACATCTGGATGGCCACTCCCAGTTTACTAAATATATATTATCAGCACTGTGCAGGACAAAGAAATGAGGCCTTCCTGGATTGCTTCAAATCTATTGAATGAGCAATTCAAAGCAAAAAAAGAAGGAAGAATATTTCATGCCCATTATCTTAGCAGTCCATACAACAGCACTGAAAGATAGTCTAGCATTATTATACTGCTGATAGGACACTAACAGGACAGTAGAACACTTAGGTCACAATTCTATAAGTGGCACATACAGGTGTATGTTGTGCTACACATGTAGAGCAAATTTTGTGTGCAATGGTCAGTACCAGCCAATGGCAACATAGGTCCGGTTCTCTATGTGAAATATCATGTGTGCCATGAGATAGTGCAGTAAAGTATAAAGAATAGCTTGTGGATGTGCATTGTGCCCATAGTTGCAAATTAAAGTTCAAAGAGCAGTGTACTGATACAAATTGGGCCATTATCTCATGTGCACTGACCAATGTTGGTCTACATTTGCATTCAATGTAGTGATTGTACCATAAAAATGTAATGCAACTGCTGCTGTATGATTTAAACAGGTAATTTCTCCTTTTACTATTCACAATGGCCTCAAAGAATTCTCCTCCATAAATTCTGATGAAGAATATTCTCTGAAAATGTGCTGGTTATGCAAATATTCAATTTTTTAAAAAGGATTTAGCAACAATAGTTTTTATATCCAACATTTTGCAAAAGTCTGACACTGGCTTGAATCTTGTTGTTAGTCCCAACTAGAGTAGACCCATCCAGTCAGTGGTATTTAGGAGTATATTGTAACACCATTCAACATAGTCACCATTCAACAATTGATTCAATCATCAGCTCTAGTTGGGTCTAAGAAATAAAATTCAGGTCATTATTAGACATCTCTCATAACCATCAGTACTTGACAGTATATAATCAGTCCCACTACAACAATCTATTGTTGCTATTGTTTTTATTATGTGCCTTCATGTAAATTCTGAGTTATGGAAACCTTCATTTGTGGACTTTACCCTCAAAGTATGACATGTACATGAGATGAACCAGCACAGACAGAACACTAGAAAATAGATGTTTCACATGCCTTTATCTTCTCATACCATCTCTTCACACATTGAACTGTGAATGATGGGATAAACAATGCTTGTTATTGCTGTTGTTAACTGGCTGTCAACTAGTGACCCTATGAATTAGAGACCTCCAAGTTACCCTACTATCAACAGCTCAAGTCTTGCAAAGTCATAGCTTTGGCTTCCTTGAGTGAGTCTATCCACCTGTAACTCTCCAAATGTTTTGAATTCTGACTCTCACCACCCAAAGGTCAGAGATGATGATGTCTCCAGTCTAAAACATAGGGAATGTACCTGGCTGGGTGAAGGCTGTAACAGTGAGAACAGTTATGAGCACTATAGCTGTAGCAGGCCAGTGCCAGGTTGTGATGGACTCTGGAGCAAAGTATCTTTAATGGGTGCTCCTGACTCAGCAGGGCTACTTCCCCAGTGCCACTGCAATGATTTGCTGTAGCTTCTTTTCATCATTTCAGCTTGCCTGCCAAGCAGACAACCAGTAAGCAAAAGATGTCTAAACAAGCAGGTAGCAATGGTGAGGAGGAAGAGCAGGTCGAGGAAGGTCTTGCCTGTGGAGTTCTTGAGAAGAGTGGGTTGGCAGTAGGTGCCTGACCATGCCACCCCTTGACACCAATCCTGAGCTGTGGGAATATCAACTAAAGCGGGCTTGGACTGAAAGAGAGGAAAAATCTAAGAAGGAGAAATAGCTTATTATTATCATTCCCTTCCACCTGCACCCCCTCATTAAATCCTTCCTTCTTGTTGTTCCAGTTCTGTCTATGTTAATTCCTTCTTTTTTCCCCTCCTTTTGCTAGTCTGATGAAATCAGATGCTACCTGGGAACCCTACAAGATGAGTTTAATTTGGAGAGAAAGGTGCAATGAGATAAAAGAGTGTAAAGTCAATATATGAGTAGTGCATGAGTGAGAACAGAGTGCAAGCAAGCAAGACCAGGTAAGGGAAATGATCTTTGTCCTTTGGGCAGCTTTCCGCCCCCTCATAGCCTCGTCACCAAGCCAACCAGTCCCAGCTGGGAAGAAGCAGATTATTTATCTCCAGGGGTCAACCTCTTTCAGGCTACCTAACTAGCCCTCAACTAATCAATGTGCTCAATCTAGATGTCATCCTACTTCATCCACCATACAATGAACTCATTCACACAGGTGAGGTTCCACTGCAGCAGTGCACAGATGAAAAGGGAAGCCTAGGCACACATCACATGCCACAAATCCCTACCAACGTTTGGAAAATTTCCTTTTTTTGGTGGAACTCCCAGAATCCTCTACTTGACATGGCCACTGCTGATGCCAACAGGAGGCTTTGGGGAGTTTTCATTCAAAAAGAATTTAGCCAAACTCCAGATCAGCTCCTGCAAAGTGAAAAACAGATTAGTCGCCCTTACCCAAATCCACAGCAAATATTTACATATATGTTTTCTTGTTGTTGATAATGACACTGTGTGCCTTCAAGTCGTTTCCAACTTATGGTGACCCTAAGTTAAACCTAACAAAGGGTTTTCTTTTATAGAGGGGTTTCCCATTGCCTTCTTCTGAAACTGAGTGTGTGTGACTTGCCCAAGCCCACCCAGTGGGTTTCCATGGCCAAGTCGGGATTCAAATCCTGGACTCACAAAACCCTAGTCGAACATTGAAACCACTGTACCACATTGGTTTTCCTATATGTTTTAGTTCTTTCTGTTATATACTAAACATAGGTGCCTTCTCAGCTCACAAAAGATCTAGTATATTAGATCATAGTGCCACTGGTCATGCTGGCTTGATACTGTAGTACAAAAAATTACTTTCAAAGCCTTTGATTTATACACTGTTGTGCTCTCTCTCTCTCTCTCTGTGCCACAAACTGGTATGCAGGTGGGTTTTTCTGAAAGGAAGACACATCACATAGATATTCTCCTTGAATATGACTGAATATACACAGATTTACCATTCTCTGTTGGACATTTACACATTAATCTCTCTGTGCCTATACAGTCCTTGTTTATCACATTCAAAGTACACCCATTAAAATCAGTGAGGCTTAAGTTGGTCATGATTTTAAAATCCCTTTGATTCATTGGGACCACTTTACTGCCTTGTTGTGTGCCTTCAAGTGTTTCTGACTTGTGGCGACCCTAACATGGAGTTTTCTTGGCAAGATTTGTTCAGAAGAAGGTTGCCTTTGCCTTCCCCTGAGGCTGAGACAGTATGTTTTAGATCAGAGTAAACATCACATTGCCCTCCAGAACATCCTGCAGTTTTAAGATCCTCAGTGGAGAACTTCTTTTGGTCCCATCACCATCACAGGCACATACTTTGAGGACACAGGAGAGAATCTTCTCAGTAGTTGCTCCCAGTTCCCTTCCTCCTGAGGCTATGCTGGAACCTTCTCTGCTCTCTTTCTGCTAGCTTGCAAAGAGGTTGTTGTCATTGTTTATCCAGGTCTTTGATTATTAACTGTTCTTGAAGAAGATCTTTTAACTGGGATGTGCTGTATTTCCCCCCATCATCATTATTATTGGGATTTTTAGTAAAACATTTTAATTTAATGCTTTCAATATAAGTTGATTTTATTCACTTTGTATTAAGCTTTACTCTACTTCATTTTTAAACTTGTATTGTAAGCCACTGTATTTTCCGTATTAGGAGAAAAGCAGATAGAAAGGAAATAAATAAACATGTATTTATTTATTGTGTTTTGGATAGCAATTCCCATTGGCCCAAACCATCATGGCCAATGTCCAGGCATTCTGGGAGCTGTAGTACAGGAAGAAGACACCGAGTTTCTTGCCTATGCTTTCGTTCCGGGGGGGGGGAGGCATAGCTTTCCAGATGTTGCTGAACAGGAGCTCCCATCAGAGTTGGTCAATGGTAAAATGTTCACACTTTGTCTACTCTGTCACAGGAACATAAAAGGCAGTTTATACTTTGCTCACTTTATATGCAGCAAGATGTAGGAAAGGCCTTGCTAGCAGTGATAGTATGTTTGGGAATAGTAATATTAGAAACATGCCTATTGCAGTCTACAGTATCCAAGTCTAATACAGGTTGAGTTTCCTTTATCTGGAATTGAAATGGGTGGCTGAGATAGTGATAACTTTGCTTTTTGATGATTCAATATACACCAACTTTGTTTCATGCACAAAATTATTTAAAATATTGTATACATTTACCTTCAGGCTATGTGCATAAGGTACATAGGAAACATAAATGAATTTGTGTTTAGACTCAGATCCTATATCCAAGATTTCTCATTATGTAGAAATATGCTAATTTCAGAGGTGCAAGTGGGTTTCAAAAATGGAAGAAGCACTAGAGACTACATTGCAAACAGACAATGGCTAATGGAGCACACAAACGAATTCCAGGGAAAAATATAGCTTCTGTTTTATAAACTATATAGCAAAGCATTTGACTGCATAAATCATGAAAAGTTATGGATGACTCTTAAGGTCATGGGAGTGCCACACACCTGATAATTCTGATGAGAAATTTGTACTTAGTACAAAAGGCTACTGTTAGAACAAAATACAGTGAAACAGAATGGTTCCCCATCCTAAGGAGTCAGGCAAGGCTACAGTCTATCATCCTATATGTTCAACCTGTATGCAGAAAATATTGTAATAAGAGCAGGTTTAAAGAAGAAGGGGTGAAGATAGGAGGAAGGAACATCAACAATCTAAAGGATACATGGAGAATACCATACTACTAGTAGAAAACACCATAGGCTTGGAACAATTACTAAGGAAGCTCAAAGAAGAAAATGCAAAGGCAGGCTTAATGCTGAACATAAAGAAAAGAAAAATAATGACCATGCAGGAACTACATAAATTCAACCTAGACAATGAGAAAGTTGAAAAAGTTAAAAGTTTTCTTGTACCTTTGACCAAACATTGATCAGAATGATGACTGCAGCCAAGAAATCAGAAGAAGACTAGGAATGGGAAGGGCAGCTATGAAAGAACTGGACAAGATCCTAGTGAAGATATACAACTGAATGCTAAAGTTAGAATCGTCCAAGCCATTGTATTTCCCATCACCATGTACAGATGTGAGAGCTGGACAGTGAAGAAAGCTGATAAGGAGAAAATAAATTCATTTGAGATGTGGTGTTAAACAAGAGTTTTGAAGGTTTTTAAACAGAGTCTGGATGGACATCTGTCAGGGGTACTTTGGTTGTGTATACCAGCATGGTGGTGTGTGTGTGTGTGTGGATGATGGCCCTTGAGGTCTCTTCCAACTCTATGATTCTAAGAGTGCTGGGGAAAAAAAGACAAACAAATGAGTCCTTGAACAAGCCTGAACTCTCCTTAGAAGCCAAAATGATCAAATTGAGGCTATTGTACTTTGGCCACATCAATAAAAAAGACAATCATGCTAGGAAAGGTAGAGGGCAGTAAAAAGACAGGAAGATGCAAAATGAATAGACTTAATCAGAGAGATCACAGTGCTGAATTTACAGGATCTAAGCAGAGCAATGGAGGGCAGGGGCGTCTTGGAGATGTCTCATCCACAGAGTTGCTATGTTGGGATCAACTTGAGGGCAGTTAACAACAACATGCAAATACAGGTAATCTAAAATCCAATAAATAAATAAATCAAACATCCAAAACACTTCTTGTCCTAAGCATTTTGGATAAGAGAGACTCATTATGTAGTACCACCAATACTAGGGGCATCAAACAATGGAATGTTGTTATTGTGTGTCTTCAAGATGATGTATGATGTCCCTAAGGTGAACCCATTGTGGGATTTTCTTGTCAAGTTTCTTCAGAGGGGGTATGCCATTGCCTTTGTCTGAGGCTGAGAGACTGTGATTTGCCCAAGGTCACCCAGTGGATTTCTATGGCTGAGCAGGAATTTGAACCCTAGTCTCCCAGAGTCCTAATACAACACCATATTGGCTCTCAGAGAAATCACTACTTATCTAATGTAAACATTATGTCTACTATGCTATGTTTTAAATCTTTCTATGTCCCGGAGACATTGAATGAGTCATGTCAAAAACATCAATCTTAGACAGAGCTAGGAAAAGTTACTTTTGGGGATGGTAACTCCCAGGATCACCCACAGTTTGAGTGGCTAGGAGTTGTCATTCAAAAACTCCCCAAGTTCCACTCTTAGAGTAGGTGGGTGCCTTAGATTCTTGGGTACTCTATTTGATTTTTCCACTCACTGATTAGAGGTTTTTGAGTTGAGTAAGCATGCTGTAGTGGTTTGAACTTTGGACTATGACTCTGGATACCACAGTTCATATTCCTCGCTCAGCCATGGAACCCACTGTCACACACACTCAGTTACACACACTCAGTTTCAGAAAGAGGGTGAGTCACTCTCTTTCAGCTTCAGAGTATAGCAAAGGCAAACCCTCTCTGGAGAAATTTGCCAAGAAAAATAAGATATGTTCACTTTAGCACCCTAAAATGTATTGCGCAGTGGTTAAATGCCTGTACTGCAGCCACTCACTCATAGACCACAAGGTTGTGAGTTCAATACTAGCCAGGGCTCAGGCTTGACTCAGGCCTGCATCCTTCCGAGGTCGCTAAAATGAGTACCCAACTGTTGGGGGTCGATGAGCTTATAGTTGTAAACCGCTTAGACATCCCATACAGCGATATTAAGCGGTATATAAATGAAGCTGCTTTGCTTTGCTTTGCTTTAAAATTATGGTTTCGTTAATTGTAGTTAAAGTAATTTAGCAGCAGCGGCAGCAAGCATGTACTCCACAGGTATTTGATAAAAAGACTAGATTTGAGCTTCTGGTAAATAAACAGAATACATCAGGTAGGTAAAAGGAAACTACTTTATTTTTACATCTAGCTTCTACAAAAATAACTACTCAGTAGAGAAAACTATACTTTGGTACAGAGGTCCCTAGGTAGCTGACTTCCATGTGTGCAAGTAAGAAGAAAAAACATCTTTATGAACACAACATGGTTTCTGTGTCCATGCTTGGTTAGATCAGATAGGAGTGTGCTAGCAAACAAAGAATCATAAAACTTTATTACTTCCAGGAAGAAACCCCCAAGAAGAGAATAATATGATTAATAATAATAATATGATTTATTTATA
>JAIPUX010001232.1:148538667-148554249 GCA_020142125.1 Phrynosoma platyrhinos | reverse complement strand
AAGCCTACAGGATGGTGCCATAAATAAGCCAGACTGCATCCCCACTACTCAGTTGTAGCACTTGGATACCACTTTAGCTGCCATGGATCTATCCCATCTGGGATCTGTAGTTTCACGAATTCTTTGCCACAGAGCATTACAGCTGTAGAACAGAGGAGTCTACAAGAGGATTCCAAATACCTCACAAAACTAAAGATCCCAGGATTCTGTAAGATGGATCCTTGACAATTTATAGTGGTTCAAATTGGTCTGAATATTCATTGTGAATGCATGCTTCCTCTTGTGGCATCTTGAAGGTCAAAATAATGTTTATGATATCAACTTTCTGAAGCAGAGATCATTTCCTCAGATGGGTGAGATGCATCAAGTCACTTTCTCTCTCCATCTTGCTTTGTGGTAGAATCGAAAGATATAGCCCTGCCTGTACAGACTGCCAGAAATAATCCATCTTGAAGCCACTTTAACTGTTCTGGCTAGGGACTCATGGGAATTGTAGTTTTTTTCTGATACATTAAGCCTTCTCTGTCAGAGAGCTCTGGTGCCACAATAAACTACAGTTCCCATGATTCCCTAGCATTGAGCCAGGACAGTTAAAATGGTCTCAAACTGGATTATTTCTGGCAATCTGTAATAATAATAATAAATAATAATAAAATTTATTTGTATCCCGCTTATTGCTAGACAATCCAACTGTACAGGCCAGTCTGTAGAATCAGCATGTAGAGAGATCTTGTAGCACCTTTGAGACTAACTGAAACAAAGAAGCTGGCAGCAGGAGGTTTCATAGACTTCAGTCTACTTCCTCAGATGCATATAGTGCTATATAGATGCTATATGCATCTGAGGAAGTGGACTGAAATCTATGAAAGCTCCTGCTGCCAACTTCTTTATTTCGGTTAGTCTCAGAGGTGCTACAAGATCTCTCTACTCCTTGCTTTGGGGTAACCTCGAGTGATGACAGAATCTGTAGAATTAAAAGCTTGCTTACAATTTTATGTGCATATTTGGTTGGACCTAGCAGAGGTATTACCTGGTGCTGCATTCTGGATTTTCCCCCTCCTAGATGATCACTGCGGGCCTTGTTTCCAAAGGTAATGGTTTGACAGGTTAATCCAATGGGCTGGATGAGGGAAAACAAACTCAAGTTGAATCTTGAGAAAACAGAGGTACCTGCGACAGGTCCTGGATGGGGTCACACTTCCCCTAAAGGACAAAGTACGCAATTTGGGAGTACTCCTGGACTCATCTCTACAGTTGTCATCTCAAGTGGATGCGATGGCCAGGAGTGCTTGGTACCAACTTCGGTTGATCCGCCAATTGCATCCCTACCTGGACCAAAAGGACCTTGAAGCAGTAGTACTTGCCCTAGTAATCTCTCGTCTAGATTTCTGCAACACGCTCTACTCTTTGTACCAAGTTTGGAAACTTCATCTTGTCCAAAATGTGGCAGCCAGATTGGTCACAGGAACACCTAGATCTGACCATATAACTCCTATATTAAAATCTCTTCATTGGCTGCCGATTAGCTTCTGGGTGCAGTACAAAGTGTTGGTTATTACCTTTAAAGCCCTACATGGCTTGGGTCTGAGTTACTTGAAGGAACGCCTCTCCCCACACAATCCGCCCCGCACTCTGAGAAAATCTGGGAAGAATTTGTTAGACTACCACAAAACTAGATTTAATATAACTTCCCAAAGATCGTTTACAGCCGCAGCCCCTAAATTGTGGAACAGCCTGCTGGTCTTACTACTAACTATGGACCTTTGCAGACTGTCAGAAATAGTGCAAATTGAGTCCACTTTTAGGGTTAGGGTTAGTGCTAGGGAATCATGGGAATTGTTTTTTTTTTTCCTGAGACATTGAGCCTTCTCTGTCAGAGAGCTCTGGTGCCACAATAAAATACAGTTCCTATGATTCCCTAACCCTAAAAGTGGACTCAATTTGCACTATTTCTGGCAGTCTGCAAAGGCCCTTAGACACCTTTAAGAAGGCACTTAAGATGGAGCTTTTGGGGGGGGGGCTACCCACATGATCCCCTTAATGGATCTCCAAGTTAATACTACTATTTTGAATGTTTACTTGGCTTTTTGGTGTGAATGATTATTAGGTTTTTATTGAATTTTTATAATGTCGATATTTTAGTGTTGGTATTATGCTTTTTATGTATTTTCTGATCCTGTATTTTGTATGTGTTGTATACTTTTTATTGATGTAATCCCGCCTCGATCCACAGGGAGAGGCAGGAAATATAAATATAAAATTATTATCATCATCATCATCATCATCATCCTCTGCTTACTTGCATTGGGTTAACATTCTTTGAACTCTATGGAACTTACTTAGGAGTTGACATCCTTCCAAGCTAGCACTCTCCATGATTCCCCCCCCCCCCAGCCAGGCAAATACAGCTAGCCCTCCATATCCACAGGTTTTTTAATCCATGGATTTAAGCATCCACGGCTTGAAAATATTTTAAAAAAAAAATCCAAGAAGCAAACCTTGATTTTGCCATTTTATAGAAGGGTCACCCTAATACTATGCCATTGTATTTAATAGGACTTGAGCCTCCACAGATTTTGCTATGTGGTTGTGGTGGTCCTGGAACCAAACCCTACTGGATACCAAGGGTCCACTATAGTTGTTGTTGTTGTTGGGGAACTAATTATGTTACTATTTACCCTCAAGTCGACTTTGAGAAGAATTTCCTGATGGTGTAAGAGCCATTAGACAGCTTTCTCAGAGATTGGTGGAGTCTCCTTCTTTGGAGGTTTTCAGACAGGGGCTGGATGGCCATCTGTAGGGGGTGCTTTGATTGGGAGCTCCTGCATGGCAGGGGGTTGGACTGGATGGCCCTTGTGGTCTCTTCCAAATCTATGATTCCACGATTCTATGACTTATGGAGACCTCATGAATGAGAGACCTCTAAGAGCCCCGACCATCAAGAGCTCTGCTGGAGTTCAGCATTTTCTCTCGAGTTCCCTCTTTGCTTATTTAAAGCAAGTGTGATTTTCAGATTGCTAGAGGTTCCTGCATGTAAAGCTCTGCTGTTTCCCTTCATGCAAACCTCTCATTTGCTCAGTGGTAGGACTGAATGACGTGGTAATAAATGCTTTTATAAACCAATAAACAAACCATGTAGTTCAGCTCCCTTCCTTTTAGGAATTAAAAGATATAGCCTTGTTAGTCTGTAGAATTAGCAGGTAGAGAGATCCTGCAGCACCTTTGAGACTCACTGGAAGAAAGAAATTGACAGTAGGAGCTTTCCTAGACTTTACTTCCTTGGATGCATTTGGAGCCCTTAAGTCAGATGCATTTGGAAGTAGACTTAAGTCTAGGAAAGTTTATGCTGCCAACTTCTTTCTTTCAGTTAGTCTCAAAGGTGCTGCAAGATCTCTCTACACACTTTCTTTGAGGAAGTTAGCCCAGAAGACAAAAGAGAAGTTTATCCTCTCTCTGTCCAGTCCAATTTCCCTCCTTAGGGTTGCCATATGGAAACGACACACAACAACAAATGGCATCTTTACCTGACAACCAGGATCTAGCAGAAATATAGTCTAGTCTCCAGAGCAGGCTAGTTTGCCTCCTCAGTCCACCCTGTTCTCTTTCCTTTATTTGCAAGTCAACACCTTTTTATTTAAACATAAATTTGACAATTAATAGAGTGTGTAAAAGGGTTATGTAATTGAAGCGCTCCATTTTTGTCTTATGCATTTGAAATGATTTTATACTGTTTTTACATGATAGCCAATTCAACTGTTTTAAAACTTTTGCATCATGAGGCTTTTACCTGTACCTTCTTCAGGTACGCAGCTATAATAATAATAATAATAATAATAATAATAATAATAATAATAATAATAATAATAATACAATTTATTTATATCCCACCCTTTGGGGACCCAATCAGGGTGGCTTACAACAATAAAACCATACAATATATCCCAAAACACAACCCCCCCTTAAAACAGTATTAAATCAAATGAAGATTAAAACTACAAATTCGAATAATTAAAAAAAATTAAAACATGGTACTACCATAGCATGGTAGTAGTGAATTTGGGGCTTTGCCTCTCAATGCTCCTAAATTTCTAGCATCTCAGAGAGAGAAATGTTGAAAACCATCCACAGCTAAACTCTTTCCATTGCTGTGTTCACATTCCCTTTGTCACTCTGCCTGTTCCTTTTCTTTGGAAGTTTAAGCTTTCTTGTTAAATGTTCAACTGAAGTCTTAAATTACTGCAATGCTAGAAATTTGGGGATAGAAGGAAAATTTTATTTGGGAACAAACATTTTATGGAGAGAGAACAAGAACATTATCCTTCCTTGTTGCTACACTTCTGATCTTGGTTGACTTCTTTTATAAGCCACCTGGAGGCTTTTTTGGAAGGAAAACATACTGGCTTGAAATATAATGATATTTCACCCCTGGTGGCATCTGACCTGCATCCAGCCCTAGTTAGCATTTGGCAGTTGACATCAGTTGACAAGGTTCTTCTTATCTGATACTTGTTAAAACTATCACAAAATGCCAAGTAGCCTAGGACAGGTGATCAGAAAGGTAGTTTTATACATCCAAGACTAGCTTTGGATGTTGGAATTAATAATTTCCATTCAAAATCTAACTGGTGAGACTGACATTTGGCATGGCAGGACAATACTAATATTGATAATTATTCATGTTCTCACCAGATGCTAACATTGGCCACAGCTAACATTGGCCAGATTGAGCGTTTGCTTCAAGTTACGCAGGCATGTTATAAATATGAAAGCAAAAATGCAAATAGTATGGACCAGCCAATTCTAAAGAAACAACTGAACACTTATGGAAGATGGATTATGAGCAATTCATGACTATAGCCATCAAATACCAAAACATTGATTTCCCCCCCAACTATGTGTATTATTGTAGATGTATCTCACAACTCTGAACACGAGTGAGGATCTTTCAAACCATTGTATTCCCCATCACCAGGTACAGATGTGAGAGTTGGACTATAAAAATAAAAAGCTGTCAGGAAGGATCAACTCATTTAATATGTGGTGCTAGAGAATACCATGGATGGCCAGGAAGACAAACAAATGGGTTGTAGAACAGATCAAACCTGGAGAGCCCTGGAAGCCAAGATGACTAAATTGAGACTGTCATACTTTGGCCACTTCATGAGAAAAAAATGAATCATTAGGAAAGGCAATGATGCTAGATAAGGTGGAAGGCAGTAGAAAGAGAGGGAGACTGCATGCAAGGGGGGTTATATGAGTGTTATAAATTGTGGGTGTGTACTTTTAACGTAAGCCGCCTTGATAGCTCCGGCTAAAGGCGGGGTATAAATAAAATTATTATTATTATTATTATTATTATTATTATTATTATTATTATTATTATTATTATTATTATTATTATTATTATTATTATTCTTTTGGAGGTCATGGCTGGTCCTGGTCCTGCAGGACCCAAGTAGAGCAATGGAGGACAGAGGATCTTGGAGATGTCCCATCCACAAGATCACCATGAGTCAAAGTTGACTTGAAGGCAGTTAACAACAAACAACAACCTCACGATAGCGTTTATCTCATGTATCATGTCTATGTATATCATTCACCCGGATGTCTTTCTGAGAAGACATGTATGGTGAACATAACAGGAAATAAGAGTAGACTGTTTCCTTCCTATGCATGCCTAAATAAGTCATACTAAGTTCAATGGTACTTACTTTCAGATAAACATACTAAGGATTCTATTTTATTTTATTCTATTTAAATTATCCTGTATTTCTCCTTGCACAGGAGCCAGGTACAGTCCTAAGTAGGCTTTATTTTACATTTTTAAAATAATATTTTAAAACAGCAGATAATTTGAGTTCTCTGGTCAGTATGCAGACATTTTTTTAAAACAACAACAAGCCCCTTATGGCAATAAAATAGCAGATCTGCATCCACCAGGTATTTATTTTCATATTTATTGAATTAATCCATAGACCCTTTTGATCAACTAATAGGGCATCCTAAAGGAATAAGCCAGAATGTCTTTTTCCACATTAATTTTTAAAAAATTATTTTGATTATAAAAAATATAGATGGTTGGCACTATCTCAGAAGAGGCGTTTTCCTTCCACTCTCTCACATGAGTCCAAAACACACTGCCAAAGAGATTCACCAAATCTTACTTGTGCTTTTTTTTACTAAAACCTAATCCAATTTATCAACTTTATTTGTTGTTGTTGTTGTTGCTGTTGTTGTTATGTGCCTTCAATTCATTTCTGATTTATGGCAACCCTAAGGCATGGGGTTTTCTTGGCAAGAATTGTTCAGAGGAGGTTTGCCATTGCCTTTCTCTGAGGCTGAGAGCATAAGATTTGCCCAAGGTCACCTAGTGGGTTTCCATGTCCAAGCAGGGAATTAAAACTCTGGTCTCCAGAGTCATAGTCCAACACTCAAATCACTACGCCACACTGGTTTAACTACTATTTATTAAATCAGTTCCATAAACCTTTGAACCAATTTTTGAGTCATTAATTTCAGACTATCTATTTAATTAATTTAGAAACTGGCATTTGATAGTACACTTATTGGTTTCAATACTTACTTCTCTGCAGTGGTGTTCAACTACCTTCCATTATGGGTTAAGTGCAACTTTCCACTGGCAGAACTTTCTACTTTCCTACCTCCCTGCATCCTTCTACCACTTCAGAAAACCAATTATGGATGTTTTCATGGCCTTCCAGTGTGGGCTTTAGGAGTGCATATTTGGAAGAGGTGTTTTTCCTTCTCCTGATTTCTAGTGAGACCACTGTTCTACCAGTGAAAATTCACTATTGTATTCTGTCTAATGTATATGATTCACTCTTCAATTTCATGATACTTCCTATATTCCAAAATATAGAATTATTTAATTTTAAACATCTACTTTTAAGAAATACCCTTGTGTGTGTGTTCTGTTGTGTGCCTTCAAGTGTGTCTGACATATGGCAACCCTAAAGCAACCCTATCATGCGGTTTTCTTGGCAAGGTTTCTTCAGAGGAGGTTTGCCATTGCCCCCCCCCCAGGCTGAGAGCATGTGACCTGCCTTTGCTGGGAATTGAACCCTGGTGTCTGGAGTCATAGTTCAGCACTCAAATCACTACAACACACTGGCTCTCTAAGTAGTCTTGACCCTAGTTTAAGTCAAGTTCCAGAAAGCAAGTGAACTAATTTCTATCTATTTTTTAAAATCAAGAAAGTAAACTGTTAACTAAGGAGGGTTGCAGACTGCCAGAAATAGTGCAAATTGAGTCCACTTTAAGGTTTAGGGTTAGGGAATCATAGGAACTGTATTTTATTGTTACACCAGAGCTCTCTGACAGAGAAGGCTCAATGTCTCAGAAAAAAAAAATAATTCCCATGATTCCCTAGCACTAACCCTAACCCTAAAAGTGGACTCAATTTGCACTATTTCTGACAGTCTGCAACCCCCCTAAATCAAATAAAGTGCTGTGGATTTAACCAGAACTACTTCTAAATTAGTGTGCTCAGGGTTGTGATGTAAAATGTGGGGGAGAGCCCATGTGGTGATCAAGTCACTGATACTGACCTGTTGAGTTGATATGCATTTCTGAGAAGCTTTACAAACATTTGAATAGCTCAGAAGACAGAATTATGAACAGCAAAATGTGCCTGTAATCCAGGAAAAAATTGTGTACAGCAGGCTAGTACCTGGCAAACTGACCTAGAATACAGAAAAGGAAGAGATATCCTTAGGCGATATGACAGTGTAGAAGTAGGGAGACTCCAGTAAAGATGACTGAAAAATGGAAACTGGGGGTCTGAGAAAGAGGTAACATGAGTAAGGGGTGACGGATTAAATTTTCCATAAGTTGTCTGCACAGCATGAAGTTTAGCTGTTCTTCAACATCATAAATTTGGATTTAAGGCTAGTGAGATGAAGTAACAGCAGTGAGTTTCACATGCATGTTAGCTCACCAACAAATTATTTGATTTCAGGCTTCTGGTAATAAATTGATATTGTGCATACATAAAATAAATGCAACATGAAGGATAAATGTGTGTACACATGTATTCTGAGAATACATGAAAGGTTCAAAAAGCATATCCATTGTGCATGTGGATTATCTCAAAATTATTGCCCATCTCTAACTGTAGTCATTCCCCAAAATGGCAGGAAATTATTAGTAGCCAAGGAGGTATAAAACATGATACTCTGGTAAGGTTTTAAAAACAGACTTACTTTATTGTTACAAAGAAATACATCTACAATAGGAACGTAGATAGTCAAAATAAAATTATTTATAGTTGATAGAAGAACCCCTAGAGATGACTCCTATGCATGTGGGTATATGGGGGATGGTTTTGTTGGATGCTGGCTAAGGAACAAAACAAGGGTTGTAAAACCTTACACTTACTTGTAAGTGACAAAAGAGGGGAGAGAGGAACTGACTAAGGAGCATAGAGAGAGAAACAAGACAGGTATTTAAGGAAGTTCCCTCTCTACCCCTCATTACTAAAGAAATGAGCATCGATGCTTTCTTTACTTCCAACAAAAATGAGGGGCACCAATAAAGATGTTCAGTCTCTGTCCAGCATGGAGTCAAATGATGTGCCTGCCTAAGGTCCAGTCATAAAGCAGAGAAAGGTGGGCTATAAATAAAATTATTATTATTATTATTATTATTATTATTATTATTATTATTTTGAAGGATCATTTTCACATGGAATGTACTGCTAGATACTCAGTTGTAGCTCCACTGCATAAAGAGTGTGAAGCAGATTTGAAGGCCACCAGAAACAATGGTACATGGATTTCTGGGAAGCAATTACAAGAGAAAATAGAATAGCCACATGTGTTATAAAGCAATCTTGCTTGTCAGAGATGCAGAACTGTTACTATAATTTGCTTCAGGAAACAAGACTGTATTTAGAATCTCTTGCAAACACATGACCAGACTAAACAGTTGGTTTTGCAAGGCAAGAGATCCTTGCTGGTCAATGACCGAATAAACTTTTACATACAAGGCAAGAGATCCCACCTAAACATTTTGTTGCAGATTCAAGTTTCCTAAGGCTTCAGCCTTTGTTAAGGAAACAAAAATGATCAAAAATGTCAAAGCCAAGCCTCTTAGGGTCTAGCTTTAAACCAGCAGAGTAGCAGAAACCTGTCCTTGCCTAACATGCTTCTCTAAGAACCAAGGCTGACTCAAAGACAACACAAATAGCTTGGAGTTTAAAAACAAAACTTTACTAATGGCTTGAATCTACATATGCATAGAGGCTACATCCTAACCTAGCTAATGTATAGTTCTGGTAAAAGAAGAAATCTTTATCTCACCATCTTTTGGAAGAAAGTTGATAGAGCAGGGAGATGGGAGACTGGATTGTAGCAGGAGAATTTCTTTTTGTGAGAAAATTTCCTAAAAGGAAGAGAGCTGAATCACATGATTTCTTTACCAATTTACAAAGATATTTATTGCCCCTGTGATTCAGCAAGAAGCAAATGGGATGTTTAGAAGAAGAGACACAGCAGAGATTGCATGCAGGGAAAATCCTATCTATCTGAGTAAGGGGACAGAGAATGCAAAGATTTTCCAACACATTTGCTGTTGTTTGGTTGTTGTTGTTGTTGTTGTTGTTGTTGTTGTGTGCCTTCAAGTCATTCCAATTTATTGTGACTCTAAGACAAATCTACCACAGGGTTTTCTTGGCAAGTTTCTTCAGAGGGGGTTGCCATTGCCACCCTATGAGACTGAGAGAGTATGACTTGTCCATGGTCACCCACTGGGTTTCCATGGCCAGGCTGGGATTCGAACCCTGGTCTTTAGAGTCATAGCCCAATGTTCAAGCCATCACACCACACTGCCTCACACCTAAACATTAGGAAGACCTTTTTTGTTGTTTGTTTACCATAAGAACTGTTCAAAAGTAGGATAGATTGCCTAGGAAGGTGGTGGACTTTCCCCATCTTTGGAAGCTTTTAAACAGAGGTTGGATTGACAACTTTCTGGAGTGCTTTAGCTGTGTATTCCTGCATGGCAGAAGGGCCTTTGCGGTGTCTTTCAGCTCTGAGATTATTTTATTCTAAGCGTGACAGGCTCAAGGCATTTGACTGCATGAAACAGAAAAACAAATGCTGCCTTCTATAACACACCCAGCTCAAGGTGCATAATACCCTAAGGAGAGTTGCAGACTGCCAGAAATAGTGCAAAATGAGTCCACTTTTAGGATTAGGGTTAGTGCCAAGGAATCATGGGAATTGTGCTTTTTTTTTTTTTTTTCCTGAGACATTGAGCCTTCTCTATCAGAGAGCTCTGGTGCCACAATAAAATACAGTTCTCATGATTCCCTAACCCTAACCCTAAAAGTGGACTGAATTTGCACTATTTCTGGCAGTCTGCAACCTCCCCTTGTCTTGTAGGACCTTTGGATCAGGTCAAAGTCTTCCCTGGTCTTGGAATCTGTTGGGATGAAAGAAAGTCAGCCAAGTTATTCTGTCACAGCAAAGCAGATCACCCCACAAGTGCAACTCCCATTGCCTCTCAGTAAAAATACAGTAGTAGTAAGTAACAATGTGCTGCTGCCTTTTGGATTTCTGCATCCAAAATCTGATGCTTGAGGCAGCTACCTCACTCTACCAAAAGGTAAAGCTAGCCTTGGTTCCTTCTTTAGCCTTCTCTGTCAAAGAATGCTAGGGCCTCATAAAACTACACATCCCTGGATTCTGTAGGATGGAGCCATGGCCATTATTTTTACAGTGTTAATGCACCCCTGATCCAGAGCTAATATTGAGTTCAGTGGCACTTCTAAGGAAGCGCATGCAGAAACGTAGAGGACTGCTGTAGGTTCTTTCATTTGATATTCTCTTAAATATCAGTTTATTGATCTCCTTGTTCAACAAATCCCATCCAGTCAGTTTGGATTATATGCGTTGAGGAGTACGGTTCAATCCCTTCTGGCGAATTTATAAATCAGGATGTTTCTCATACAAGATCTTTCTGCCTCCATGGGATTGCATCAGAAGGACATAATTCACATGCAACACCCAATTAAATTTGATCCTCCGAAAAATCATTTGCAAAATCATGGACGATTTTGAGGGCCACAAAAATAAATAAATAAATAAATAAAATGATGCAATTTTTCTTTCTTTTTTTCTTTTTTTTGCATAATTTGCAAAATCATGGACTATTTTGAGGGCCACCCAAAAAAATAAAATAAAATCAAAATATTAAAAAGGAGAGCAATAACAGATTAAAGTCTCGTTCCAAAACCTATCTACATGAAGTTAATACGAAGTGGAGAAAGGCTCTGGGATAAAGTAATTGGTTCGGAAGGGGTGGTAATAAATAGAAATAAATGGAATTGATTTACACTGAATAGAGGAAGCCTTTATCGGTTTGACAACGCAGAGGAGCTAATATTGTTTGTTGCTGGGTGCCTTCAAGTTATTTCCGATTTAGGGCCACCTTAAGGCAACCCTATCACGGGGTTTTCTTGGCAAGATTTCTTCAGAGGAGTTTGCTATTGCCTTCCCCTGAGGCTGAGAGAGTGTGACTTGCCCATGGTCATCCAGTGGGTTTTATGGCAGAGCTGGGATTCGAACCTTGGTCTCCAGAATCGAAGTCCAACATTCAAATTACTACACCAATAGTGTCACGATTAGATAGATATTGGAGTGGAAATAGTAGATAATTCATAGATATTGTCTTACATAGTAGGAGAGTCTGGCAACTTCTTTTCCACTATGAATAAGCGCCAAAGGACCCACCAACACCACCATCCTCTGTCAAACTAAGACAAAATCCAGGAACATTAAAATACTTATTTATTAGAGAAATTTATATGCTGACTTTTCACTTTCCAGAAGGAAAGGCGGCTTAAAGTTAGCACTCCGAAAACCAATGAAGAAACGCTGGGAAGTTAGGATCTCTCGCCTTGTTTAATAATAATAATAATAATAATAATAATAATAATAATAATAATAATAATAAAATTTATTTGTATCCCGCCTCTCTGTATAACACAACTGGGGCGGCTTACACGATAAAACATACAATCCTGTCTCTCAATAGCCCCCCCCCAATACAATTAAATAATCATAATTTAAAACATACTTAAAATAACAGATAAACAACAGATGACAAATAAATTAAAAACTGTAAAAGAAATCAGGGTCAGGCATAACTTTTTCGGTGGTCGGTTGTCTACTCAGGAAAGTATTTATTTTATTTTATTTTATTTTATTTTATTGCAAGGATTTATATCTCGCCTTTCTCCCACAATGGGATTCAAGGTGGGTTACAATAATGGAAAAAGAGAGAATAATTTTATAGAGACAGAAGTAAAAACGTTAATTACTAAGGTTAAAAAAAAGTAATAATTAAACAAGATTAATATTAAAACGTAAGTTAAAAAGTCATTGTACCGGTTGCACAACTATCGAGAGAACTCCGAATTTACTCGGAAGGTGAGACTTAAAACACAAGGACGGAAAAAGAGACGGTGCCACACTAGAATCATAAAATAGTGTAATAAGTATAATAACTTGTAATTAAATATTTCTTCTTGTTGTGTGCCTTCAGGTCGTTTCCGATTTATGGTCACCCTTATCACGGGGTGTTTGGGTTTTGTTTTTTTGTTTTTTTTGGCATGTTTCTTCAGAGGGGGGTTGCCATGGCCATCCTCTGAGGCTGAGAGAGTGTGACTTGCCCCAGGTCACCCAGTGGGTTTCCATGGCCGAGCAGGGATTCGAATCCTGGTATCTGGAGTCTTCGTCCAACCACCACTATACCATAAGCTTTAAAATGACCCTTACTATCATATTCACTTTTCCAAAAATAGCGAATTTTCGGCTAAATTTGCTCCCTATAAATTCAGGGATTTGAGGACTGGGGCGGGAGGGGGGGAAGAGAGAGAAGGGTTTTGTAGTTTTCTGAGGCCCCAGCACTCTTTGGCAGAGGATGCTAAAGACCATATGAAACTACAAATCCCAGGCTTTCATAGGGGTATAATTAGAGCACTTAAAGTAGTGTCAAACTGCATTATTTCTACAATGTAGATGCACCCATAATCTCTTCTAAACTTGCAAAGACCTGACAGTATCTCGAGGGCGATCCAATCAAAACCCCTCCCGATTTTTAACTTTAAAGCATTTAAACTTTTATAGCCTCCTATTCAGGTCTCAGTCCTCTCCATTCTTTTTTGTTGTGTGTCTTCCAGTCCTTTCCGATTTAGGGCAACCTTTTTCATGCGGTTTCTTGCAAGATTTGTTCAGAGTATTGGAAGTGAAGTTTGCATCTATGGGCCTGAACAGACTGCCAGAAATAATCCAGTTTGCGATCACTTTAACTGCCCTGGCTCAGTGCTAGGGAATCATGGGAACTGTAGTTTATTGTGGCACCAGAGCTCTCTGACAGAGAAGGCTCAATGTCTCAGAAAAAAACAACTACAATGCCCATGATTCCAGGGCAGTTAAAGTGGTCTTAAACTGGATTATTTCTGGCAGTCTGTTCAGGTCCTAGTCTCTAGTGGTAGATGCCTCCCACACTCATACTTTCATTCATGGGAGTCACTTTTTAGGGACTCTTGTACCAAAATATAGTTTTTTTTCCCCCCAACTGACTGTTTATTTTCCCTGGATGTTAGATTTTTGTAAGAATAGATTTTGTAAGTCTTGTTTTGACCTTACCAGAGAATCCTATTTTTACCAGAAGCTCAGATATACTTTTGGGCAGGCTATTGTTCTGCTTAATATAAAAAAAATTACCAAATATACTAAATTCCAACACGGAGAGGGTTTGCCTTTGTCTTCCTTTGAGGCTGAGAGGATGTGACTTGCTCAAAGTCACCAGTGGGTTTCCATGGCCCAAAGAATAATCCAAACCTGGACTAGTCCTAGTCCAACACTCAAACCACTACAAGGCTCTCAAACTGTCCAGGTACATTTTGGAAACTGAGGTAGTTAACTTGGATCAAGTCCCACGAAAGTCGGTGCGATCCAGGGTGACCAGATGGCCTAACCAAAAAGGAGGACAAGGGACCGTAAAATGTAGGACACTCAAGAAACAATGGGCACAACGACAAACTGAAAGCTAATGTACATGTAAATTCTTGCTTCTTAGTCCTGCTCAAAATGGAGGGCATTTTGAAATTCCTCCTGAGACAGAAGGTTGAAATGTAGGACAGGTCCTGGGAAAGGAGGACCTCTGGCCACCATGAGTGGAACATACATCTGAGTAGACCCACGCAGGATCGAAGTCGACAGAAAGACAGAAAGACTTTCGGGAAAATCCAGAAGATGAGCGTGATTTTGGGTCTAATAATAATAATAATAATAATAATAATAATAATACATTTTATTTATCGCCCGCCCCTCTGCTGAGCAATCGGAGCTTCGAACAAGATTAAAAAAGAACAAAGTTAAAACAATTCCATCTCACCCCCAATCCCTAACCCACGCACCCCGAAAAAATCAAATTAAACTGTATTAGAAATAAATAAAAATTAACCAGCAGTAATTTAAAACCATTAAACTTGAGTTGCAGAGCCAGCTGGCCTAGTGGTTTGATCGTTGGACTCTGACTCTGCAGACCAGAGTTGGAATCCCTGCTCGGCCAAGGAACCCCATTGGGTGACCTTGGGCAAGTCACACTCTCTCAGCCCCAGAGGATAGCAATGGCAAAAAGAAAAAAGAAAAAAACCTCTGATGAAATTTGCCAAGAAACCCCGTGCTAGGTTCGTTTTAGAGTCGCCCTAAGTCAGAAACGACTTGAAGGCACGCAACACAACCACACCAAATACTAGCTAATGCTCTACTATGGATTGTGACATGCAAAGGGATTAGTACCTCTGGCAGGATCGTGGTTGGTCTCTCCTCTTGTTCCAGAAAAAGGACATTCCCAAATAAAAATAATCCATTTCCATTCGGTGGGAAGAATTTTCTCTCTCCCTCCACGTTTAAACCTCCTAGAAATCGAAGTGTAGTTTAAACCAACCCACTCACCTTCCCTCTGTGTGTGTGTGTGTGTGTGTCTTTGTGTGTGAAACACACACACACACACCGTCAGATTCTCTTTGCTTGAAGTTTTCAAAGAGGAAAAAAACTTTGCGTAAAGACTACTACTATTACCTTCAACGTCTCAGACACGTCCCTAGAAAAAAGGCATTTATTAAATAAATTCCAAAGACTTTGGGATCTCCAGATTCCAGGAATCCATCTGATCTGTTTAGATTGTATAGTAAAAATAGTGGAAGCTTAAAAGGAGTGGAGGAGGGGGAAAAAAGAAAGGGGAGGGGGAAGACGGAAACCTAGAAATCTGGGAAACCCCGACACCTGAGTAATATTTTAAAATTTAAAGAGAATATTATATTTTTGCACTACGGAGTGATACCTAAGAGGAAGGGAGCTGGTGTTCTCCAGACCTGTTGGATTGCAACTCCCATACCCTCTGACCATTGGTCATGTTGGTTGGGGCAGATGGAATCTGTAATACCAAACACCAGGAGGGCGCCAGGTTGTGTATATATATGTAATAATAATATACATACACATACACACACACACATACATACACATACACACACACACACACACACAC
>JAIPUX010001232.1:148507461-148531716 GCA_020142125.1 Phrynosoma platyrhinos | reverse complement strand
CAGCAAGTAAATTGGTGTCAAAATGCATTATTTCTACAGTGTAGATGCTGGAAGCTATAGCATGGTGTAGCGGTTTGTGCGCTGGTGACTCTGGAGACCAGGGTTCGAATCCCGGCTTGACCATGGAAACCCACTGGGTAACCTTGGTCACACTGTCTCAGCCTCTGAGAATGGCAATGGCAAACCCCCTTTGAAGAAACTTGCCAAGATAACCCCATTAGGGTTGCCAAAAGTTGTAAAGGACTTGAAGGCACACAGCAACAAGAACAGATGCGCCCATGGTCCAAGGTTCAAAGGCCTCTGTTGCCTTGTCTACTGAACTGGAAGAGTTCTGTTGTAAAATAACAGGTTTCATAACACAACTGCCCTAATCTTGAACATGTGTCTACTAGAAACCAAATTCCCTTTGAGTTTGCTTCCTAGGAAGCACATTGAGACATCCAAACCTCTGTTTGAGGATGTCGCTCTCATAATAATAATAATAATAATAATAATAATAAAATTTAATCTCAGATCTACATTGCAAAATGAGACTGGATAGAATCAGAACCTGAGCATGCTTACACAGAAGAAGGAACCACCATCAAGATTGTTTCCAAAGAAATACATGCTTCTTTTTATTATTTTTATTTTTAAGCTGAAGGGTCTCACATTGAATTCAGTGGGGACTCCCTCCAAAAGCCTTGGGCTACAAATTATGGGCTAAAACACATTGCAGAAATAATCCAGTCTGAGACCACTTTAACTGCCCTGGCTCAATGCTAGGGAATTATTAGAACTTTAGTTTTGTGAAGTACTTAGCCTCCTCTGTCAAGAGCTTTGGTGCCACAATGAACTACAATTCCCAAAATTCTATAGCATGAAGCCATGGCAGGTAAAGTAGTGCCAAACTGGGTTATTTCTGCAGTGCAGATACACCCCTAGTCATATGCTAATTCTCACATTAAACATGAAAGGTAGATGTAAGAATTCAGTCCCATCTAAGGGCCTGAAGAGACTGCCAGAAATAGTCCAGTTTGAGACCACTTTAACTGTCCTGGCTCAATGTTAGGGAATCATGGGAACTGTAGTTTTTTTCTGAGACATTGAGCCTCCTCCGTCAGAGAGCTCTGGCCACAATAAACTACAGTTCCTATGATTCCCTAGCACTGACCCAGGGCAGTTAAAGTGATCTCAAGCTGGATTATTTCTGGCAGTCTGTTCAGGCTAAAGGTCTCCCCAGAGATAAGCCTCAGAAAGTTTAATGGGACTTATTTCCAGGTAAGTGTCTTGTGACATCTGAAAGACTATCAAGTTTTATTTGTCCTACAGATTTATCAAATGCATTTCACTTTATCTGATGCACATATTTGCAACCAGAACAAGAACTTTATTGAACCATAACTTCTCTTATACAAGGTTGAGGAAACAACACCAGCCTCATGAATGGTTCCCTTCTAGACAGACCCTGGTGAGAAACCCATCCAGGATTACTTTTTTTTCCCTCTAGACACAGTGGCTAGAGGATTATGAGAATTGTCTGGCCTAGTGGTTTGAGCGTTGGACTACAACTCTGGAGACCAGGGTGCAATTCCCAGCTCAGCCATGAAACCCATTGGGTGACTTTGGGTAAGTCACACTCTCTCAGCCTCAGAGGATGGCAATGGTAGAAAGAGAGAGAGAGAGAACCCTCTGAAGACATCTTGCCAAGAATGAAAGCCCTGTGATAACCCTTTGTAAACTACGTTTTTTTATCATGTAGAGCTCATGGGATCTACTCATGCTAACTGGACCTGCAGTAGCCAACAATCCTTTTCAGTTCTCTTCAGTTAAACATCTGCACTCCTGTCTGTCCCTGGCTTTCAGTCCATCATAAGCATCTGAAGAAGTAGACTAAAGTGTTCGAAAGCTCATGCTACAAACCTCTTTTTATTTATTTTTTTCCAGTTAGTCTCAAAGGTGCTACAAAATTTCTATACATATTAGCCCTATGATAGGTTCACCTTAGGGTTGCCGTAAGTTGGAAACGACTTGGAGGCATACAACAACAACAAAGTTTTTCTTAAAGAAAAGCCTGTGACTTCCCCAAAGGGCTGCTGGTTGGCCCACCATAAAGTTGTTATTGGATTGCAGTTCTCATAAACCCTAGCCAGCATAGCTGATGGTGGGGGAGGATGGGAGTTGCAGTGCAAGGGTATCTGGAGAAACACAAGTCCCTCATTCCCCTTTAGACAGATGGAGAGTCAAGAACCCAGCAGGCAAAGAGAGGTGAGGCACCTGGCTTGCTCCAAATCACACACTTTCCTTATCTCTCCTAAGAGCAGCCTGAGAACAGTTTGATCCTTAGCTCTCTTTGGAGAAGAGAAGGCTTTCAAAGCACTTGATGGTGATATCTCCACATTACTGCTACTACTGCTACTTGTTGTGTGCCTTGAAGTCATGTTTGACTTATGGCGATCCTATCATGGGGTTTTCTTGGCAGGTCTCTTCAGAGGGGGTTTGCCATTGCTATCATCCGAGACTAAAGGGGGTTGCAGACTGCCAGAAATAGTGCAAATTGAGTCCACTTTTAGGGTTAGGGTTAGTGCTAGGGAATCATGAGAATTGTGTTTTTTTCTGAGACATTGAGCCTTCTCTGTCAGAGAGCTCTGGTGCCACAATAAAATACAGTTCCCATGATTCCCTAACCCTAATCCTAACCCTAAAAGTGGACTCAATTTGCACTATTTCTGGCAGTCTGCAACCCCCCTAAGAGAGTGTGACTTGCTCAGGGTAACCCAGTGAGTTTCACAGCTGAGCCATAATCCAGAGTCATAATCCAGTGCTCAAACCACTACACCATGCTGGCTTTCACTACTACTACTACTACTACTAGTAGTAGTAGTAGTGCAAATCAGGGGTGAGCAACTGAAGAAGCTAGAAGAAGGGAAATCAACAATCTAAAATATGCAGATGATACCATACTACTAGCAGTAAGCATCATAGACTTGGGAACAATCACTAAAGAAAGTGAAAGAAGAAAGTGCAAAGGCAGGCCTAATGTTAAACATAAAGAAAACAAAAATAATGACCATGGAGGATGTACATAAATTCAATCTAGATAATGAGGAAATTGAAACAGTTAAAGATTTCCCATACCTTGGATCAAACATTGATCAGAATGGAGACTGCAGTCAAGAAATGAGAAGATTAGGGATGGGAAGGGTAGTTATGAAAGAACTACACAAAAGCCTAAAGAATAAAGATATACAACTGAATTGTCCAAGCTGTTGTATTTCCCATTACCATGTACAGTTTTGGGGGCTGGGCAGTGAATAAAGCGGATAAGAAGAAAATTAATTCATTTGAGATGTGGTGTTAGAGAAGAGTGCTGAGGATTCTGTGGATGGCCAAAAAGACAAACAATTTGGTCCTAGAACAAATCAAGCCTGAACTCTCCCTGGAAACCAAGATGACTAAACTGAGGTGATCATACTTTGACCACATCATAAGGCATGAATCATTGGAAAAGACAATAATGCCAGGGAAAGTAGAGAGGCCAGTAGAATGAGAGGATGACTGCATGCAAGATGGCTAGACTCAATCAGGGAGACAACAGGCCTGAACCTATAGGACCTGAGCAGAGAGATAGAGGATAGGAGGGCTTGGAGACATCTCATTCACAAGATCACCCTGAGTTGAGGTCAACTTGAAGGCAGCTAATTACCACAACAACAAAATAGAAAAGAGGAGACAATGAAGGGATCAGGCAGCTAGCCCTTTGAGACTGATTTAACCTAGCATGAAATTTTGTGGATATCAGCCCACTCCTTCAGATGCACTTGCAGGATTCACCCAGCCACAGGTATATGGGAACCCTAATTCCTCAGTACATCAGTACAGGAGTTCCTCCAGCTTCCTCAGTACATCTGAAGTAGACTGATACCCATAAAAGCTCATGCAAAAATAAATCAGTTAATCTCAAAAATGTTGCTGGATTCCTTGACACACACACACCATTTTATGCTGAAATGGACTAACATGACTATCCCTTTGAAAACTAATGTTTTAAACAAGAACAGCACCTATCATTGGAACCAACAGGAGGCTTTTAAGCAGAGTAATGAGTGAGGGTAGGGTGGGATACTCTTGAGGATTCAGTGAATATTGGGAGCCTTGCCGCCCCCATACCTCAACATGTGACAATGAAGGGGAGGGTGGGATCCCATTGTCGCAGTGTTGCAGTTGGCTAATCCCAGTTCTTTATATACAGAAAACTGTTTCCCAGTTCTTTATATACAGAAAAGTCCCTAACTATCCTTTCAGAGTAACTAATAATTCTTTCTATTCAAGCGATGAGAGAGCTAGAGATCTGTTTTAGCAGCACTGCATTGACTCGAGGGGGAGATGTTTTTGGGCAAGGATTTGAGACTGCCTTAACTCAAGTTCTTATCCATTAAGTTCTGCTATTTGCTTCCAAGTCACTGTTCTGGTGTTGATTATTGGAAACTGCCATGGGTCCCTGATAAAGCCCAAACTTTGGCTGCAATAGTTCCCATTCTTCAATTGCTGGTATCTTCAGGGAAAGGAGATGGAAAATACAACAGTCAGTGTTGATCCATTTTTTTCAGCCTGGTATCCTCCAGAGGTGTCCAGTCACAACCACATCATCTCCAGAACACATAGACCAAGAAGATTGGGAGTGATAGGAGTTGAAGTCAAATACATCTGGAAGGCACCATGTTGGTAAAGAAGGAGGGTAGTGTAGGTCAGGGGTGGGGAACTTGTGGCCTTCCAACTCTGGATGATGACAACTTCCATGTCAGTGATATCCAAGTCTGTTTTAGGTTGAATTTTAAAGGAGGTGTCCAAGGCACTGAATCCTATATCCCCAATAGATTCAGCACATTGGATAGCTCCTTTAAATCTTGAATTAAAATCTAAAGTGGATTCTACACCCCACTGGCATGGAAACCATCATCCACCACTAGCCTCTCCAGGGACCAAGCTGGCTGAGACCAAACTGGAACCCATCTATATTTGAAGGATCACAAGCTCTGCAATCCTGGTGTGGGCAAACATTGAGATAGATAGACCTATTACTTCATGTATGACAGCTTCCTTTGTGTGTCAAACATCCAGAACACAAACATCTTCAAAATGCTCCTTCAGATACTAACAGGTTAAGATTGAATGGTAATTTCACAAGGGATGCCAGTTATCCTAATGGACCTTGGACACTGGTGAACTGGATCTGACAGAACATTGGTAGAGCTATTGTTTGATTGCTTTCCTGAAATGGGACCAAAGAGAGTGCTGCAAAATGTGTGAAGTCCTCCTAATTTAGCTGTCACCTCCACCTTTCTTCTCAAGGAATCAATGGTGGTACACATGGCTCTCCTCTTCATCCTCACAACTCTGACAGGTAGGTCAAGTTGTGTGTGTATGTGTGTGTGTGTGTGAGAGAGAGAGAGAGAGAGCCTGCAATTGGCTCAAAGGGCAATATTACACTACACTATTAAAGCATTATTATTCCACTTTAACTGTTATGGCTGCCTCATGTGAAATCTTGGATAAAGGAGGGTCATTAAGAATTCTCAGCCAGAGAGCTCTTAGGCCTCACTAAACTACAAACTAAAAGAATTCCACAACAGACAGTCATAGTAGTTAAAATAGAATAATAGCACTATAATAGTGCAGTGCAGCATGTGCTTTATAGACTACAGCAAAGCCTTTGACTGCATAGTTCATGAAAGTATGGAAGGCCCTTAAGGACATGGGCGTGCCAACACATTTAATAATCCTGATGAGGAATCTGTACTCAGAACAGGAGGCTACTGTCAGAACAGAAGATGAAGAAACAGAATGGTTCCCAATTGGCAAAGGGGTCAGACAAGGTTGCATCCTTTCACCCTATCTTTTCAATTTGTATGCAGAACATATTATATGAAAAGCAGGCTTGGACACAGAAGAAGGAGGAGTGGAAATAGGAGGAAGGGACATCAGTAATCTAAGATATGCAGACAACACCATACTATTAGCAGAAAACATAAAAGACCTAGACTCGAGCAACTACTGTGGAAGTTCAAGGAAGAAAGTGCAAAGGCAGGATTAATATTGAACAAAAAATGACCATGAAGGATCTTAACAAGTTCAATCTAGACAATGAGGACATAGAAATAATAAAAGAGTTCCTATATCTTGGATCAAACATAGATCAGAACAGGGGGTGCAGTCAATAAATTAGAAAAGACTAAGGATGGAGAGGGCAGCTATGAAGGAACTAAAAAAGGTCCTAAAGAGCAAAGATATATACAACTAAACACAAAAGTCAGGATCGTACAAGCAATTGTATTCCCCATTAGCATATATTGATGTGAGAGCTGGACAAGTAAGATAATGGACAAAAAGAAAATAAATTCATTTTACATATAGTGCTGGAGAAGAGTGCTGAGGATACTGTGGACAACAAAAAGAACAAATAGGTGGGTCCTAGATTAGATCAAGCCTGAAATTTCCCTGGAGGCAAAGATGACTAAACTGAGGCTGTCATATTTTGGCCGCATCATGAAAAGACATGACTCATTAGAAAAGACACTAATGTTGGGAAAAGTGGAGGGAATTAGAAAGAGAGGTAAACCACATGTTAGTTAGATGGACTCAATTAAGGCGGTCACCGGTATGAATATACAGAAACTGAGAAGAGTAGTATAGGACAGGGAGTCTTAGAGATGTCTCATCCGCAGGGTCATTATGAGTTGAGATCGACTTGAAGGCAGTTAACAACAACAAAAAAGTGTAGTACAGTGATTCCCAAAGTGGGTGATATGCCCCCCCCCCAAGGCTGGTGGAAAGATCAAATGGGAAAGTGGGAGAAAAAAGTGTAGCGGGGGGGGGGGGGGCTTCAGTCAAAGTATCAAAGTATATGCAAGAAAGATAAGTGGAATCAGCGGCCTTTAGGACCATGGTGGGGATGAGGAGTTAAAGCACAAGGCAGCAGGGGAGAAGTGTGATGCAATGGATTTTACTAAGACCCATCTGCATCTGCAACCCAGTTAATTGGAAGTAATTTTCATTGACCTGAAGGACTCTGAATAAACATGGATATCATTGCTCATAAGCCAATAGGCTTTAATTCTGCACAGAAACATGCAAGATTGTATTGTAAAGGTGTGTTTAAGATTGTACCCCATATCTACAACCCTAATGCAACATAAACAAGCATCATTCCAATTGACTTACTTCTAAGTCATGTCCTAGGTTTGAACTTAGTGGGGAGTAGGAAGGGGTGTTTGCTGAGGGACCCTCAAAATTACATTTCTGCTTTGTTTTCTCAGGCAATTTGTGAAGCAAAGTTTCTTCCAGTAAGGAACAAAGGTGGTTTCCTAGCCAATTCTTCCCAAATTCTGATGTTTTGCTAGCGCACATTCTTGTTTGTGTGTCAAATAGTGGATCTGAAGACTTAAATTCAATATGGTTACTCCCTGCTAGAATAGATCCATTCTACTTAGTCCCTGAAGTCCTTTCCTCTACAATTTAAAAATCTGGTACCATTCTTCCATGTTTCCTGTTTTTTTCCAGATCTTCAGTCCATGTTTTAGACGGGCTTATAGGAGAAATGCTGAGGAGAAACTTGCAGGAAAGGGAAAATGGAACTTTCAGAACTGACAGGGAGAGAAGGCTGAAGGAAAAAGGACTGGGCAATTCTTTTTAATTTTTAATTTTGGTCTCCCAAGTAAGATCCAACACTGCCATCTACAGGTCATTTGTCAGTACAGCCAATATTTCAGTAATGTTCTTATCAGAACGTGAAGAGATCTTGTAGCATCTTTGACATCTAAAAAAGAAATTGACAGTATGAGCCTTCCTAGACTTAAGTCTGTTTCCTCAGATGCATTTGGTCATAAATTACAGAAAAGGACTTAATTTTGCATTCAGAGAAACTATTATTCTGTGGACTGGCTTCAGGTTTACACAGCATATAACACATTCTCAGGTAGCAGTAAATTGGCAATAAAAAGATCTTGGAGCTCTGGCAGATATCTCCATGGAAATATCAACCCAATTTTATAGGTGTAATGAAAAAAGCACAAAGTTTATATTGGACACAATTAGAAAATGAGACCAAAATTAAAATACCAATATCATAGTGCCCTTACATAAATCTATGGTGCATCCTCACTGTGTGTGGTTCTGGTCACTACATCTCAAAAAGGATATTGTTCAACTGGAAAACATACAAAAAAATCAACCCAAATCATCAAGGGACTTACATTTGGCATACATGTCTCCAAAACACCCTGACTGTCTGAAACATTGGAAATGGGACACTCCCATTTTATTTATTTATATATTTATTGCACTTATATCCTACCTTTTCTCCCAAAATGGGATTAAAGAGATTGAGATTCAAGTGTCCTACAACAGATTATGTTTTTGGTAAGTGGGTCATTTAGAAAAACATGGCTGTAATACTCTTGGTTAGTTCTAATTAGAGTAGGCCCATTGAATCAGTTGTTGAGTGTTTTCGTCAAGTGAAAAACAATAACAACAACTCTGGACCATAAACTATAGAGGTTCTCAGTAATACCTAAATACGTAATTTAACACATAAGTAAAGCTAAGTAATTTAATTCCTCTATTCTAGTCAGGACTAACAAGAGGAGCTAGGTCTATGTATGTCAAATTTCAGCTTTCTATGGCTGGTATTGTTTTTAGATTAGTAATTCCAGGGCTGTGTGTGAAACCTGGGTGAATCAATCTGTCTTATATTGCAATCAATAGCTGTGATTGACATCATCAAGACAATTCATTTCATGACAGAAAGGTTCATATTTTTAAAAACAATTTGACATTATCACTGCAACTGGCATCAGTCAGCACAATTAACATCATCAGTGCAATTCATTTCATGAGGGAAATAACTGGGCAATTCTTCCTCCATTGCCACAGATTTCATTTTTGATAATACATTTCTGGAAAGAAAAAGAAAAAGTGCCAATCCCTCTTTTAAAAATATCTGTGCTAAAAGTGTTTAGTTATGTTTGAACACTGAAAGGAGGAAATGGAATTGCCCCAACCACCTCTGGGTCCTGGTATTTTCTAATGCATCATTCTGAGCTACAAAGCTATGTGTAAACAGCTAGAGTCTTTAGGAGAGTTAAAGAGCAATGTTCAATTCCAAGGTAACTAAACTGGAGTGTTTTCATGAAGTGAAAAACAATAGCAACTGTGGACCACATTCTATAGGGGTTCCCAGTAATACCTAACCATTTTAAGGCAGGATAAATATTTCTGTGTGTTCTATTTGTCCTCCTCAATGCCCTGTCTTTAAAACAGAATGAAGGAAGGAAAGAAAGAAAGAAAGAGAGAGAAACAGACATCTATCTTTCAAAAACTATTGCCTAATCCATTGCAAAACCAACCAGTCTTCTGATGTGTGAATGAATACTCACAAGGACTGCATAAGAAACATGATAGAGTTTATAAAGAGCACATTGATGTAAATTGCTTCAGTTTCTCCTATCAGTGGCATAGAATGGGCTCTCAGCATTTTATCACCAATATTCCACTAGACGGCACTAGCTCTAAGCCAAAGGCTAGAAGCAAAAGTACAATTACTTCAGAGTAAATATACCATCAAAATCAGTGGGACTTCCTTCTTAATAAGCATGGCTCAAACTGCATGCACCAGCTCATGAGGTGACATGTGAAAGGCTAGGCTCATGAGTAGATCAATTTGGACGATGCCACAAACTGCCAGCCTGCATCACAAATCACCAGATTGGGACTCTTTCTGCACAAGAAGCAGTGCTGATAGTGGAAGGGGCTGTAGCTTGCCAATTCATGCCTTTTGAGAAATAGTACTACCTCTACTCCTTCCATGCTATGCGTCATTCTTCCCACCTTCCTCTGAACTTATCCCTAATACTAAACTTTCCTAGTACTTTCAACTGACCGAGACGAAAAAGCGAAGATATGAGTGCACCAGAGTATTGGTAGCCTCTCATTCCAAACATTTGGATGATCACACTCAAGCAAACACATTCCCTACTATTTGAAAGAATGAAGGCAGAACATTTTTGTTGACAGTATTTTTATTACCATTTTTACCTGGAAGTAAAGGTATCTTTTCTTCTTCTTCAGATACCATGGTCCAAAACACACTGCAGAAACAATCCAGTTTGAGACCACTTTAACTGCCCTGGCTCAATGCTAGGAAATTCTGGGAATTGTACTTTTGTGAGACTTTTAGCCTTCTCTATCAGAGAACTCTGGTGCCACAATAAACTACAATTCCTAGGATTCCTAGGACTGAGCAAGGGCAGTTAAAAAGAACATGATCTGTTCAGTTCTGGTTATGTCTCCTTCCCAAGTGCTCATGCTGTATGAACTAGATCTTCCAAAACTGAAGAATTCAGAGACATGGCTGTATTAGTCTGGAATATCTTGGTTATTCATAGCATGTTGACCATCAAATAATGCTAAATCAGAGTTGCATATACTGGCTGAGATCCTACACTGCACTTACTTAGTACAAATGTGCACACACTTAAAGCGGTAGCTATACTATTCCATCCTTTGGCCAAATACCAATACTGTGCAACCAGCTGCATATCTGCAAGCATGCTTGCTCATTGCCTCAGTTTACAACCATTGCTCTCTCCTCAATCCCTGTGAATGTACATTAAGGCACAAATGGTCATGCACCACCCAAGAATGTCCAAGTGCACGTACAATGGTTACACCTGGAGAATTCCACTTACACGTTTGCAAACTGAATACAGAGATTGCACCATGCCCCAAAAGTACAAGTGTACATGTAAGAGCATTGTGTGTGTGTGACACCAATAGGATTCCAGCCATTGCTTCCCTCCACCTCTCCCCCCCCCCCCCCCCCCATTAAGTACTCCCAGAATAGCTGGCTGCAGGATTTTCTAGTAATAATGATAACAAAAAATGTTTCCATGCTCTAAGTTAGGAGAGCCTGATCTTCAGCCCCTTTGAAATCAGGGCATCCAAAAGGAAGGGAAGAAGGGCCAGCCCAAAGGCAGGGACCAGGAGAAGGAACAATGGCCTCTGACATCAAAGAGCACCTGGAGGATGACTAAGGGGGCTAGCATGCTTCCAGGGCAAAGGAGACCCTGGGGCTTTCCGTGTGAACCATATTTGTCACAGCAGTGTGTTCTTTCCTCTGAGGGCCTGACCTTTCTCCCCTTTGCAGTGGCTCCCCTCCCTCCTGCAAAAAAATCTGTAAGTGGTTGGGGTGCTTGCTTGCAAGGCCCTGCCTTTTGCATCAGTGCAGAGGAGAGAAAAAGGGAGAGGCAGAGAAAGAGTGCTAATTGTGCCAGATGATGTATATATGCCGTGACACTGATTGTTTCCAGGACGAAGGGTCAATAGATTGTAAATGGCCAGCTGGAGGAAGAGAAGCACTTCTAAAGGAGGGGAAGTCACTTCTGTTAATTAAGCAGCACTGAATGGATGGTCACTTCCATTGCAGATAGGATTAGGAATTATCTGTAATGGATAACTATCCAGGGTGAGATTAAAGGGCACGAGGTGGAGCCTTATACTGGACACACACAGAGGCAACAAGCACCCTCCAAGAATCATATGGTAAGGAGAGAGTGACGCTCCTTGTTCCTTTCTTGCAGATTTATTTATTTTTTCCATAGCCAAAGTCAAAATATAGAAGTAGTCCTGTTGGCTATAAAATTACATTCAAAATCCAGGCATCATATTAGGGTGATGTATTTTCTAAGCCAGTGAGTTTTGCATTCTTTTGGAGCAGGGGTCTAATAAAGGTTTTGTCCTGATATGGCTTTTGGAAAGTGGAAATGTGTTGTTTATGAATGCAGCAGAGCCACTGGGAGTGTGTTTCATAAAGTGATTATTGCTGTTCTATAAACATTTTTGACTCAATGGTCTTTCATATTCAGGCTCAGCCATGTAAACTCACACACACTCAACTTCAGAAGATAGCAATGGCATCTGAAGAAACACCGAGAAAGCCTTGTGATAGGTATACCTTAGGGTGGCCATAAGTTAGAAACAGCTTGAAGGCACACAACAACAACAATCAGATATTTATAGAAATGTGGTGTTTTGTAGGTTACTGTCACCTGTTACAATTTTTCCTAACTAGGTACTCTCCAGATGACTTGGACTACACCTCCCATTATCCTCATATAGCATGTCCTCCAACAGAGGGCAACAACTGTAGGGGAGGTTACTATTGATGTCCCCCTGGCATGTGGTGTCTGAGGCAGTTGGCACATTCTGCCTGGCATCAGAGACAGTGTAGCCCTTATCTCAGGGTTGCTGTGTTGCCTTCTGGCCCTAGTTTGTTCACTATGGGCCTAGTCTGGAATGCAGAAAACTCTAGCATTATAATGGCAGGTGATGAATTGGGAATACACATGAAGTAGAATGCATCTGTTTCCAGGTGACCAAAAAGCCCAAGAATAATAATGTCAGGGGGTTTGGAGATAATATGGAAAACATATACACATACCTCAAAACTGTTGCACTCAAAATAAGACTGAACTGACATTAGCTACAGAGGAAGAATCCAATGTTCCTAGCAACTATCCACTGGGAGCTTGGGAGAACCAGTTCTGGCCTCCTGAATAGCTATGGGTCCATCATGCAATAAAGAATTTCTGGAAAGCTCTTGTGATTGGATTCAGACTCAGTCACAAATAGAATAAACCCACTGAAATCTGTGAAAAGCATCATACCTGTTTAGTTATGAATAAATTAAGACCCATAGTGAATTCATAGAGAGCAGCCTGGTGCAGTGGTTTGAGCATTTGGACTAAGAATCTGGAGACCAGGGTTTGAAAAACTGCTCAGCTGGGTGTCCTTGGGCAAGTCACACCCAAACATGATCGGTTCATGTTTGGGTCACCTTAAATTGGAAATTACTTGAAGGCACGCAACAACATAAAATTTTGTAAAGAACGGGCTGGGGTGTTGTACCATATTGTTTTCAAGTGTTTTAAATCATAGAATCATAGAATCATAGAGTTGGAAGAGACCACAAGGGCCATCCAGTTCAACCCCCTGCCATGCAGGAACTCCCAATCAAAGCATCCCCGACAGATGGCCATCCAGCCTCTGCTTAAAGACCTCCAAGGAAGGAGACTCCACCACACTCTGATAAAATGCTTCTATCTTTTTTTCAAACTGTATTTTATTCTTTTAACAGGCAATCTGTTTTAATATTGCAATAATTTAATTGGGAGCCAGCCTGGTGGAGTGGTTTGAGCGTTGGACTAGGACTCTGGAGACCAGGGTTTGAATCCTGCTTCGGCCATGGAAACCCACTGGGGTGGCCTTGGGCAAGTCCCACTCGCTCATCCTCAGAGGATGGCAATGGCAAACCCCCTCTGAACAAATCTTGCCACGAAAACCCTGTGATATAGGATCGCCATAAGTTGAAACTAATATCTTGATGATATCCAAAAGGTTACAGAGAAGAGCAATATGAATGAGAGTATGTGGATTGTGTAGGAGGTAAAGAAGGTTGAGTGTGAATACCAGTACATGGGATTACTGTGGTTATACATACAGATATCTATCTAAAGTATATACAGTATATTACAAATGGATATATATATATATAATATCAATTAAATAATTTAAGTTGATCGACATTGTTATTTCATATGTTATATGTTCAACTTGTTATATCTATTTTATAATTTTTTCTTGTCTTGTATATGTACATTTTTAACATGTGTGTTGAATAAATATATATATGAAAAAAACATAACATAGGGTTGCCATAAGTCGGAAACAACTTGAAGGCACACAACAACTACATTTAATTCTATTTTAATGTATCAGTTCTCTTGTTGTTGTTGTTGTTGTTGTTATTAAGATTTATTTCTAAAGCATGTAAATTTGGTGTTTTTAATTGTACTGTGGTTTTTTTAATGTTAGAATGAGATGATCTAGCTGTGTTAGTCTGTAGAATCAGCGTGTAGAGAGATCTTGTCACACCTTTGAGACTAACTGCAAGAAAGCAGTTGGCAGCATGAGCTTTCGTACACTAAAGTCTACTTACTCAAATGCATCTAAGGAAGTAGACCAAAGTTTAAAAAAGCCCATGCTGCCAACTTCTTTCTTTCAGTTAGTCTGAAAGGTGCTACAAGAGCTTGCTACATATTGTTGTTGTTGTTGTTGTTTTGTAAGTATTGTAAGTCAGAGTCCCAGTTCTGGGGAAAACGTATGGATAATAATAATAATAATAATAATAATAATAATAATAATAATGACAACAACAACAACAGCAGCAGCAGCAATGCCAGAGGGTCCTCCTGAGTTCTTGCTAGCAAACTTGTTGCCTTCCAAAAGCAAACCTGGCCCCCACTGCGTGCCTGCCTCCAATAACTGGGTCTGCTGCCAATCGGACAATGCCGACTTTTGAACCTCTCTAACCACTAAGCAAACAGACCTTGCGCTTCGCTCTACAATCTAAACAGGCTTTATTGACTGGCCTTCCATAGCAACGGAGGCACACGAGGCTTCTTCCTCCCAGGCTGCCAGCCAGCCAGCCAGCCAGCCAGCCAGGCTTCTCCAGGTGTGGCTCTGGAGCAGACCTGCACAACTTGGCAGTAGGAAGGGGCTAAAATTAAAATAGCCTAAAATTCTTCAGGCCGCAGATAGGTTTTAATTAAATATTAATTAATTTAATTATATTAAATCTTATTAATATATTATTAAATATTAATTCCATCTTCTTTCTTCTCTGTCTGGCCCTTTCTTTAGTAGAAAGCCAAATAGCGGAGGAGGCTTGTGGGTGACTGTTTGCCTTTCCTCCTTTTCCTCCACATGGCCCTCTCCTCAGGAGAAGGCCAAGCAGCAGAGGAGCCTTGAAGTCATTCCACATCCTTGTGGGCTGCCAGAAATCCTTTGGCGGTCCGCATGCGGCCTCCGGGCCGTATGTTGTGCAGGACTGCTCTGACAGCTTCAGCCCCAAAACTCTTCTAGGCAAAAGTAACTTGCACCCATTATCTTGTTGCAAATCTTTTAAAGAGGGATGGGTGCTCCAGTATGTGTATGTGAAGCAGAAGGGGCTCCTGTGGGTTCTTTGCCAAGCCTTTCATCCTAGGCTGCATCCGCACTCTGGAAATAGTCTGGTTTGACACCGCTTTAACTGTCATGGCACCAATGCTGTGGAATTCTGGGGACTGTAGTCTGTTGTGGCGCCAGAGCAAAGCAAATCAGTGGAACCTATTGCACATCATGGGTGAACTGAGCTTTGGTTTAGGCCCATTGAGACCTCAAAAGTATGGTTCTAGTTGACCCTATTTCCAAATTCAGTGAGCTTCACTTTTGAGGAAGTATGGTGAAAGTTAATAAGGAAGAGTGGCAGAGTGATTTGAAACATATAATTGGCCCTCCATATCCACAGATTCAGCATCCATGGATTCAATCAACCTCAGCTTAGTGGTTTGAGCATTGGACTCTGGAGATCAGGGTTTCAATCCTGGCAAAGCTCTGGTGCCACCACAAACTACAGTCCCCACAGTATTGAGCCATGGCAGTTCAAGTGGTGTCAATCTGGATTATTTCTGCAGTGTGGATGCAGCCTCACATTGTGGTATGGCATGGGCAGGAGCAGACATGTGTTTCTCAAAGAAATACTTCCACAACTCCCAGATTTCCATAGCATTGAGCGATGGCAGTTAAAGTGGTGGCAAACTGCATTGATTCTGCAGCCTAGGTGTCTTTACCAGAGGTTGGAAGCATTATTTTTGGGACCGCAAATGCCTAGAACCTTCTTTCTGGAAGTTGTAGTCCAAACTAACGTTCTCAAGCTCTGTTTATCTCACACCCAGGGTGGGGACAAATGTTAATCTTTTTGTAAGATCAGGGACTGTATGATGTTAAGTGGTAAGGGGCATGGCACTATACACCTGTCCATAGGTTTTGTCGTTGTTGTGTGCCTTCAAGTCTTTTCTGACTTATGGTGCCCCTAGGGCAGTGATGGCAAACCTTTTAGAGACTAGGGCCTTTGCAGACTGCTAGAAATAGTGCAAAATGAGTCCACTTTAAGGGTTAGGATTAGGGAATCATGGGAACTGTATTTTATTGTGGCACCAGAGCTCTCTGACAGAGAAGGCTCAATGTCTCAGAAAAAAACCACGCAATTCCCATGATTCCCTAGCACTAACCCTAACCCTTAAAGTGGGCTCAAATTGCACTATTTCTGGCAGTCTGCAAAGGCCCTGAGTGCCCAAACTGCAACCCAAAACCCACTTAGTTATCGCAAAGTGCTGCATCCCTCTGGCTTTCTAGTAATGAACTCTGGTGAACTCGGTCCTGAGGCGATGGTGTGCGTGCCCACAGAGACGGTTCTGAGTGCCACCTTTGGCAAGTGTGCCATAGGTTCGCCATCACTGCCCTGGGGTGAACCTATCATGGAGTTTTCTTAGCAAGATTTGTTCAGAGGAGAATTGCCATTGCCTTCCTCTGAGGCTGAGAAAGTGTGACTTATCCAAGGTCACCCAATGGGTTTCATGGCTGAGTGGGGAATTGAACCCTGATCTCCAGAGTCATTATCCAGCATTCAAACCACTTTGCCACCCTGACTCTCATCTGCCCAGAGATGAGAAACCTATTTTTCTTAAACTTCTACTCCAAGGATGAACTCAAATCTTTCCACTAGGTTTCATATAGTCCTGTTTTTGGGATAATCCACAAGCTATAGGTGCTGGGATTAAGCTGCTTCAGAAGATTCACAGAAGAATTTTCTGATGAAACTTTGCTCAGGTTCTAGAGCAGATACAACTAATGTAAAATATGATACCTGGTTTGTTTGCTTGCATCATCCTTTTGTCTTCTGAGTTTAGAATACCACATTTTTAAACACCTTGCCTGGAGTTATTAGACCTTACTTTGTCTTCTGATGCAAGAGACAATGTAAAACAGAGATGTAGTATCTTATCTGTTTTCTACTAGATCCACCAACTGGAGACTGGTGCAAAAGGTACACACTTAGAAATAAAGAATTTGGAGCCCAGGAATTTGTTTGACCATTATCCCAAGTTTTCATAATTTGAACAGAAGAATGGTGGGAGGCAATCTGTTGCCGTTATTGCTTAACAATTGGAAATCAGAAATCTTTGCATATCTACAGCAAACCACCCAGAGCTTTACCAGAAGATCCAAATATACCTTCTGCCCAACCCTGGTATCAGAGACAGGGAGACAAATGACCTGCTCAAATGCAGAAAATTGTTGCGTATTCCAAACCGCCCCTCCAGGCAAAGTTGGGAAACAAAGTTTTGCATAACCTTTCCTCAAGCTAAGACTGGCCAAGTGGAGTAAATAATTTTTTTCAGGGAGATAATGGTAGAACTCTTAATGACCAGGTGAAGTTGATTGGCTATGAAGCACAATAACAACAATTAAAAAATTAAAGTTCCTTTTAGGATGATAAACAATTAACCTTAAGTTGAATCTCCTTCCCATGCTGTACCCCATGCATGAACATAATGCACATCATGGATAAACTGAGCTTTGGTTTAGGCCTGTTGAGACCTCAAAAGTATGCTTTCATTTGAACTTATTTCCAAATTCAATGACCTTCACTTTTGGGAAAGTATGGTGAAAAGAAAGAGTGGGAAGTTTATTTTAAACATACTGCTGGCCCTCCATATCCAGATTCTGCATCTGAAGATTCAACCAACCACAGCTTAGTAGTTTGAACATTGGACTAGAGCTCTGGAGATCAGGGTCGAATCCTGCCTCAGTCACATAAGCCAGTTGGGTGACTTTGGGCAAGTCACACTCCCTTAGCCTCAGGATAAGGCAATGGCAACCCCTCCTCTGAAGCAACTTGCCAAGAAAACCCTGTGATAGGTTCTCCTCAGGGTCACTAAGAGTCAGAAAGGACTTGAAGGCAATACAATATACAGTATATAGATATATCAAAAAAGTGAACCTTGATTTTGCCATTCTATATAAGGAACACCATTTTACTATTCCAGTGTATATAATGGGACTGGAGCATGCACAGATTTTGGTATCTACAGGTGGCTCCTGGAACCAAACCACAGTGATATCAAGAGCCCATTGTACTTAGTGGGATGGAAGGTTAATAGAAATGAATAGAACAACTTTCAAAGCACATGGATTTAGGTTTACAACTGTGTTATCTGAAAATAAGATGAAATTACAGGATCTTGAATTTTAAAAATTTCTCAAAATCCCAAATTTTCAAAGTGAATTGGGTTCTTTGCCTGTTTCAATGAAGTTTGTTTTATTTTACAAAATACTAATTTTATTTATGGCTATCCTTCATTCGAAACACACATATGAATGACTCCAGTGTTGATTTCAATAGACCTAGCTCAGTCCAACTATGTATAGGATTCAAGCTGAGTAAATATTTTAGGCTGCATAATGGTAAAGCCAGCTGTAACATCAGCTTGGATGTTATATTGTCTGGACATAATGGGATCTGCATAAAATGATTACATAAACTTTTGAATAGTGGAATATATTCTCAAATCAATCAACTAATAAATAGATATTATGCAAACAAAGGTATTCAATATATATCTTGATTTGCCATCGTCTCATCACTGCCCCTCCAGGGATGTGTGTGTGAGATACCTGAAATGCCTTTGTTGTTATTGCTGCTATATACCTTCAAGTCATTGCCGACAATCCTAAGGTGAATATATCAAGGGGTATTTTTGGCATGATTTTTTCAAACAAAGTTTGCCATTGACTGCCACTGAGGATGAGGATGACTTGCCCAAGGTCACCTCATGGGTTTAAAGGACGGAGTAGGGATTCGAACTCAGGCCTGCCAGAATCCTAGTACAATACCCCACTAGTTGTTATGTCTTTCTTTCCATGCTGGAACATACTGCCATGGAGAGTGGTGCAATCTCCTTCTTTGGAGGTTTTTAAACAGAGGCTGAATGGCCATCTGTCCAGAGTGCTTTGATTGTGTCTTCTTGCATGTTCAGGGGATTGGACTGGATGGCTCTTGTGGTCTCTTTCAACTCTATGGTTCTGTGATTCTACTGACACACACACACCAAACCTTGGAAAAATTGGGATACCCTAGCCAACATGGCTACTGGGGGATGAAGTCCAAAAAAGTATCTTTTCCAAGGTATGACATACACATGCACAAATACAGATGGATAATCATCCATATCTTGTTCATATGCTCCTTTATAATAAATTTTAAACAAGCAGCTTGCCTTGGACCATTTCAGCAGGTTCATTGCTCAATCTGTTTGTGACTTGTAAAGAAGTGATGTTTCCGCGAGGCTACTGAGGGCACCAGAAAACAAATACATTTTAATTTTTCTTTCTTTCTGTTTCTTCTCTTTCTCCATTCAGACATCTATCATTAGCCCAACAACATTTGTAATAAAAAAACAAACAATCCAAAGAACAAACAAACATACATCAAAAGGCAATCCAGGCCCAAATTCCCTGAGATGTGGTATTTTCATTGTGAAGAGAAGTGTCAGTTATGTGGCATCTATTGCAGCATAGAGAACAATAGTAATAAAAATAATATTACATGAAGCGAATTAAGGAAAATCAACTCCCTCCCTTCTGTCTGCCCTAATAGAACTCAAGTCATTCACAGTATATTTTGTACAAATTGTGCAGCAAAAATAAAAATACACACAAGCTGGAGTGTGACACTGCTTAGCAAAGTCCATCATAGTGCACAGATGGGGAAGGGGAACCAATGTGTCCCTGCATCAACTGTCAATGAGCCAGCAGCCTTTCCCACTGGGGGCTGGTGTGTGCATATGCGTGCATGCAGCTCCTCTGTAATAAGGAGAGCAGGATATCTCAGTCTTTCCTTCCAGCTGCTGTCACTGTGCAGTAGGTGGTGGTACTAAGCCTGTAGTACCCAACACTCCTCCATTGGGACCTGAGCCAGTGGTCCCTGGCTGCATGGAGGAGACTGGACTCATGGGTTCTGAGCCACTGTGCACACCAGCTGGCTGGGATTGCTGCATCTTCTTTTTGTTGATCTTCCTTTCTTTGGCCCGCCTGTTCTGAAACCAGATTTTTACCTGTGGGAGAAGAGAAGGACAAAAGAAGTTCAGGGCAAATAGAATGCCAAGGAGTCGGGATAAAATAATATCAAACTGTGTTCATATCAATGATGCCAGAACCTGAAAAAAAAAAATTTTTTTTACTACAGCTCCTATAATACCTTGGCATACTGTGACTACTGTGATTCTGAAATTTGTAGTCCAAATAAGCTACTTGTCCAACAAGTTCTCTACCGGTTCCAAGTACTATCATCATCATCATCATCATCATCATCATCATCATCTTATGTTACGAACTGAGTTCTGGATGACCAATGATTTAGATTTTATCCAGGAATCTAGCCATCACTGAGTTATCATTAGCTAACATTCCAAGCAGTGTCACTTTTTATAATTGTTCTATTGTGATCCTATCTGTAGTAATTTCATTCAGAAGTTTTGTCAATTCATTTGAAATTGCTACCAGAGCACCTGTCACTATTAGAACCACAGTTTCCTCCCAGAAAAGCTGAACCTTATTTTGTTTCTCAAATAAATTGAATCTCTAAATAATAATAGTGATCATCATCACCATCCCACTTTTTTCAGTTCTGGAGCTCAAGTTAAAAACATTAAAATGTTATTTTAAAAAGCAATTAAAACAATCTATAGAATCAAAACCATTTAAAAATGCATTAGTCTGTACTTTATAGTTGGGATGTCAGATGTTGGGGACTTCAGTTCTTTTAGTGCTTCATCATTGGCCATACTGAATGGGACTATGGGGAGTTTCATTCAAAACATTTGGAAGTCCACCAGTTCCTCACACTAAGATGGAAAACCTAGGCATCGATGTTGTTTAACCTGGTGCCCTCCAGATCTCTTGGACCACAACTCAATGTGATCCCCAGAGAATGGCTTATCTATCTTGGGATAATGGGAAGTTGTTGTCTGTTATATCTGGAAGGCACCAGATTGGGGAGAGTTGCTATATATATTTGCTTATGAATAAGGCCAGTGCAGTATAGCTAACTTTGAGTAAACATGCAGGGGACTGGGCTACATGAGCATCAGTTATCTCTTCCCACTCTCCACCCCGAAAAAGGACAAGGAGTGGAAATGTGTAGAAAGAGGGTGGACACCTCATAAATTCCTGAGAATCTAAGCTCTCCTCTTCAAAGCAAAAAGATAAAATGTTTCCAGAGGAAGGAGGGGAAGGGACAGACTTGCTAGTTATGGAAATGAACGTTTTATCAATAGATGAAGTTCGCATCTTCTTAGCACTTACTGTTTTTGATTACAAATGCAAAATATATTTAAAAGTACATGAGATGCTTTTGAGTCACATTGATTTTAGTGGGAGAATGTTAGGTATAGAATCAGAGAGTTGGAAGAGACCACAAGGGCCATCCAGTTTAAACCCCTGCCATGCAGGAAACACAATCAAAACACTCCCTACAGATGGCCATCCAGCCTCTGTTTTAAAACCTCCTAAGAAAGAGACTCTGCCACTCTCTGAGGCAGCATATTCTACTGTCTAAAAGCTCTTACGATCTGGAAGTTCCTCCTAATGTTTAGGTGGAATCTCTTTTCCTGTAGCTGAATCCACTGCTCTGTGTCCTAGTCTCTGGAGCAGCGGAAAGCAAGCTTGCTCCAATCTCAATGTAATATCCCTTCAAATGTTTAAACATGCCTATCATGTCACCCCTCAACTTTCTCTTCTCCAGGCTAAACACGCCTAGCTCCCTAAACCTCTCTTCACAGGGCTTAGGTTTCCAGATCTTTCACCATATTGGTCACCCTCCTTTGGATATGCTCCAGCTTGTCTATTCAAATGTGCCTAAAACACTGTCTGCAATCTGATAATGAACTTTTCATGGTGCATCTAACATACTTTTCCCACTGAAGATTTAGGAAGGGGGTTGTTTTGGACTAAAGCTCTCAAAATCCCCAGGAAGCATGGTCAATGTGGCCACACTGACTAGGGGACTCTGGAGATATAATGTTATTTTCAAGTGCTGATTCCACTCCTTAGGTGAGTTCTGAGCAAGCTAGTTCTGTGGGTTAGAAAGAGATTGGGTGACAGGGACAATTCCCCCTCTCTCCATTCCTAGGACAGTTTTTCATTTTTGATAAATTAGAAAAGTTTACAGTTAATGAAGTGAACTAAATTAACCTGTAATCACATAAATATACAACTGTCACATGTTACAATTGTAAAAAAATGAAAGGAGAATGCTTACTTGGAGCACAAATGGAGGGGTAAACATGATAACTAAATCTATGCTCAGAATGTAGGCAAGTGTCCAATTGTGGAGCAAATGGCATTGGACAGGGGGAAGGATTTCAAATCATTAGATGAAAAGCTGAACCAATTTTTATATGTAGGTACATCTGAACACACCTTGGAGTGTGAACTCAATTTCTCTGTGGCAATCAAACATCCTTAAGTCTAACTCACATTGGCTGATTTGTGATCCATGTTTATTAAAAACCTGTCTCGTAATTCTAATGAAACACAATTTGCCATGAGCATTAATACAGGTATTAATACAGGTACAACATCAATTTTTATATTTAATTACATAGAAATGTTACTTTTTCTTCATCAGCCCTGACAGCCTTATTGGTCACAGCTAATGACAGGTTATTATGAAATCACCCCACAATGAAAACTAGACAAATTTTCTTTTATGTACTACCTATCCAAAAATCCCCAGACCAACAGGACTACTGGCCATGCTCCCTGGGAGATTCTGGCAGTCCATAAAGTCAATTTTACAATATCTGCCAGTTACAGCTATGCACACATTAACACAATATGTCATAATGGAATAGTATATGTTTTTTAAAATATATAACAAAATCCAGATAAGCATATCAAGCAATACCTGTGCTTATGTAAATCACAAACAGGGAACACATGCTCGGCTAAAGAAGCTGACCCATACCAAATCAAGCCCTGGCTCCATCAAGAGCAGTCCATCTCTCTCAATGTCTATCTCAGCCTTTACCAAACAGGTATCCTCTAGATGATGATAATAATAATAATAATAATAATAATAATAATAATAATAATAATAATAATAATAATAAATTTTATTTATATCCCGCCCCTCTGCTGGGCAGTCAGAGTGTGTTGGATACAACGATCAGAGCTGTAGTCCTACCTTCCTCCAATACCAGAGGTAAGGTCTGAATTCCAGTTGCAGGAAACATGAACAAAAAGTTGCATTTGCACTCCTGTCTTGCTGGAGGATTTCATATTGGCCACAATATAAACAGAATTATTGACTGCACAAGCTAGTGATCTGCTCCATCATGATTCTGTTTATGTTCCTAACACATCTGAAGAGCATCTGATGGGGAGGATCAGTGTACATACACATTCACTCAGAAGCAACATTCTAGGGTTTCAGATAGGAATCTTACCCATCACCTCCTAGAGATACCAGAGATTAAGCCAGAAAACCTCTACATGCAAAGCACATGCTCTACCACTGAAGTGTGGCACCTGCCTGATCAAGCATACTGAAGCCTAGACTATAACATCAGGTATGCATACCTACCTAAGAGTAACTGTCATCAGTTTAGTGAATCCACATAGATAGGACTGGGATATGTAAGTGACACAAAGGACCTTATCTGCTTGATTTGTGACTCACCAAACTGATTTCAGCCCATCAACCTGATATGGTGTTTTAGTGCCTTAGGCTAATTAGTAGGTTAGATTCTCTTATTGGGTGAGAGATGTGAGACAGACATAATTTCAGCAGATTCATATAATCCAGTGGAAAAAAGTAGTTTAAATTGGATGCTTTTGGGGGGGGGATTACAATTCCTAGAATCCCCCAGCCAGCATGGTCATTGTCCATAATGCCTGGAAGATTTTGGGAGTTATAGTCAGGGGTATAGCTAGAAGACACTGCCACACCCAGATAAGAATTCTGATTCCCCGATGAATTTTTCTTTCAGTCCCAAAATTTCTAGCATTCCAAAGTGAGACACTGAAAATCATTCTTACTTGGAACTCTTACATTTGCAGTACTTGTATTTCCTTGGAAACATTGTCTGCCCTTTTCCTTTAAATGCCTAAATTGTATTTCTAAATGCTCAACTGAAGTTAGGGCAATGACAGAAATTTGGGGACTGAAGGAAAATTTCATTTGAGAGGCAGAAATTCTTAGGGGGGGGGCAATGTCCCGATTTTCCCTCCCTGTAATTATAGTCTATAGCTTGTTGTAATTCAATAAAAACTGACTTT
>JAIPUX010001232.1:148492759-148505096 GCA_020142125.1 Phrynosoma platyrhinos | reverse complement strand
CACTTTATTTTCAGTTTTCTGGGCCACGTGTGATAAGGTCCTTAGTGCTTGAATGGGAGAAGGCCAATGGATACCAGGCTCTATTCTCTTTCAGAGGAAAGAACTGGCAAAACCACCTCTGAGTATTCTTTGCCTAAGAAAACTCTATGAAATTCATGGGGTTGCCATAAGTTAACAAGTGCCTTGAAGGCATGTGTGTGTACACACACACACACACACACACACATCCTTCCCATTTATTTGCCCAGGAACCAAATTCTCTGAAGAGAAAGCTATAATGCTTATAATTCAAGACCAGGCCACCCAAGCTTCTCCAGAAGTTTTTGAACCTGAGATCCATTGGCTTCATCCAGCATTGCTGGTAGTTAGGCATGATGCGAGTTGTAGTCCAACATTTGAAGACCACAGATTGTCCACCATTGTTGTATTCAGTAATGAGGGGAAATTAACATTTGATTATGCATGATGGCATGTTTACCTTGATTAACATCATACATTTTGCTGTTGACCCTGACACTTGAAGTATTTTTTGGGCCAGAGCTCTTTGGTTGAAACTTTAGAAAAAGGTTTCCAAATATCTTTGGCTTGGTCTGGGCCATTTGGAAAGTAAGGCTTAGAAACTGTGTGAAGGTCCTTCAAGTTCGGAGTGCAGTTCACAGTACTCCTGCCACTCTCCATAGAAACCTATAGAGTTACCTACAAGATTGATGGGTTCTTGTCTTTCAAACAGGTGCTCATACATCTGTTTCCCTTGTTGGCTTTGATCGGGGAAAGGACCCCTTTACTCAGAACAGAGAGAAAGAGGGGGAAAATGTATGTTTATATGTAGGAAGGACCAGTGGCTTTGATGTTAGTGGAGTGCTGAATCCATCCTGGGTTTTAATTTGAATTTTAAAGGAAATATCCAATATGCTGAAACCTATTCCCAAAATATTTAACATTTTGGATAGCTCTTTAACATTTAAATTAAAACTCAGAACAGATTCATCACCCTACTGACATCAGAGCTACTGACTGCTCCTATATGTAAACATGCATTTTTCCCCTTTGTGTGTGTGTGTGTGTGTGTCCTGAGCAAAGAAATCCATTGTGTGCATAGCAACATTTAGTAGCAGGACATTTAAAGAATAAATAACCGGCCAAAACTACAGAGGAAAGGGAGGAAGGCTAATTTAAAAATAAAACACAACAACAACAACAGTAATAGAAATAATATCTTAGCCGCCTCTCCCCAAGGCTCGAGGCAGGATACCACATAGATTCAAACACATAAAACCATTTTAACATATTAAGTTAAAACACATATACTCAGGACACATTAAAATAATCCAACATAAAATTTAAAATGTACCAGTTTAAAATTCATAGTTTAAAATTGACGGGATAGGGCTGCTAGAAGTCTTTAAATACTGTTTTAAAATAATGTTTAAATAGAAATATGTAATTAAGTAAATTTAGTTTTACACCTACATACCTATCAGAATTAGAAGCCTAAAGGACCTTTTCATTGAGAACACAAAAATGCCTTTGAACCTCTGTTGTAAACATGTGTAGGTTTTGTTAGGAACATAGGAAACCGCTGTGTGTATATCTGCCTTCAAGTTACCTGTCAACTTAGGCAGTCCTATGAATTTCATAGGGTTTTCTTAAGCAAGGAGTACCGTACTCAGATATTGTTTGCTGTGACCTTCCTCTGAAATATAGCCTACAGCCCCTGGTATTCATGGGGATTTCACATCCAAGTGCTAATAAGGCCTGACCCTGCTTAGCTTCCAAGATCAGATAGGATCTGGTGCTTTCAGGGTATTTAGGCTTTACATAGAGATTCTTATCACACTACACTGTTATACTACTATATTCCAGTAAGAGAGCCAGTGTAGTGTAGTGGTTTACATGTTAAACGGCAACCCTGGAAACCATGGTTCAATTGCCCACTTCACCATCGAAACCCACAGGGTGACCTTGGGTGAGTCACACACTCTCAGCTTCAGAAAACCCAGTGATAGGTTCCCCTTAGACTCAGCATAAGTCGGAAGCAACTTGAAAGCACACAACAACAACAACAACAACAATACCAACATTCCACTTAACTTCCATGATAATATCCTATGAATTCCTGGGAATTTGCATATTACGAAGGAGCATTTAAAATTCTCAACTTTAATGCCTCACCAAACTACACGTAATATTGCTATGGCAGTTAAAATGGAATATAGCACTTTAACAATGTCATATGATAAGGAAATAACTCAAATCATTGCTCAATCTAGCTCATCATTGCACCATCAAGTACTGTCAACTCTGACTGACAATGCTGGCTGTTAAGAATTTCAAGGAGGATTGCCTTCCTAGAACTACCTAGAGGTCACTGGTGTACCTTTGTGATCTCCCATCCAAGTATTAACCAGGCCTGATCCTGCTTAGCTTCCAAAATCAGCTAAGATTGGGTGTACTGTGCTATGATATTACAACAGGATTCTGCCATTTGGAAATCAGACACACTAAATAAAATAGTTTGTAGGTTTAGCATTACATTGAAGTGTTTTAAAAATTATTATTAAGAACAGAAGTAGTTTGCAATCCTATACTCCTTTACTTGGGAGTAAGTTCCAGTGAATTTAATAAGACTTATTTCTCAGCAGACATGATGTGATTGCACCAGTAATTAAAGTTGATTTTTATCCCTCATTTCAGTGAAAGGGTTTTAAAATGGGGGACAAAATAAAAAATGAAAATAAGAAGTGGATTTTTAAGTCTCCCACAAGGAAATGAAAGGTTCTGTTCACAATTTCTATAAATCAAGCGTTTTCACTCTCATTCATAGCATAGCAACAAACCTAGATTTGTCACCTAGTATCTACTATGCCAGGAGTCACAGCTAATTTTTAGGCCTCTAACAAGTATACCTGTATGATAAGCCTGATCTAATTTTATCTCATACATACACCAAGAAAAAAGGTCTAGGGCTTAACAGCAGAGTACATGCTTTCAGTGCAAAAATTCCCACATTCAGTCTTTGGCCTCTGAAAATGAAACTGGAAAGCACTGGTATCTGAAGCCCTAAATAGCTGCTCCAAACAAAAAATTCTGAAATACATAGGGCTTTGAAAAATTTATCTATTTGGTCTATAACTCGCAAAATCCCCCAGCTCAGTATAACAAGTCAGCATGTTGGCCGAGGGATTCTGGGAGCTATAATCCAAATAAGTAACTTTTCCAAGCCCTGTGACGAACCAGTGGTCTAATGAAATTTCATTCATTCCTAGAGACATAGTTTGGACTTTGAAAGACTTAAGCTCATATGTTTTTATAAGTTACAAAGTTTTTTTCAGCACGAGCCCATTGGCCTACTTCAGCCTTCACACCTTGGTGCCCTTCAGGCGTTTTGGATTACAACTCCCAGAATTCCTGACCTTTTGCCAAGCTGGCTAGGACTGATAGGGGGTGAAGTCCAAAATATATTGAGAGCCTGAATTTAGGAAAGGCTGGGTTAACCAGTTTATACCAATCGCTGCCTCCCTCCAAAAAACTTTAGCCAACAACAAAGCAGATTAGGTGGGAGACTAGAAGGGGACTTGTGGGTCTTGGATATATTATAGCACAAAGAACTAGCCAAAGTCACACCTGTCTCTCTGACAATCCCAAAGTGGCTGCCAGCTCAGCTTTCCTCCGAATGGTGATGTAGCGGCTGTAGTGAAACTCCTTCTCCAGCTCCAGCCGCTGGTGATCTGTGTAGACCACACGGTACTTGTCTTTCGTCCTGGTTTTCACTGAGAAGAGAGATGCAGATCAGTTAAAGAAAGTGCACTAGCAGCATCATTTCCTTCATAAACTCTTTTGAAGACACAGATGTAGATTACTCCACTTGACTTTAGCCAGACCCTTGTTTATATAAAATATGCCGAGACTACTGTGGGTCTCTTGCAGAGCAAGGTTTTCTGGAGACAGTGAGATAAATAAAACCACTACAGAAAGTGCATACTAAATCACAATGGGTTTTCTTAGCCTTCTACATTTTCTAAATTCAGTGCCCAGTTTTTGAAAGGTAGCTGCTATTCATCACCTCCCATACCTCTGCCACTCCCCAAAAAAGCAGTTTTGAACAGCTCTTTCTCCTTCTTCCTGCTAGTTTAAATTATAAGCCCTCAAAAGTCTGGCTTGGAGAGGAAGTGATTTTCAAACAATGCACGCTTGTAAAAAGCAAGCAGCTGCTGGGTTTATGGCCCCTAAGTTAAACACACACACACACACACACACTCAAACCTGCTCCTAAGTATGTTGTGTGAATGTGTGTGCCAGCTTGGTATATGCATGGTATATCCATTTTGACATACATGTGTGTGTATAGAGAGAGAATAAAGCAGTTCAGCAGCACTGGGATATATTTAATTGTATTATTATAGCATCTATTGTGATTTGCACTTGAATTAAGTCCCATGGATTTTAACTGAACCACTGACTAAATGCGTGCAGGGGATACAATCTAGACAAACAAGCACTTTTGGGTATCACTGAATTCTAATTCAAAGACATAGCCGTGTTAGTCTGGAAAATTAGTATGCAAAGGCACCCTGTAGCACCTTTGAGATGAACTGAAAGAAGTTGATAGCGTGAGCTTTTGTAGACTTGAGTCTACTTCCTCAGATGCATAAGGAAGGAAAGTTTACAAAAGCTCATGCTACCAACTTCTCTCTTTCATAGTTTTTTGTGGGTTTTTCGGGCTGTGTGGCCATGTTCTAGAAGAGTTTCTTTCTGACATTTCGCCAGCAACAGATGCTGGCGAAACTTCAGAAAGAAACTCTTCTAGAACATGGCCACACAGCCTGAAAAACCCACAAAAAACTGTGGATGCTGGCCATGAAAGCCTATGACTTCACATTCTCTCTTTCAGTTCATGTCAAAGGTGCTACAAGATCCCTTTGTATATTGAATTGTAAGGAAGAGATTTTTAAATCTTTTGTTTACAGCATCATGCCCAGGATACAGGTTCTCCTTGCAGGCAGAAGGTGAGGAGCAGCATATAAGAGCACACTCATTTCTATTTCAATTGAGCTTGTGTACCATTCACTGAATTAGGACCATATCACTGATTTAAGATTCAGGTCTCTTTCACACCTTGATTCCACTTTAAAGGCTCCATCCTATGGAAACGTGAGATTTGTATTTTTGTAAGGCATTTAAAATTCTCTGTCAGAGAGGTGTAGTGCCACAACAAACAACAAATCCCAAGATTATGTAGGATGCAGCCATGGCATTTAAAGTGGAATCAAAGTGCTATAATTGAAAGAGACATCAGTAACACACATGCACACACACACACACATGCACCTTTATTGTTAATTCAGTAATGAAATAACAATAATGTCAGGGTGTCAAATGTCCAATAATTCAAATGGAGAGTAATTCCTGTGCTAATTCTAATTTCTTTTTACCAATTTGGAATTAAATCCCAACAATAAGACTCACTTCCAAATTACATTTGTACAAGTGAGGATTTGGACTTTAGCTGCTCTATTTCCCTCCATGATGAAATGCAGTTTCAAGGCATGATTCAGCCCATGTTTGGACGCATTAATCCTCATTTATTTCAAGAAGTGAGGAGACAATTAAGCACATGTGTCATCCCCAGTGGCACAGGTGTTATTTCCACTGACATTGATTTTACTTATTTATGCAAAGTACCAACAGCAAATTGTGAGTATAGTATATCAGATTTACAACATGATCAATAATGAAGATGCTGTGCTGTTTGTTGGTAACAGCCGTATTTTCTCCCTAGGCCAAAATGTAAAATGTTCTCATGACTACATATCACATTCTGATGCCCCCTATATATTTTGGACTACAACTCCAGTCAGCACAGGCCAACATGGAAAATGATCAGAGATTAGGGAAGTTGGCTTTCAAAACATTTGAAGGTCACCAAGTTGCAATTTAGAATTTACTTCCTCATTATGCATAGGCTTTTTATCAATACAAGAAAATACAGTTTTATGATATTTGGAACAGGCAAAGAGTTGGGAATGTGAAGCCTCTTATTTCAATAGAAAGGGCAAAACATAATTACTTTTAAAAATAGACAGACAACACTAAAAGTCATGCTTCCTGGGGGATTCTGGGAGTTGTCCAGAAAAGTAACTTTTTTCTATCTGGGAAGAATTCAGATAGTGGGTCCAAATATCATGAAATGCAAAATGTATAGACTGCAACATGTCTATAGAAAGATTAAATGCATGCAACCATTAATTCAAAAAAATTATCCCTTCCACACACATTTGTAGTAAATCTGCTAGTGTGGATGCAACCTTTTTCTAACAAGGGCATCTTCCTAATGTATTTGACTCCAACTGCTTTATAAACTTTTATTTTAAAAGTAGAACCTCAATTTATTTGTAACAATAATGTAGATTAATACATTATTTAAAGGGATTGCAATTTCTTCCCACACCCCCTAAAGTCCCACTTAAATTTCTGGGTTTTCTTTCATGTACAGGTGGTTAAGGTGTAGGCATCAAGTCACAACAACAACAAAAAAGACTGAGATGGTTTGAGTCAAGACCCAAGGCTCTGATCCAGGAAAAACTAGTTCTCTGCTGTCGTCTAGCCCTTTAATCTAGCTGGGTTCAAAAAGGAAAACAAACCTAAACTGGTAAGGTTTTTCTTTCACTTTAAACACCATTTATCAATGAAGCAAACTGATTTTCGGGATTTTTGAGGATTTGAAAAAATCAGGTTTTTGTTCGAATTAACCCCCTTTTAGATTCAAATTTAGTTATCAGACGAGGCGGAACGGGACAAATCCCGTAAATTAAAGTCTTCCGCTCGTCCAGTTTATTTCCACTTTCTCCCCGCAACTCCCTGTGTGATAACATCCTATAACAACAAGACACCTCACCCACAGTTCAGAAATAGCTTCAACTCCTTTCAGGAGAGAAACACCATGGTAGGGGTAGGCAACCTGTTTGAGCCGGGGGCCGGGTTGCTGTCCCTCAGACAATTGGGGGGCCGAAGCACCAAAAATAAATAAATAAATAAATAAAAATAAAAACAACTAAAAATTTTAAAAATATGCATGCACACTCTCTCAGCCCCAGAAAAGCCATGGCAAAACCCCTGTGGAGATGTTGCCAAGAAAACCCCAAGAACAAGTAATAATAACAATAATCAATATCATCATGGCGGGGGGGGGGGGTGGCGGCAGCAACAGGACAGGCCTGGGACCAGTCCAAAGGCCTCAGGGGACTGCATCCGGCCCCTGGGCCTTAGGTTGCCTACCCCTGCACCATGGTGTAGTAATTTCAATGTTCAACTACAGGAGACCATTGTTCAAATGCCTTCTCAGCCATGGAAACTCCTTGGCTGACCTTGAGCAAGTCACACACTCTCAGTCTTAGAGGAAGGCAATGGCAAACCCCCTCTGAACAAATTTTACCAAGAAACCATGAGAATTTCCCCTTAGGGTCGCCATATGTCGGAAGGACGTGAAGGTACACAACAACAAATTTCAAGAGAACTAATCATAACAAGAAGACCATAGATACATATATGTATGTGTATGTGCCTTCACATGATTTTGTTATTTTTTAATTATTTTTTATTATTTTAAATAACAGTAGCAATAATTATAATCTCCCAAGTGCTTTCATATGTGTATGCGACATATGGCAGCAACATGAATTTCATATGGTTCGCTTAAGCAAAGAGTACTCAGAAATGAATTGCTAAGGCCTTTTCCACTGCCCCTAGTATTCCATGGTGGTCTCCCATCCAAACAGGTAGTTAGATAGGTAGACAGACACATAGAGAGGGACAGAAATGGTACATTTTCTTGCTCCAGCAGAATAAGGCCCGGGGTTTATTCCAAGGCCCCCCTAAACAAGCACACTTAGTATATACACTTAATTTGCATCATTATCACTTATTTTCAAGGTGTGTCCCATGTCAAAGTCTAATGCTCATGGGGAAAAATCAATTCACAAAGTCAATTTTTCACTTTCATGTGAAAAATACATATCAGTATGATACAGACATATCAGTGCTGGCTAAATAAAGTGATTTTCCTTCAACTGTGGATCTAGGGGACACCACCACCACCACCATTTTAGTCATTAAAACATTGACTGAAATTGTTTGAAGAAGACCACACTTGCTAATTCCAATATTTGTATACCAAAATAAAGCTCTCTAAAACCCAATAAGTACTACTACATGGCCTGGGGTTGGATTGGATGGCTTTTGTGGTCTCTTCCAACTTTATGATTCTATGCTTTGTTGAATAATTATTTCTTCTGAGTGATTCCAAATTTTTGACTGTACTGAAAGAATGAATTGTTTGGTGGTTTTCATAGCCTTAATAATAACTTCTTCAATCCCAGGGTGAGTCCCAACCAGAGTAGATGGAAGTGCTGGACAGTAAATCAACATTTATATTCAAAGTGATGGTTGTGTTAGTCTGCTTCAGTGTAAAAAGAAGGGGTTGAAGAGGAAAGAGTCTTGTTGTACCTCATGGAATGCCTCCGAAGGAATTGATAGTAGAGACCTGAGGAAGCAGATTCAGGAAAACTCATGCTAAAATTAAAAAACTGGAGGATGTGGAGGGGGGGGGAAGAAATCTAGTAGTGCCTTTAGGGGTCCATCTACTGTAGAAATAATGCAGTTTGACGTCATTTAAGTGCTGGAACTCCATCCTATGGAATCCTGGGCTTTACAAAGTCTAACTTTTGTTCCCAAAGAGTGCTGATGCCTCACCAAACTACAAACCCCAAATCATAAGATAGAGCCATGAGAGTTAAAGTGGTGTCAAACAGCACTATATTACATTATAAATGCATCCTAAAGACTAACAGAACCCTGCTTAAAAATAAATTGGTCCTACAAGAATCCTTCAAATGCTTGTGTAAATCTTAATGATCCAACAAGTCTCCTCAAGTGAGAATGAGCCATAGGATAGAGGCTACAACTCCTGCTGCTCCAGCTGGGTTGGTTGGTTTATGTATGTGTATGTGTATGTGTATGTGTATGTGTATGTGTATGTGTATGTGTATGTGTATGTGTATGTGTATGTGTATGTGTGTGTGTGTGTGTGTGTCTTGGGCCCTTTTCTTGCCTTCCTTCTGGTTTAACTGAATTCAAAGACATAGCTGGTTTAGTCTGTAAAAATTAGTATGGAAAGAGATCTTGTAGCACCTTTTGAGCCTAACTTCTTTCTTTCAATAACATCCAAATCCACCAAACAGAGATACTTTTATTGGACCAACCAAAATGCACAATATACATGTTGCAAGCTTTTGAAGCTCCACTGGCTTCTTCATCAAGGAAAGGTGCTAAAAACCATAAAAGGAGGAGGAAAAAAATGAAGATGTTAGTCCTAGGCCTGCATTTTGCTGTTTTTATTCTCAATTCAGGTGGTACAACATTTGTGTCTTTCTTCCGGTTAGCCTCAAAGGTGCTACCAGATCTCTTTCTCTTCTGGTTGAACTGGTTCTCCTGGGCCAAACTTTCCCTTCTTTTCTTTTCTTTCTTTTTGTGTCCAGGAAAAGTGGGAGGATCTGAGGAGGGTCAGTCTTGCTCTGTCCATAGGGGGTTAATGGCTGGCTGGCAAGGGGTACAACAAAGCCAGACCCAAAGCCCCCCCCCCCCAACAGCCTGGAGACAAAAGCCTCCTGCCAAGAAGACAAGGCTGATCAGAGGGAAGAGCCTTGGAGCCGCTGAGAGGGGACACCCAGCCCAACAATGCTCTACAAGTTGATCTTATCAAAGGCCCCAAGCCCCTCCAGAGGACCAGGCCAGGGCTGTTTGCCTTCCCTGAACTCCAGAACAAAGGGCGGCTGGCCTTTCATCCTGATGCCCCCCTCCTTCAGCCTAGCATCTCATAGGAACAGGAGGAGCAGGAGATGCTCCAAGTGCACCACCATCACCAGCAGCACCATTTGAATGGAGACATCCATCCCCTGGCCCTCCTTCTCTTCTTCCCTTCCCCTCCCCAAGACCTGGACCTGGGAGGGAAAGGAAAGGGCTGGAAGAAAAAGAAAAGTTTAATAATAATGATAATGATGATAATAGCAATTTTTATTTCTTTCCAACCTCTCCTCAAGCCTGGTGGGCCTTCATCTTATGGTGATGACCCTAAGGCGAACCAATCTTAGGGTTCTCTTCGCAAGATTTGTTCAGAGCAGGCTTGCCATTGCTTTCCCCTGAGGGCTGAGAGCATGTGACTTGCCCAAGGTCATCCAGTGGGTTTCATGGCAGAGCTGGGAATGGAACCCTAGTCTCCAGAGCCATAGTCCAACACTCAAACCACTATGCCACACTGGCTACAGCATATGAAAATTCAAAACACAATTCAAAACATAAACCCACAGTTAAAATACAACACTATCAAGTCATTAAAACATGCTCATAAAATTAAAAAGTCATGATTTAAAATTGGCTGGGTTGGCCTGGTGGAAGAAATATGTCTTTAATGCTGTTTTAAATGCAGTCAGCATTTTTGACTGGTGTATTCTACAGTCTGGGGGCATTTTGGTTGGCCATCTGGAATGTGGCCTTCTTCTCTTTCTACTGCCTTCCTCCTTTCCTAGCATCAATGCCTTTTCCGGTGATTCATTTTTCCCCATGATGTGGCCAAAGGAGGACAGCCTCAATTTAGTCATCTTCCAGGGAGAGTTCAAGTTTGGTCTGTTCTAAGATCCATTTGTTTGTCTTTTTGGGCTCCACAGTATTCTCAGTACTTTTCTCCAGCACCATAACTCAAATGAGTCGATTTTCTTCCTATCTGCTCTCATCACTGTCCAGCTCTCACATCCATACATGGTGATGGGGCTATAAATAAAATTTATTATTATTTATTATTATTACAATGGTTTGTATGATCCTCACTTTAGTGTTCAGAGTTATGTCTTTACACACTTTATGATCCTGTCCATAGCTGCCCTTCCTGGTCCTAGTCTTCTTCTGATTTCTTGACTACAGTTGAACCAAGGTATAGGAACTTTGACTATTTCCATTTTCTCATTTTCTAGACAAATTCTTGTGGATCTTTACTGGACATTGTTTTTGTTATAGGGGTCTATCTTCCCCCAATTTGATTTAAAGGCATGCATCCTCTTTTCTCACCTTCCCAATGGGAAGCAAGAAAGAGGACTTTCATTCCAATGATGGGAAAGCCAGAAAGTGGTTGCATGCCTTTTGGGCTGCATCTACAATGCAGTTTGACAAAACCTAAAGGGCCATGGCTAATGCTTTGGAATTCTGGGATCTGTGGTTTTGAGAGATATTTAGCCAGAGAGCTGTGGTGCCACAACAAACTACAAATCCAAGGATCTCATAGCATGGTGCTATGGCAGTATCATTTTTGTAATGCAGATGCAGCCTAAGGGAAGGTTGGGAAAATATTACATGTCTGTAATTCGAATTATGAGGAAGGCAAAAAGAGACTACCTGCCTTTAAATCTAGCTATGGAAAGACTACAGTGGCTGCATGTATTTAATCCAGAAAGGAGGGACCATTACTGCTTAGATTTCTATTGAGTCGAAACCAGACCAGACTCAGTGAATCACTGGTTGAATATTGAGTCAACAGTTGGTAAACCCTATTGATTCAATGCCCTCTATTCCAGTTGGGAAGAACCAATATGATTAATTCCCAAATAAGACAGTCCTTGGTTCTCTCCTTTCCTTCCCATTGAACTTTTTCACTTTTAACTCAATGATCTAAAAACAAAACTAATTCCAGGTTTAGGCCAACACAATGGTAGACCTAGTGTAATAAAAAAGAACTTGTCAACACTAATAATAATAATAATAATAATAATAATAATAATAATAATAATTTTTATTTATATTTCCCGCCTCTCCCTATGGATCAAAGCGGGATAACAAGTAATATAAAAATACAAAGCATAAAATATATAAAAACCACAACAACAATATCCTGTTGGTTTCAATATGGTAAATTAAATCCTGTTGGTTTCAATATGGGTATACTCTATATCGGGACTAAAATTGGAATTATACTACAGGCCTTACACAATTTGTTAAACAACTGAGTGTTGAGGAAAGTAGAAACCTTTCTGTCCCATTAAGTTGAGCACCTGGTGGGGGAGCACAGAAACCTCTATCTTCCCAATGCTTAAAGAGATTTAATAAAGACTAAATATTCCCATTAGGTAAGACTGAAGGTTATATTTGTGACAGTCACACATTTTTCTTCCAATATATATATATTTTAAAAACTCCACAGCTTCTCTGGGCATGACCAATATATACTTCCTCACACCACTAAAGGGGGTTGCAGACTGACAGAAATAGTGCAAACTGAGGGCCTAAGCAGACTGCC
>JAIPUX010001232.1:148433946-148453605 GCA_020142125.1 Phrynosoma platyrhinos | reverse complement strand
ATTAAGGAGGTCACAGGTATTAAGGGGTTGCTGGATTTAAGCAGAGCAATGAAGGACAGGGGGTCTTGGAGATGTCTCATCCATAGGGTCGCCATTGGTCGAGATCAACTAGAGGGCAGATACACACACACACACACACACACACACACACACACACACATATATATACATGAGAACTGAGATGAGATGGTACCTTGGCATGCAGGGATGTCACTTGGGGGTGCAGGAACTGTGGACCACACTAGGTGGCACCCCAGAAGGAGTGTGCATCTGTTGTGGGGGTGCACCTTGTGGTACTAGCACAGAAGCTAGCTGAGTGAGAAAGGGCATCACCTCCCTTTCTCACTTGCCCAAATAGCCATGACAGACCAAAATGGGCAGCCTAGGTGGCCTCAGCACCACCACTCCCAGCAGTGGCCACTTCTGGAAAATGGTGCCTTCCCTAACAAACCCTAAATGGACCATCTGGAGGCCTGAATGGTGTCAGTTTCTGCCTTGTTGCTGCTTCTGACAACTGTATCAGTGGCTCCTGCATTTGTGAAACAGAAAGAGAACTTGGGTTGCTTTTCAAGAGTCCTTGCTGAGTTGTATAGGCAGGTAGTATCACTTCTGTGCTGCCCACAGCATACTTTCCAGTATAGCTGTGCCTATTCCATGGTGTTGTGATCCAGGCTTGGCTTACTTTTGTAGCTTCATGTGACATATATTAGGAACTGACTATGATGGTAAAAAGGAATTGGCCTTATATTATACTTGGCTTGTGCCAGGACTCACACGTCTGTCATGATCCCTTGTTCTCCATATGTGGTGAGCTTACCCAACCATGGGCTGCCCATCTAGGGGTGGGCCTACTGTGTACTGTGTCTCATGTGGGGCTCAGTTATGGGCAACATTCTGGCATGCATTGTGCCTGTGCATGTGTCTTCAAGTTGCCTGTCAACTTATGATGAGCCCATGAATTTATTAGGGTTTTCTAAGGAATATTCAGAGATGGTTTGGCCAGTTCCTTCCTCTGCAATATAGCCTACAGCACCTGGTAATTGTGGCATGCTTTACCATGTTTCAAACGTGGAAGAAAATATACATAAGATGAAGGGGGCTTCCAACTATAATCATACTCCTTTATGTGCACTGCCTTTGTGCTTGTTTGGCTGTAAGAAGAAGGTTGGAAATGGCATGGGCCACTTGAAATTTTAGTGTACCAAAGACCAAAAAGAGCAAACCTGTGGGTCAGATGTAGCTCACAAAACAGTGTCATTTGCCCCCTGCTGGTCCTACCAAATGTAACCAAAACCTAGCAAGAATTTTGGACATAGTTTTTCTCAGGGACAAAGTATTTTTGTGTGTGAAGGGCAGAGGATTTATACATTTTGTTTGTCTGTCTTGGGGACAGATTCTACACTTTTTCGGGTCATCTAGACCCAAACACCTTTGAGACACTATGCCAACAGTTGCTCATTTTCCACTGTTACACAGTTATGGCAAGGGAAGGCAGACAAAATCTGTTGGTTTGGAGCAGCTTGTTTCTCCCTTCCTTTACTTCCTTCATGGCATGTGCACCCATAGACTTTTTTTCCCCACCACCCCTGCCTATGCTGGAACAGTTACATGTGGGTAGTTCACCAACAGAAAATGGAAATTTATTGGAGCAGTGAATAGATGTTTTGTTGCAAAAGAGACACACACATTTGAAGCTGATGTTCAAAGACAACTAGACTATATGGTGTCACAGGCTGGTCTTATTACAACTGTGGGAGCACAAATAAAAGAATTAATTGTATATATTTTGGAAGAGGAGATTTATATTTGTCGGTATAGCAAAAAAAAAAATAATAACAGAGTCTTGACTAGCACATTAAAGACAAATTTTATTTGGCACAAGTTGTCATGAGCTGCGGCCCACTTCTGCAGTCCACAAAATCTTAAAGTGAATGAAACTTGTTTTTTAAGGCACTATTAGTTGCTTTGTTGTGTTTATCTCTCCATGTCTGTCTATTTATCTATCTAATTGTATACACTGATTATCATACCCACTCACAGAGTACATTTGAACTGCAATATGAATAGTGAGACCTTGGTATCCATTGGGGTTTGGTTCCAGGACCCCTGTGGATAACAAAATCTGTGGATGTTCAAGCCCCACTAAATTCAATGGCATAGTGAAATGGTGTCCATTATATAAAATCAAAATCAAGGTTTGCTTTTTGGAATTTATATAGCTTTTGGAATATTTTCAAACAGTGGACCCTTGAATCCATGGATAAAGAATCTGTGGATATGGAGGGACAACTGTATTTTTACTTAGAAGTAAGTACTACATTTGAGTTTATTCTCTAGTACTCACTTTTAGGAGGGATGTAGTGGCTTAGTGGTTAAGATGCCAATATATACTCTGCAGTTACTACTCTAGGTCAGTTACAATGTCATGATTTTAGCAATTTAGAAAAGTTCATCTTAGGGCTGAAACATCCCTTTGCCTTCTACCTTCTTTATTGCTTGTTTTGGTTGTTGTGAAAATCATAAATGAGCATTTTACAACCAAATGATGGGTAATAAGGACATTGGTAAATATAGGTGGAGTAAATAGAACCATGCATTGAAATCACCATGGGAAAAAAAAGATCCCAGAAAGCCGTGCCTTCCTTTTCCATAGGCGCACCCAATTTTTCTCTTTCCTGATTAAACGTCCCCCTCTAGAATCTTTAATCTGCTTCTATAAATGCCAGGTTTATAGCCCATTTGTGGATTTGACTCATAATAATTCAGATGGGAAAACATGCCCAAGTGTAGAGCTGGGACCAGTCCCTTTGTTGGATTGCAGCCCCCAAATCCCCTAGACAGCATAGCCATGGGCCATGGTGGCTGATGGGGTTCGTGGAGATGTACGCATATTCTAAAAAAAATATTTTTCCCCAGTTCCTAAGTTATTCAGCCAGCTGTGTAAAGCTCTTCCTCTAAACCCTTTGCAAGGCTTTTGGAACTGGGAGAAATTTAAACAGAAGTTTGGGAGTTTCTGTAGGCTGCCCTTTGAAACAGGAAATTTAAGAAAAATATTTAAGACAACCAAACTGAGCGTATGTGTGCATTCATATGTGCCTTTGGGTACCCTGAGCATTTTCCTGTTAGTGATAGCATGGCCTAGCTCTCCCTCCTTCCACCCTGGGTCCACTTTTTATTTTATGTCTCTCCTCTTCTCAATCTACTTTTATTCAGATAAGGCACTCTGCTACTAAGCAGCTTCCCCCTAGCTAATGCCCTCCAGATTATGCTGAGACTTGCATTCAAACAACATCTGGAGGGCTGTGTGATTGGGAAGACATTCCATTTTAAACTGGCTTCAGAAATCAAGCTAGGCAATTTCTTCACATTATTCCAGAGAAGAGCTGGAAGCTGGAGTAATCTTTGTGGAAAGTTCTTTGCTGACACATGTTGTTGTTTTTTTATCTATTGCTTGAAAGGACAAGTGAATCCAAATGTTTTACATCATTTGGATTTGTAATTCTGAATAATTTTAAAAATGAAAATTGGAAAGAAAAAAATTAATTTTAAAATTCAATTTTAAGGATTTTGGAAGCAAAACAAAATAAATAAGGGTTTATTAGGGTTATAATATTATAATATATTATTATAATTATATAATAATAATAATAATAATAATAATAATAATAATAATAATAATAATATCCTGCCTTTGTCCTGGTATAGGGACTCAGTATAACCTATCCAAATTACTTTGTTTTTTGCTCACTGAGGCTGTAATCCTATGCAAGCTCACTTGAGAGTAAGTTTCATTGATCACAGACACTGTGAGTATTTCTGAGTGATAACCACTGAGTAATTAACTTTTGAGTAATAATGTTGGGCTGCTCTAAATGCACCCATCACTGGGAGTTTTTAAAGTCACTGAATTAGGAAAGAGTATTTTAAAATTTCGCCCAACAAATTTGAGTTAGGAGGCTTTACTTCAGAATATGGCACCTTCGCCAGAGCCATTTCTGTAATCCTTGGAATGAAAAAGGGCACAGAAATATTTATTTGGTTGTTGTTGTTGTGTACGCCCAAGTCCCTAAGGGGAAACAGTCACTAGGTTTTCCTGGCAAGATTTGTTCAGAGCATTTTTTGCCATTGCTTTCCTCTGAGGCTGAGAGAGTGTGACTTACTCAGTATCATCCAGTGAGTTGCCATGGCTAGGCTGGGATTATTTGCCCTGGTCTCCAGAGTTATAGTCCTGTGCTAAAACCACTACACTATACTGGCTCTCTATGTATTTTGTACCAAGCACTAACAATTTTTTATGCTACAAAACTACAAACAACTACAAAAATGGTCAGACAGCACCACCTAGTGTTAGAAACTGTAGTGGCAAGAGGGTCAAGATGCCATCTGTTCATCTCTGATGCAAGGTACATTTTTATATACTTAAAATGGGAGGGAGGAAGAGAGAATTAATTTATATTGTTTTAAAGAGGAACAGTCTAAAGTAATGTTTGTGGAGAGAAGAATCCTTCTGGAATATCCATTATCAAAATCTATTACAATATCATGAATGAAAAGGGAATATATTCTATAGAATGCCTGCATCATTTTAATTACAAAAGATGTGCTTAAAAAGGTAATATAACTTCATAGGATACTTCACACCTGACTGATGAAAGGGTGGGACCTGCATCCCTTACATGCCTTTTTATTCCTTTTCAGTTATCTCCCATCTTATTTATGGTTAGACTCCTGAGCAAGGCTCAAAATAGCAACTTGTATCTAAGGTCACTCTGAAATATTAAATTATATGGATTTTTGGCAAATCTGTTTTCAAATCTAGCCACTGGGCATTTTTGTGGGGCATTTACACTAGAGCTCATAAGCCCTGATAAGAAAATGCAAAAAATTCCAGAAATGTTCTACACTAGCAATCCAAGTCTTGATACAATTTGGCCATCTGGGGACTATCTAGAACAAATAGCTTTCAGAGCAGAGTTGGAGGCAGTTTGCTCATTCCTAGCAGAATTTTTGAATATAGCTCCAAAAGCTATTACTGTTTCTCAGAACTTGGAAAGTTACCTTTTTTGGACTACAACTCCTGGAATCCCTAAGATGGTTGGTGTATTATGTGAATTTTAGTTCAAAAATTGTAACCTTTCCAAACTCTATCTCTTCTGATAATCACTGTATTCTATTCCTCTCAGCAGGCTGCAGAGGAATGAACCAGAAATAACAACATGCATCTGAAAAAATTATACCTTTATTTTGAATATATATTTGTATCAGCAAAAATAACAAAGTACATTGAGGAAGGCATTTCGTTTGGCAGTGGAAAGTATGACTACTTTATGATAAAATAATACATCTGAAGACACTACATTTAACTACAGATTAATATTTCTGTTAAATGTTTGTTTCAAAACATTTACACTCACAATATACAACAGCCTGTGTAAGTTCAATAATAACTAGAGTCAGGGCAAGGTTAGCAAGAGGCAACAGGAATCTACAGTATATGGAAAAGAAACATCTTGAAACTACAAAGAGGAATGTCCAAGCTTTTTGGCCCAAGATCTGACTCTACTGTTTGATGGGGAGTGTAGGCTACACATCTATGAGCTGTGAACACTTGTGCTCAGCACACACCTGTGCATCCCTTCCACACTTCTCTGCCACACTTCCTCTGCTTTTTCCACCACCCTTAGCTTGCACAAACATGCATGCACACTTCCCCAGTTTCTCTACCAGGCATATCTTCCCAGAAATATCCACTGTTTCCCCCACATTCTCACCCTCACACTTCCCTAAGGCACAATTCCCTATTCCACTCACTTACACACATTCCATCCCACACAAGTATACACTTGCCTTCCAGACCAGGGTTATGGCTAGGGAGATAGATACATATAGGAATTACATATGTGTCCCATCCTGAACATCCATCCATCCATATATCCATCCATCCCTGACTTTATTAATGTAACCTCTTTCCCCCAAAATGGGACTTCAGACACCTTACAAAGTAAAGAGAATTGCAATTAAAACAACTACAATTAAAAATACATAAAGAGAGATTTTCCTCTCAGATAGGTGCTTGCACACATTTCACTTCCACATGTACCCCCATTCCACCCATGCATGCACACACATGCACATCTCCACCATTCCACCCACATAATTTTGCACAACCAGACATGAACCCTAAGACAGATCTCCCCCAAACAGGCAGGCACACACATGCCAGATCCACACACTTTTTCTGTCATCATCCCCAAAGGCACCCACCCTTCAGTATGTTTGTCCAGGGATAAGTGAGAGATTGGAAAAGGGCTTCCCTTGTCTTCCTCTCCCACTTCCCAGAGAAGGGAAGTCCCTTTCCAATTAACTCCATTAACATTAACTCCAGTGAGACTCTTGTTTCTCTGCTGTTACTAGAGGGAAGGAAGAATTCCCCTTTCCAACATCCCCTGATGAATTTGGAAGGAATTGTCCAAGGTGCTGAACCATGTCTTAAGCCAAATAAGTTCAGTGCCTTTGGAAAAATTTAAAGTTTAGGCAAAAACTGTCATTGCCTTTACAAGGGTTCAAAAGACACTGCAGAAATAATCCAGTTTGAGACCACTTTAACTGCCCTGGCTTAAAGCTAGAGAATTCTGAGAACTGTAGTTTTGTGAGACATTTAGCCTTCTCTATCAGAGAGCTCTGGTGCCACAACAAACGACAATTCCCAAGATTCTCTAGCAATGAGCCAGGGCAGTTAGAGCTATCTCAAACTGGATTATTTCTGCAGTGTGTTTTGGAGCAATGTTAGTGACACAGACCCAGCAATGCCACTCTAGAGAGAGAGAGAGAGAAATACATTGGTGTATGAAACAAGACCAGGGCCACTTGCAGTCTGCAAGCCATGGATTGTGCAGCAATTCTTCAAACAATAAAAAGTAAAAGTTATTATAATATAATAATTATCCACTAAGAATGGTGACATAGGGCCTTTGCAGACTGCCAGAAATAGTGCACATTAAATTGAGGCACTGCCCTGGCTCAGTGCTAGGGAATCATGGGAAATGTAATTTATTGTGGCACCAGAGCTCTCTGATAGAGAAGGCTCAATGTCCCAGAAAAAAAATACAATTCCCATGACTCCCTAGCACTGAGCCAGGGCAGTGTCTCAATTTAATGTGCACTATTTCTGGCAGTCTGCAAAGGCCCATAGTCTTCAAAGACTTGTTTAACTTGTGGAAGACCATGCTGTGAATGTCACCTATTTTTATTTTTATTTTTTTATAAAGGGGAGCACATTTTGCCAATTTATACAAAATGTCCAAGCTAGGAATTAAGCAGTCATATCATGATAATTAAAAAAGCCCAAATTCAGTGAAAATGCAGACATCACTGAGCAGATTTCTGAACAGAGGCTGCTTGTGATGCCTCTGAATGTCTTTCACTATGAGTCTATCTATACTACAGGGTTAGTGCAGTTTGATAACACTTTGCCTACCATGGATCCCTTATACAGATTTCTGTGATCTATAGTTTAATGAGGTGCTTAGAAATCTCTGCTAGGGCGCTACAGTGCAGTTCTCTGAATTACAGCAGAGAATTTGAAGTACGTCACCAGAGTACAAATCCAAGGAATCTGTAAGATATTATTCATTTATTATATTTATTTATATCCTGTCTTTTTCCAGTTCAAGACTCTAGGAGATTAACAACTAAAACAAGCATAGGTAAAAATTCATAACATATATAAAAATTAAAAGTGTAATTAAATCATTCAAAAATTAAAACCTATTAAAGACATAAATCTTTAAAAGGAAAACAGCAAATAGAAAATCCAGCTCATTGCGGAAGGCCCTTTTGCCTTGAGCAAACAGTCTTCCAAAGCATGTCAAAACAAAAGTCTTTATCTGCCTGCAGAAATATAGCAAGGAAAGTGCCAGCCTAACCTGTCTGGGAAGGGATTTCCAGAACTTGGAAGCAGCCACTAAGAAGGCCCTCTGCTATGTTCCCATGAGTGAAGGCGGTAGTCTCATGGCAATTAAGGTGGTATCAACCTTCTGTCACTGGTCAGTATAGAAACACTCTGCAGTAGTATGAAACTTCCCAGCAGTGATGTACAGAGACATCACTGGACGCCTTCATGCACAAATCTGCAGAGAGTGAGTGTACTGCAGAGAGTGAGTCTAAGTTGAACCTGTCATGGGTTTTTCTTGGTAAGATTTGTTCAGAGGAGGTTTGTCATTGCCTTTCCCTGAGGCTGAGAGAGTGTGACTTGCCCAAGGTCACCCAATGGGTTTCATGGTTGAGCCAAGAATTGAACTTTGGTCTCCAGAAATGTAGTCTACCACTTGAACCACTATGCTATGCTGTTTGTATTCATGCAATATTCACTTGGAAGTTCTCATGAAGATTGAGGACACTAATATGTCCTCCATATGCATAGTCAACAGCATCAGCAGAAGGCCATACATGAGAATCAGCTACAAGACACTCAGAGGACAACATGCATGCAGGGCTTCAGTGGAGCTGAACTATCTGAGTATCTTCTAGGCAATTCATAAATATTGTTGTCATTCTGTTATGAAGAAAGGAAAGAGAGACACTAAGCCTGCATTCTCCCATTTTAGCTCCAAAAATGATTGTTTCATCCAAAGTATAAATTGGTCAAATGTCAAAATACTTAATTTCTTAGGGCCTTTGCAGACTGTCAGAAATAGTGCAGATTGAGTCCACTTTTAGGGTTAGGATTAGGGTTAGGGAATCATGGGAACTGTATTTTATTGTGGCACCAGAGCTCTCTGACAGAGAAGGCTCAATGTCTCAGGAAAAAAAAACAATTCCCATGATTCCCTAGCACTAACCCTAACCCTAACCCTTAAAGTGGACTCAATTTGCACTATTTCTGGCAGTCTGCAAAGGCCCTTAATCAGTTTTCAAATGTGACTTATGAATGTAGAATTTCCCTCAAAATCTCAAGAGCTTTGGAGTTGTTGGCATCCTTTCATAGTTTAGTTTAAAATAGCCTTATGAGCTATGAAGTCACATCCTGCATAGATGTCACTTACAAGAACAATGGTTTTACAATTGTAATACAATTAAAATGCAATATATTGTTATGTGTCTGCTGTTGAACATTAGAATACATTAGCTTTCAAAGATAAAAAAGTAAAATAAATACCAAAGTCAGAGGTCACATAATACAGAACTCAAAAATCTAATAGTAGAGATGTCAATGATCAATAATATTGAAATCAGATATGAATAATAATTAAATATATTGAACAATCAGCAAAAATATGAATACTGAAAGGTTACCAGACCTCCTATATTTACAATGCTTAAGAGAATTATGGAGAACAAACTGGATTCAGTTTGAATAGTGGACAACAGATTCTTAGGAGTTTGGGTTGGTTAGGCTGGGCTGTTGCTCAGTGTTATAGGATTAATAATTGTTGATATCTCCATTTAGAAATATTAAATACATTTCTGTGATCTGCAGCTTGCTTTTCCACATTCCTCATGCTCTTTCCTCCATGTTACCACTGAGAGAGAGAGAGAAAATGGCTATCATGCCACCTCTCCGTCTTCTCTAAGTTAAACTCACCCAGCTCCCTAAGTAATTTCTCACAAGACTTGGTTTCCAGACCTTTGATCATCTGGATCCCTACAAGACCAAGATGATAAAGTAACCAAGTATGTTCAAAGTAACTAAGATGATCCAAAGTCTGGAAACCAAGTCTCATGAGGAGCTGGATGTGTTTAGCTTGGAGAAGAGAAGATTAAGAGATGATGAAAACCATTTTTAAATATCTGAAGGAATGCCATATAGAAGATGGAGCAACCTTGTTTTCTCCTGCTCTAGAGACTAGAACATGAACCAATGGATTCAAATTACAGGAAAGCAGATTCCACTTAAACATTAGAAAGAACTTTTTTTTAATGTAAGATCTTTGTGAAAGTGGAGTAATTGCCTTGAAGGGTGGTGGACTTTCCATCCTTGGAGGTCTTTAAACAGAGGTTGAATGAACACCTTTCTGGGGTACTTTACTTGTGTATTCCTACACAACAAGGAGGTTGACTAGATGCCCCTTATGTTCCCTTCCAACTCTAATATTCTATGATTCAGTGATTTTGTTCTCTGAACAGCCACTGCTAGCCAGAGCACATTCCAGCAGCCTAGATAGTTTGTGATAATAATCTTCTTCTATTTTATGTCTTGTTATGAAATAGCATAAAAACAATGTGCAGGATGGAACTGGCTCTGCAAATCATTTGCCAGATGTCACAATTTTCATAAACATCTAGACCAATGCACCTGCTACACTAATGCTGTTAGTAATGCTGTTGTCAATCATGTAAGGTTGGTTCAGGATCTAGAGGAAATTCCAGTCTGAGCAGTTCTAAAATTTAAGCTCAAACTTGTGTTAAGATTGTGTCATTATATGTTCATATTGAGATAGTTTGATTAGAAATATATGAAACTGTTGGCATTGGAGGCACAAACAACAACAGGAAGGTGTGGCTTCTGTTTCTTAGTTTTCAACAAAAGGGTTTAAATTCTTATCACTAGTGCATGGAAATTGTACACATGCTATTGAACCCCTGGTTCAAAGTAATGCTTGTAAAAAAATGCTTCCTTGACTCAACTACAGAAACTGAAAAGGGAGACAGGTAAGTTTCATCTTCAGATCAAAGGCTGTATGGAACTGAGCATGATATATTACATTTGTTATAGCAGCAAGTCTAGCTTCTTCAGTGGAGGTGGGGGAAAAACTCTTTTAAATACATGCCATGAAACAATATATTTGCTTTATTGCTCCTGTGTCGCATCGTCATCCAGAGCTGGAACAGAGAACTGAAATGGTTCCACTTCTCTTATCCCATGCGGACTGCTTTTGAAACCGGACATATGTTCAGAAACTTCACTCTTCCTACTCTGGTGTGTCTATAATTAAGGTGGAGAATACAAGTGACAGAAATAATTAATTTTTGTCCTTTTTGGTGATGAAGATTTTATTAGCTATAACCAGGCTGGGGAAGTTATTTTTTTATAATAATAATAATAATAATAATAATAATAATAATAATAATAATAATAAATTTTTATTTATAGCCCACCCCTCTGCACGGCAATCGGGGCGGGGGACAGCAGTATTTAAAATAGCACAAAGTTAAAAACATTCCCTCATCCCATACTCCCACCCTCCCTTCCCCTTAAAACAGAATTAAACAACAGACCAATTAAAATACAATATTAAACAAAGTAAAACATCAAAATGACTAGAGGAATCAGTCATTTTAATGTTCATCTCTGGAACATTTTTGAATGTTCATCTCCTAGCCAGCTTTGGTTGACTCACTGGGGTATTCTGGGAGTTGCAACTTCCTACAAAGGAACCTTTTAGTTATGCTTACAAAATCACAACCTTTCCTCATATCCATTGCTTCTGCTGCTGTTGTATGCCTTCAAGTTGTTTCCGACTTAACAGTGACCCTAAGATCACAGTGTTTTCTTGGCAAGATTTGTTCAAAGGAGGTTTGCCATTGCCTTCCTCTGAGGCTGAGAGAGTGTGACTTGTCAGAGGTCACCTAGTGGGCTTCCATGGCCAAGCGGAGACTTGAACCCTGATCTCCAGAGTTTGAGAGCAATGTTCAAACCACTATGTCACACTTGATCATATCCATAGTGATCCACAAATCTCATTTATTCCAAAAGAGATGGGGGAAAATAACCTCCCTTTCTCATGATGCTACATCCCAGAATCACCATCTGAAGCTGAATGGTGAGAGATGTAGGACAGATGAAAGGAAACATTACTTCACTCATTGCTGTGAATTACACTGTCATAAGATACAGTGGTGACCATCAGTTTGGGGAGCTTTAAAAGGGGATTGGACAAATTCATAGCAGAAAGATTACTGATAGCTCCCAATCATGATGGATATTCATTACCAGCAGTTCTAGAGGCAATATTGTTCTGTATGCTGTGTGGTAGGGAATGGGACTAGGAAGCGCTTTTTGTCCTTATGTTCGGCTTATGGACTTTCCATAAGCATCTGTTTGCTACCATAGGAATGACAGAGTATAGCTTCCTAATCTTATTCTCACAAAAAACAGTGAAATAGCTGAAACATAACTGGACTAAAGTTATGCAAAGTTTTCACCCCAGGTCTACTTCATTTAATTCCAAAACTCTAGCATTGATTCTCCTGGCCACATCAGACATAACATGGTAGATTCATGCAGAGGATCTCCCACTGGTTAGTTTTAAAATGTATTTAAAGCAAGACGTAGGAGAGTGGAGACTGATTTGATCCAATTTCTTTGTTTGCTTGTTTATTTTAAATTCCACTTTTCTCCCATATGGGACCCAAATTAGCTAATACTATGTGTTAAAACAAAATAGTTAAAATTGTAATACAAAATTTTAAAAAAGCATTAATTGATGACATTGGAAGAAGGAGATATATTGCTTCCCTATGCTATCTATTCTCTTTCTCCTCCATTTTAAATTACACCTCCTCAAAGGTATTTATATCACAGAGAGAAGCTCTACAGAAAAAAATATTTCTCTATGTTTCCTCTCCTGGTGCAAATAGCAGTTTGGATTGCACAGTGTCCAGAGGTCCTCATTTTCCAGGATCTGTCCTACATTTCAGCCTTCTGTCCAGGAGGAATTTCAAAGCATCCTCCATTTTCACCATGACTAAGAAGCATGAATTTACATTTATATGAGTGTTCGCAGCTTTTATTTGATCATGCCATATATTTTCCCTACATTTTGTGGTGCCTTGTCCTCTTTTGGGGTCAGGTAGTGGGTCAGAAAAGAGGGACAACCCCTAGGAAACAGGGACAGCTGGAGGATGAATAAGTGCCCTGTCTCCCTCAAGGCTTGGACAAAGAAAGTCTTTTGCTCAGCAGCAGCCATCCCAAAGATGGACAAGAGCATCACTGCACCATTTACATGATGCTCTCAAGAAAACACTCAATAATACAGCTCCCTCCATCATGTCTTCTCTGCTCTTTACTCTCTCTCTCTGAACAGCTGGGGACAGTGCCAGATTTTTTGCACTCTGCAGTTCCCCTGGAGGCAAACAGATGATGCTCTCTGAATAGGAGAGTCAGCAATAGGGGACATCATTCACTGTCCTTTGCCAGGCACACTATTAATAGATTTGAAACCCAGAACTGGAAAAATGTCCTTGTTTGCAATGCTTGCTTACCGCTCCTTCTGCCTCTGCCAGCTGGCATGCCAGAAGGGAAAGCAGCTGTGAAAAGGATGGTCTTTTTTGGGAGTCCAAGGCCCAGCAGGAACAGAGTACTAGATATCTGTAAAGACAACATGGTAAAAACACAGAAAGAGAAAAATATATGATTCCTTGCAGCATTTTCTATGGGAAAGCTAGGTGATGTTAAAAGAGCTGAAGATCAAAAGAACTTCCATTTCAGTTAAAATTGATACCTTCATCACAAGTTTTGGCCATGCTGGTTGGAGGATTCAGAGAGCTGTAGTCCCAAAGCTTGGCAACACTGGGGGGATTCTGGGGGGGCTGGGGGGATTCTGGGAACTGAAATCCAAAAGTTAACTTTCCCAAGCTTTAATAAGTAAAGGTGTCTACCTTAACTTGTTGTTGTGTGCCTTCAAGTCATGTCTGACTTATGGCAACCCTAAGATGTAGGGCAGGGTATCAATATTTTAATTAATAAATAAATACTTTAACTACTATGTATTTATTAATTAAAATATTTATACCCTTCCTTATATCAAAAAAATCTCAGAGCCGCTTCCAAATAACATTAAACAGGTTAAACACTTTTTTAAAAATAATAATAATAAGCTAATCATGTATTAAACATAATAAAGGGTTAACACAAGATTCCAAAGATTTAAAACATTTTAAAAGAAAATACATCAGTATTTGAGATGAATCAAGGGGGGGTCAAAGGCCTTGATGAACATTCAGGTTTTCAGATGGCACATAAATGAGATCATTGTTGGCACCAATCAGGCCTCTAAGAGGAGAATATTCTAGAGTTAGGGTACCATGGCTGAGAAGGCCTTGCCTTATGTCCGAACAAAGTGAATCGGCCTCACCAACTACTGCCCAGTGTAAGCTAAGAGTGAAAAACCTTAGACTTCTGGGCATTGAAAGACTACAATTCCCATCCACCCTGCCCACTGACCATGCTGGCTGAACTGATGGCCATCGGAGTGCAACAATATCTGGTTATTAATAGCTTCTCCAGCCCTAAGCAGTGAAGACATTCTACAGTTTCACATAATCTCCACCTGGCTCAATTATTCAATTTATATTTTGCAAGCTTTTAGGGGCCTGATGACCCTCACTCATATGTAAAACCTTTTAGCTGGGTATGATCATTTTGGAAAGGATCCAACCAGATCTGCACCATACTATTACAATTCCCTGGAATGACAGGACAAAGGAGCATGTTCAAAGTATTGCAAGCACACATGTGCCAACATTATAAAGTGGGGCAGAACTCTTTAAAAATAGAACCCCCCTGTGAATACTCAGCACAGATCAGTCACATTGATACAGCTTGGAAAAGTTATGTTTTGAACTGCAGCTCCCAGAATGCTCTGGCTAGAATACAGATTTGTTTCTTTGGTCTGCACATTATCACCCAAGGCTATTTAAGTATTTCTAATAGCCAATGTATGAGACCAGTGAAGTGGTCATAGATATAAGTTATATCTATGACCACTTCACTAAGAATTGTAATATAAGGATCCTCGAGTAATAATGCAGAGTTAGAAAAATGGAGACAATTGGAGGCTATCCCTGTTCTTCCTAAATTGCCCACTGGCCAGAGCCCAATACAGTTGGCCCTCCACATTTGCGGCTTAATAATAATAATAATAATAATAATAATAATAATAAATTTTTATTTATAGCCCACCCCTCTGCTCAGCAATCGGGGCGGGGTACAATAATATTTAAAATAGAACAAAGTTAAAACATTCCCTCACCCCATAATCCCACCCTCCCATCCCCTTTTGACTTTTGCAGCTTTTATTATTTGTGCTTTTGATTAATATGTTCCCTCTAGGAATCTCTAGGTCCTCCAGTGCAACTCTGCCAGATGTTATCCATAGCGTTGTGCCGGAGAACCTAGAGGAAGTTCCTAGAGGAAACACTTCTCTAGGCATTTGTATGTCCTCCAGCATGAGTCTATGATCCACCTCTGGCAGATGTTGACCATAGAGTTGCACTGGAGGATCTGGAGATTCCTAGAGAGGTGTTCTCTTAGATGAAAAGAATAGTGTTTTTTTATTTGCAGTTTTCCTACATTCATGGAGGTCCTTCAGCCCTAATCCCAGTGAATGTGGAGGGACCACTGTACTCACTAGTCCAAACCCTCTTCTTACATTTCTTTTGTAGCATAAAATGGACATTCCATTTTAAATCCACTTCTAATCAGTTTGTAGAAATTTGCATCAACTTGCATTCCAGGGTAAGGATTAACACCTAAGAGGGGAAAAAGAAGGAATTGTTATTGACCTGTGCAGCTCACTGACATTTGCACAACACATGCACTGACACATATTCTCCCCTCCTCCCTTCCCCTGCCCATTCTAACTTAGTGACCCTGACCCAGTCAGGTATGCAGTGAGATGGGGCCACATAAAGACTCAGGTAGCTTCTTAGGTATGTAGAAACTTATTTGTTTATATATCAAAAAACAAAAGTAAAGCATACTACAAGATGGCCCAAAAAGGGACCATTCTCAGTAGCTCCCAAGGGTTCTTTCGCAATATACAATGATATCACTGTGAGTCCACTTTAACTGCCACGTTTCCATCCAATAGAATTCTGGGATTTCTAGTTTCATGAAGTATTTATAATTATCTTCCAGAGAGCTCTAGTGCCTTGTTGTTGTTGTTGTTGCTGATGATGTGTGCCTTCAAGTCATTTCCAACCTATGGTAACCCTAAGGTGACCCTGTCATGGGGTTTTCTTGGCAAAATTTGTTAGAGGGGATTTGTCTTTGCTTTCATAGAATCATAGAATCATAAAATCATAGAATTGGAAGAGACCACAAGGACCATCCAGTCCAACCCCCCTTGCCATGCAGGAACTTCCAATTAAAGCATCCCCGACAGATGGCCATCCTGCCTCTGCTTAAAGACCTCCAAGGAAGGAGACTCCACCACCTCCTCTGAGGCTGAGACAGTTTGACTTGTCCAAGGTCACCCAGTAGGTTTCTATGGCTGAGTAGGGATTTGAACCCTGGTCTCCAGATTCATAGTTCAACACTCAAACTACAGTTGCACCTCTGTTCTTGTGGGCTTGAAGTCCACAGTTTTGCATATTCACAGAGGTGCGACCTCCGCTAAAATTAATGGGGCGTGAGCCTGTGGGGGGGGCACTCCCCATTCAAAACTATGGGGCTTGAATATTGGCAAATCTCTGCTTTCACACAGAGGGCTGACTGTACTACATCACACCAAACTACAATACCTAAGATTCATAGGAAGTAGCTGGAACAGTTAAAGTGAAATCATCATGCTATAATTGTGTAGTGTGAAAGGTCCCCTAATCTGGAGTGTTCAAGGTCACTCTGCATCTGCCCTTTCTTCTCCTCATTATAAACATTAAGAGGAAAAGGTTTTGTCCAGACCTCTGATCTTTTACAGTACTTCGCCCAGGGCTAATAATGGTGGAATAATAATAATAATAATAATAATAATAATAATAATAATAATAATAATAATAAATTTATATCCCACCCCTTTAAGGTCAGTCGGGGCGGCTAACAACAATAAAATATTACATAATACAAAACAAGTCAGATTAAAGTTGGTTTCGGGATGCATATAATGAAAAACAATCTCTATCTCACACTATTGGGGGGAAAAAAACACCAATGTCTATCCTGCATTACTGGGAGAGAGGTTTTTTACATGGGAAAAGGGGTGCCAAGGGTCAGAGGAAGCTGTCCTCCTTCCTTTCCCCACTTCTGAATCCAACTTCTCCAGCTAGACCCAAGCAGTGCCCAAAACCTTTGTTCCAGGTTGGTTGGTGGTCTGAACTACAATGCTTCTGCTAGGGCAGGGGCATGCAACTCCATTGTGCATGCACACAAGTGTGTGCAACCCCAACATTGACTGACTGAGATCCTCTCTGAGGCTGGAGGAGTGTAAAAATTCACCAGTGGATTTACATTGGGGTTACATTGGCATGCTGGGGCAAGGCAATGGCAGCCAGTTGAGTGACAGCATGAAATCTCACAGCAACCTCTGCAGCCAATCTCTTGTTCTTTAAGTCAGGGGCAGAGCTGAGCTCCAGTACTGTTTGGCTTCCATTGTGCAGCTGGGGAAAAGCCTTGTGAAACAGTATTGGGTACCTCCTTGTACAATGTCTGAAAAAGTACTTTCGGTTAACCTAAACAAAGTTGTACAAGAGGAAGTTACCAAGCAAATTCCAGTAACAGAAGTCCACTATAGACAGCATCTCATCCTCAGTGCTGCCAAACATCACCACTACCAACATTTTAAACATGTAAATAAAGTGCATGGGGTCCATATATCTTACTGTTAAGGAGAACTGTACTACCTTGGGGTTTCTGGGAATGTGAATCTCCTTAAAAGCAAGGCATGCAGCCCCTGCATACTCATTATTGCTGCTGCCACAACAAACTTCAGTGGTGAGGACATGTAATGAGTTACTTGTCTGTGTCTTAGGAATCAGAAATAGAACAGAAAATTTTATTGCAGCAACCCTATTTCCTGAGCAAAAGAACATGATCCTATACATACCAAGAGAGAAAATTTCCCACAGTAAGATTCCATAAGACCAGACATCACTCTTGATTGTGTATATTCCTTCAAATAGGCTTTCAGGTGACATCCATTTGACAGGTAAGCGAGCCTGTATGAAAAGAGAGATAGATAAAACCAACTCTGCACTAAAGCACCCACAGACTGGCATGGGAGAGGAAACAATTATGCAAAATTTGTATGATAGATAGATAGATAGATAGATAGATAGCAAGATTTATTCAGAGGGTGTTTGCCATTGCTTTCTTCTGAGGCTGAGAGAGTATGACTTGCTCAAGGTCACCTAGTGGGTTTCCATGGTTGTATGGGGATTCAAACCCTGGTCTCCAGAGTTGTAGTCCAACACTCAAATCATTGCACCACACTGGTTCTCTCAAGTCAGAATATTTTTTTATCAATAATTTCTAATAATAACATTAAATAATCCAAATAAAAACAATGGGAAAAATCAGCAAATGACAATTGACTTACATTCCCTCTGACAACATAGTTGGAGTCATTCACTATATCCCTGGCAAGACCAAAGTCACAGATTTTTGCCACTTTTCCATGTGTGAGTAGTATATTCCTGGCTGCAAGGTCCCTGTGAACACACTGGTAAGGGAGGATTGTGTTAGTTGATTTGGCATCATATTTCACAATAAACGTTGATAAGAGAATGGCATAAAACTTGAAAAAAATCCTGTCAAAATGCCTGTAGAAGTGGCTTGTAAAATGAATGTTGTTATTGTTTTTATTACTATAATGTAACAGTAATAGTCTTGCCCAGCCCCAAAAATAAAAACAAAGGGAGATGTAAGTTGGCACTCTAATAAACATAAAAACCCATCAAACTGTAATTAAACACTCAATGGAATTAAATGTAATTTTAAAACATACAATTAAAAAGCAAGAAATACAGCACAGTGTTAAAAGTTATTTCTTTATAAACAGTCAGTTCCCAAAGGCTTGGCAGGCGTTTAAGAAAAATCTTCACCTGCCACCGGAAGGACACCAAAGAAAAAGCCATTTTTGGCTTTCTAAGAAAGTAGTTCCAAATCCTGGGAGCCAATACCAAGAAATAATTGAAAAACATTATTTGTCACACCAAGCAACTTCATTCTTACTCATCACATTACATTTGAAATGTGGCTCATGTTAATCCCAAAAGTAATTAGTTCCAATTAACTATGACACTTGAAACTCATTTCTTCTAAGCGCTGCTAAAAAAGCAGTGGATTTTAAAGTTCTTAAACTGGAGCCTTGAGAGTTTGAAAAAGTTACTCTTTTTGACCAAAGTTCCTTGAATCTTTTACCAGCATGCATACAATCTGGGAATTCTGGGAACTGTAGTACCTAACATAACTTTTCCAAGCACCTAAGTGTCATTTGCTCAAATTAAGAAGTGAGTACTGAGGGATATTGTTCAGTCCACTTTTTGAAATAAACTGACTGAATATACATCTATTGGTCTAAAATGCAAGTCAGAAAACAGGTATTCAGATTTCTCCAAATTTTGCAATTCAGTTTCCAGCCCAAAATGCATCCTAAACTGCATGTTTCTGAACAAAATATGGTAAGAAATATATATTTTGTGAGAAAATAATTAAAAAAATACATACTTAAATTTTTCATGAATAGTAAAAGAAAACTCAACCAATTAATACAGAAATGAGAGACAAGATTTAAGAATGAACAGATAATATGCTGATGGAAAACTGTCTCATCCATTCATTCCTAAACTTCATGCAATCAAGACAGTGTCCTACCACATATTCATGCTAGAAATTTCTTTTCCCCAGTCTCAAAAGTGCTACTGCATTCCTTTATATGTCTTTTTACACATATTCATTGGCAAACAAAAGCCCCAAGTTCTTGGGTGATCAAATCTCCATTC
>JAIPUX010001232.1:148397523-148414231 GCA_020142125.1 Phrynosoma platyrhinos | reverse complement strand
TCAATTTAATGTGCACTATTTCTGGCAGTCTGCTTAGGCCCAATATTATGTAGACTGGAATGGTTGCATCATTACCTCTACAAACAGTGGCAAGTGCTGGCACTGGATAGGATTCACATATTAAAGCCACCAGCCACCAGATCACAAATCATTAGAAATCATAATGAAGAAATTCTTAGTAAGTACTCCTTAGAGGTTCAGCACATATTGCTTACACTCTAGGACTATAAAAAATACTACCCTGGGAAATGCTTGGAAATAGCAGAAATAATAAGTTGTTCATATTTCCCAGAGGTCAAAAAAAGATGCACCAGTAGAACAGGAGGAAAAGTCCATTAATGTGGTATGTGACATCCCCACATCCAAAAGTAGTGTCCAAGCAACACAACAGCATATGGAACAAAAGGCTGTGAAACCTGCCCATCAGTATGACAGTGAATCAGCTCTGGGTTCTAATCCAGACTCAGATAAAGGAGCTACCCAAGGCAATGAATCCAGTCCCCATGATAGGTTCTTCATTTTGGACTGCTCCTTTAAAGGTCAGACTTCTCAGTTTGAGAAATTTAAGGGCCTTCTCAGTGGCTGCTCCCAGGCTCTGGAACTCCCTTCCCAGAGAGTTTAGACTGGCACCCTTCCCTACTTTCTTTTTGCTGACAAATAAATACTTTTCTGTTTGAGCATGTATTTGATGATTGACTATATAAGGCCCATCTCACCAAAATAACAATGCTTTTATTTTACTCACTTTTCACATACAGTTTTAATTTTCTCTTCACAAATGAATCACTATTTTCTGCATAGAACTCATATTCACCTGGTTGGTGTTTATGGTCACAGAATGTAGCAGAGATGCTGTTTCATAAAGGAAGGAAGGAAGAGTTACCCAAGCATGTGTTCAGATGCAATATTTATTTAAAAGTTTTGTTGTTTTCTTAAAAGCTAACCAGGCAGCTCTCAAAGAATAAGAACCCCAAAATAGCACAAAAGCAAAGCTACTTACTTCTTCTATGAATAGAACAGAATAGTGTGTGTTTGTGTTCTTGGATATGAACTCACATCAGCTCTAGCTAGCATGATCAGTAGTGAGATATGATGGCAGTTACAGTCCAAGAACATTTGGGAGAGCCACATCTTTCCCTTTGCTGGATTGGAATTTTATGTACTACTTCCAGGAAATCAGCAACAAAAAGCAGTGTCATTTTCAGAGCAGCATGGAATGAAAATGAAAGTGCACTTCACATGTTCAATATAAATGCACATTTTTTTGTCCTGCAGCAAGTTCAATTGCATATTTTGAACATGGTCCAATAGAAATCAAGGTGAATCTGGGTTTTGAGGGTGCATATCAGCTTGTCACTTGAGTTTTATAACAGTCATCTCATGATCTATTCTATTTCTGGAAAATTTCCCAAATAGGAAGATTATATATGCATTATATATAATGTAGGCTTCCATGTCAGTTATGTGTTGAATCAATTTTTGCCACTAGTCAAGACTTTAAAGGAGATATGTAAAGTGCTGGACCTGTTAGTGTTCAGCATCTTGGGTAACTCCTTTAAACGTCAGATTAAAAATATGGAATGGATTCACCAAGTGATATGGAAGCCACCAATCACCACAGAGCATTTGAGCCCAATGATATTAACAGCTACTTTAAAATATAATGTTTAAAAGTAAGGCAAAATCCTGCTTGAAGCATTAAGGATGGACAGGACTGAGAGTCAAACCAATATCTGACTCACTTTGCACAGACAATTAGAGATGTTGCTGAACTTCAGAATGACTTGGCTTGAAATCTGAACCCTCATGATTCAGAATGGTCACTGTTCTATGTATGTCATAGGAGTTACAATTTCCAGATCTTTTCCTCTCTTATACACCCCTCACCCACCTGTCTCAAGCTCCTAGCCATTCTTGTCTTTTTATGGGAAAGTGCCCAGTTTGGACAAGATTTTATTTCTGAAAAAGCATGAAGAACATAATAATGTATAAACAGTGAAGAGAGCTGTGACCTCTTAAACATTGAGTTATTATAGTGTGACATTTTGTGAACTGTGGACACCTTCATCAGATGCTATACAGTACTACCTGGAATATCAGGTGTACATAAACAGTACATGTGGCTTGTATAGAGTGAGGTCAGAAGGAAATTAAACATAGGAAACAGTAACAGTGACATTACATCATCAACACTGACCAGTCACAAAATAGTTGCTGATAGTACAAATATGCAAAAACAGCAGACAGAGCTTTTCCTGCCCCCTTTCTTTCTTTCTTTCTTTCTTTCTTTCTTTCTTGGATTTATATCCTGCCTTTCTCCCAAAATGAGATCCTATAGGTCTGACTAGAGGAGAAGAAAAAAGGCAAGGATGGAGCACGTTTCTGTCAGAGCAAGCCAAGCCTGATATATTAGCAATGGGGAACCTGTGGCTTTCCAGATGTTTTTGGAGGCCAGCTCCAGCCAACCAGGCTCCTTCTTACCTCCATCTGGGCCTGAGTCTCATCTCTTGCTCAGAAGCACCAGGGGGCATCTGAACTGCCTCCCCTCCATCCTGCCGATTACACACAGAGCTACAGCAAGGGTGGAAATAAAGCTGGACCTGCACAAGACAACACAAGAAAGCAAAAGACAAAGAAATATGCCAAGTAGCTCCCAGAGGAGACAAATGAGACTGGAGGAGCCAGAACTGATTAAGATCAGTCTCTGATCCACCATCTGGGTTACCTTCCCCAGCTACCTCCTGCTTCCAAGGAACAACTAAACACAGACTAAGCAGCTGGAGAAAGAAGACAACAATGCAGCAGAGGGACATTTTTAGCAGACTGAGGACACTCAAAGAAAAGGATCAGGCTTCTAGCCCGTTTTATAGTTCACCCCTAGAGAAGCGTTTACCTGTAGGTGCTCGGAGGAAAAAGAAAACACATTTGGAAATTTTAGCACAGATTTTGGCTGGCGTCCTGTTAGTGACATATACTGTTTTGGGAGTGATGGGGAGTATTTGTTGCTCTGAGTCACGTGACAAAATAACTTGGGCTGGGCCAGTAACTTTAGCATGGGTTTATTAACAAGGCTAGTAGAAATAAGTGTAATAAAGTAGGAAAAAAATACTTGTAGATTTTACTTTAATGAGACTGATTCAGTCAGGATACTCTATATAACTTCTGCTGAGAGTAAAAGGAGACTTCAGTTGACATCAATATGTTTTGGTTTACAAAAAGGAAGTGAAAATCAGTGATAGGGTGCACACAGAAATATATTCAGTCTTATAAACAAGGAACAGAAAACCAAAGAGCATTAAGAACATTCTTGTGGGAAAGTTTAGGGGAAGTTGTAGGTGGAACGGAATCACTGCAGTGTGGCTTGAAATCAATGACTTCAAAAAGTGAGAGGTAAGAAGACAGTTCAAGAGAAATTTAGCTTTTAATTGGAATATGGAGAAGCTGTTTATTAAGGCCAGCTACATAGTATTTGTTGTTCTTTAGAAGCTTTTGTCAGGTAGTGCAGTAGGCTCACTTTAGGTTGAGCTGATCTAAGTGTAAGCAGGAGGAGAGGAACTGACTTTAACTCATAATTAGTCAGCTACAGATCTGTTCTTAATGCTCATATTCCCCGGCTGCTTTCCTCCATGAGAATAAATAGGAAAATTGTTAATTTGGGGATAACAATTCTCAGTTGTCCTCCAATGAATCTGAAAACTCCCAAACTCCACTTTGTCAGTGTTCTATTGGGAAAAGATTAAGGACATATATGCAATGTGCACTTCCCTAAGTATGCTAAGATGAAAAAGGAAAAGTAGGGTGTTGTTTTTTAAAAAATAAACAATTTGAAGGTATTCAAGCAGATGAAATTGGTGAAGGTCTAGCCATGTTGGATTCTGTACAAAGAGAAATGTGGAATATAAATAAAATGAATCTTTATTCACAAACTGGCTATGTGATGCAGCTGCTTTAAAATCTAATACAGTGATTATTGTTATTGTGTTCCTTGAAAGTTCTTTCTGACTTTTGATGACCCTAAGACAAACCTATCATGGGGTTTTCTTGGCAGGTTTCTTCAGAAGTGGCTTACCATTCCCATCCTCAGAGGCTGAGAGAGTGTAACTTGCCCAAGGTCATCCAATGGGATTTCAACCCTGATCTCCAAAGTCATAGTCCATTACACCACACTGCAGTGATACATCCACATTTACAGAAGCATCATGTCCAAATCACAAGGAGCAACAATTTCATTCTATTCTATAGTAGTGAGACTGCATATTAAGCACCATATCCACTTTGAGTATCACATTTTAAGACACCTCCATCCTTGGATGTTTTAAACAGAGATTAGATGGCCATCTGTCTGGGCTGCTTTAGCAGTGAATTCCTGCACATCAGGTGTTTGGTTTAGATGGCCCCTGCAGTCCTTTCCAGCACGACAATTCTAAGATTCTGTAAACTGGGGCACACCCAGAGAAGTGTGACCAAGGCAGTGTGGGCTGGAAACTGAATCTTTTGAAAGAAGTATATATGATTCATCTGGAGAAGAGAAAGTACAGAGACCCATGATACTGACCTTCAAATATCTGAAGGGCTGTCACACGAGAGATAGAGCAGATGCATCTAAAGTAGTAGTCTCAAGTTTACGAAAGCTCATGCTACCAACTTTCACTTAGTCCCAAATGTGCTATAACGATCCCTTTTCTATACTGATTTTCCAGACTAACACAGCTATGTCTTCAAATTCTGCCACTATGGAAAGCACCTGATTAATAACTTTTGTTATCTTGACCACATTCTGATATTGTAGTATATAGTATATAATTTTATTTGATACTGTATATCTATATGTAATTGTTGTAATTTGTCTGCCATTTGTTTTGGGGGGTGGGGAAGGGTAGGAGGGATGCGATTTGTATTGATTTTATTTGTCTGATGCTTTGGATTTTTGTATATATATTATCATTGTTCACCGCCTAGATTGGCTCGCCAGAGGGGCGATATACAAATAAACCGTATTATTATTATTATTATTATTATTATTATTATTATTATTGCTTGACCACATGTGTCCAAGTTTGTACCTGTGAAATATTTTATTTATTTAATTTGTTGGATTTATATCCTGCCTTTCTCCCAAAATGGGATTCAGGCAGCATGGGATTCAAGGTAGCTATGGGATTCAATACTCTATATTGGAGAGTATAAAGTAATTGCACCAGGATTGGGGAGGGAAAGTTGTGGTTGTTGTCCCACCTTTTCCCCAGTTTAGGACTCAAGGTGACAAACAAAGAGTAAGACAGATACATCACCCAAAATCACATCATACAAAAGTTAAAAGTATAATTTAACTAAAAGTAGGTTTTTTAATGGAAAAAAGTCAAAAGCAGGATCATTAAAAAACAAATAATCAGTACAGCATGTTCTGAAAGATCTTTTCTCCCAGAGCAATCATCCCTCAAGGGTCTGAAAAAACAAGACCTTCACCTGCCTACACAAGGACAGTAGAAAGGGCACCAGCCACTCTAAGAAGGAAATTCTAGGGCCTGAGAGCAGTCACCAAGAAGGCTCTCTCCTTCTCACCAAATGTACCTGTGAGGGTGGTAGGACAGAGAAACGGGCATCTTTCTATTGCCATGTAGAAAGAAACCTTTCTTGTTTCATAATAAACAGAAGAGCATAAAGCTTCTCAACCAGATAGCTTATACAAGCTCATCAGGTCCAACAGAAAACTGAGCACAAGGGGGAAGAAATAAAGTTAGGTGTTTTCAAAAAGAAGAAAAAGAAAAAAGAAAAAGTGAAAGATATTAAGATGCTCTGGAACAGTTCTTTAAATAAAGAAGATACTTTCAATGTGTAAAAGCCACAAGGTAGTAGGGGGCACCTGTACTTTCAAGGCCTACTGCACACAGGCCTACCAGCTTCCTCTTTGTGCTGAAATAAGCAAAGGTGAAAAGAAGTCAGCATTTATTTTTCTACTCTGCCATTTGTCGAGTCATAGGAAGAGAGATTCATCTTGAACAGCATTGGACTGTGTAACAGCTGTCTTGGCTTCCTATTTATTAATGGTAGGATGGTCCAATACATTTATGGAATCCATTATTAAGCAGTTTGGCTTCCATTAATAAAATCAACTTATAGTCCATGGCAGGGGGATGTTATGCAGACCTCCAGATATTGTTGAACTGAGATGTTGCAAGATGAGTTCTACCACCTGCAACTTCCAACATCTAGAAACCTGAAATCTCCTCTGAAGCTAGATTCAAATGAATGGCTCCAGTAGGCAGATGTACACTATACATTAAGGAGCAGGGTGTCTCTGAGGACATTTCAATCTAAGAATTTGTGGTCAACATCGGACCCTTAGAGAGTCAGTCTGTTTACTGGTTTGAGTGTCCATCTCTTTTTTATTTATGGTAATTGAAGCAACCAGAGATCATGGCAATACAAATATAACACATATCCTAAACATATTAACTAGAAACAGGGAAAAGAACTGCAATGCAAAAAAAAAAAAAAAACACAAAAAAATATTAAGAGAAAAGGAATTACCTGTAATCATCTGTGTAATTTTGCTTACAGGGAAAGGACATTTGGGAAAACATCCAAATGCATCTAATTGGTGGGTATGCTTTCAGTTTAACTTCAAGACAAGTTTTTTCCTCCAGACCAACTTCAAACTCTTCCTTTGAATCAGTGATATTGATAAATCCTTTATCTGTTAAAAGATATATCAAAATTAAGCCATAGAAATTTACCATTTATTTGGAAAAAAACAAACCCCTAAAATGTCATGCATCTTTTACTTCCATTATTTATTTATTTAGAATGTCCTCTGGGTAGTTATAAGACAATTTTTTAAAAAAGTATTTAAAAACCAAGACCTCCCCCTCAATAAACAGAATAAAATCACTCGGTGGTGAGGTAGCGGTGGAGTGACAGCATGGGGCAGCGGTGGCCTCAAAACCTGTCCACCCACCCAACACCTTCCTGGCAGCATGACAGTGGCAGAGAGAGAGTGTAGGGCAGTGGTAGCCTCAAAAAACCGGTGGCCCACCCAACACCTTCCCAGTGGTGTGGCAGCAGCAGAGAGAGAGCATGAGGTGGCGGCAGCCTCAAAAACTGCCTGTCCACCCAACACCTTCCCGACAGCATGGCAGTGGCATAGAGAGTGCAGGGTGGCAGCAGCCTAAAAACCACCTGTCCACCCAACACCTTTCTGTTGGCATGGCAGCAGTGGAGAGAGAGCATGGGGTGCCGGCGGCAGCCTCAAAACCACTCACCCACCCACCAAACATCTTCTTGGTGGCATGGCAGTGGTGGAGGAGAGAGAGAGTAGAGTGATGGTGGCCTCACAAGCCCAATCTAAAGCATCTAAATATGCAGCAAAGAATCTTCAAAGCTGGTTGGAGCTGAGATAGCAGCTTGGTTTGACTTTGTCAATAGCCAAGCTGCGGTTTGTAAAGGGCTTACTGGTAAAAAATATTAATAATAACAATAAATAAATAACCAGTAAAAAAGACCTTCCTGGTAAAGAAGGTCAAAGAAGGTGCTCATAGGGGGCTCATTCTGACAACCATGGAAAGGTGGGAGGAAGAACTTCAACCCATCTAGAATAGGGGAGTCAAGGGAGCCGAAGAGCCATGGAGCCGATTACAAATGCCTGTTCGAAGCTTTGAGTTTGAGCAGACATAGCAGTGACAATAACAGCCATTTTAACCTGTTTTTTTTTTTAAAAAAACAACAAACTGAGTGTGTTGAAAGAAATATTTGGTGGAAAAATATCAATACCTAGAAGTAAGAGATAGATTGAAATATGTTAAAGTAAAAATGTAATTAGGAAAAGATATATTAAAAAAGTAGGGGGAAATGAAAGTTTGAGGAGAGAAAAAAATTAAAAAGAGATAAGAACAGAATGAAAAAAAGCCTATTACAAGGAATCTCAGGCAATTATCAATAATGACACAAATACAAATAAGACCATCATTGGAACCATTAGAAAAGCAACCAAAAATAGGGATGAAGATAGGAACTTTATTGGAAGAGTTTAAAAAAATTAAGATGGAAATGAGACAAGACATGAAAGATAATAGAGAAGAGATAAAAGAAGAGGTACAGAAGGAGGTAGATAGGATAGGTGAAAACATAGATAAAAAATAAGGAGAAATTATACAAGCTAAAAAGGACATAAAAGAGCTGAAAAATAAAGCACACGATTTGGAGATAATATCAAAATCAGTAATGGAGTTACAACAAGAAGAGGAACAAAGAGGCACACAATTAGATTTAAAATATGGAGAGAAATGTGTGAAATTAAGAGGAGTGTTAGAGAATAAAAGAATAATACAAAAAAGTTATAACAAAAATTAATATTAGAAGAAAAATAAATTAGCATATTCAAAGATATTCCAGGACAGATATTGAAAAAGAGACAGGAATATAAATTCCTGATGAGATTACTGGTAAAAAAGAAAGGTGGAATATAAATGGGAAAGAAGGTATATCCTTCACTTATAGTCAAAAAAGATATAGAGTGAACATAATAGATAAAGCAAAAGAAATATATGAGAAAATTAGACAAGACACAGACAAAGAAAAAAAGATAAAGAATTAGAAAGAAGGAAAATAAACAGAAGACTTAGAAAGAGAAGAGAAATGAGAAACGTATGAGAGAAAGAAGAAATAATGGAGAAGGAGAGTCCAACAGATAGAGAAAAGGTGTCTGGAGAAGAGTCAGAGGAAGAAAGGAATTGTAAGGATAGAAAAAGAAAACAAGGAGAAGGAGGAAAAAAGAGACATAGAAAATAATCTGAGATATAAAGAAATTTGAATTATCAAGAAAGGGTTTTTACTCTCCTAAGGTTTTTTGATTTGATGATTGTTCTCTTTTTGGAATATGTGTTAAAATGGTAATTAAATTAATAACCTGGAATGTCAAATGATTAAATGTGGGGTCGAAAAGGCAACATGTTTTTCATTTTATGGAAATGCAAAAAGCAAAGATAATGTGTTTACAAGAGACACATATAAATAAAAAGGATATAAAATATTTGGAAAACCCTAAGTTGGGTACAACTTATGTTTCAACAACAGAGAAAAGAAAAAAAAGGATTAGCCATATATGTTAGCAAAAAGATACAAAGCAAAGAATTGTTTTCAGGTGAAAACGGGTTATATGTGGGTTGGAGCTGAAAATTAGAGACCTGTATTTACTGGTTATTGGAATATATGAACCTTTTGAAAATAGAGAGAAATTGTTAAATAAGATTCAAGACAAAATATTGGAACAAAAGATAAACAATGTCATAATATTGGGAGACTGGAATGGGGTGATAGATCCCATAGTTGATAGATCATCCTATAATAAAAAAATGGGAAGAAAAAAATACCAAAGGAAATTACCAAAGACAGTATTTCAAATGATGAGTAATTGTGCACTGGAAGAAACTTGAAGGTATAAATATGGGAAAGAAAAAGGTTATACATTTTACTCAGATAGTTGCAAAACGATGTCTAGAATTGACATGTTTATGGTATCCAAATCACTGCTATCAGATATAAAGGAGATAGAAATATTACTAAAAGTAACATCAGACCACAATCTGGTTATCTTAAAGATAAAGGAAAATAGAATGGTATTGGAGAGTAAATGAAGATCTGCTTAGAGATGAAGGAATAATAAAACAAATAAAAGAGGAGATAAAGTGGTTCTTTAAAAAATGAAAAAGAAGATACAGCAACAAAAATGTTATGGGATACAAGCAAAGTGGTGGTAAGAGGATTGCTTTTGAAACTAGGAACAGAAAAAAAGAAAATAAGAGAGGGAAAAAGATATAACAAAGGAAATTCAGGAAAAAATGAGGGAAAGACCAACAAATAAGAAATTAGAAATGGAAATTAGCCTATTGCAAAAGGAACTAAAGAAAGAATTGGATAGAGAATTAGAGACAAAGATGAAATTTTGTAGACAGAAATTATTTGAAGAGGCAAATAAACCAGGAAAATGGTTAGTGCAAAAATTAAAGAAAGAAAAGGAAAAAAGATTAATAACAGAAATAAGACATGAAGGGAAAATATATAAAGAGCAAGATTGCTAAAAGAAATATTTAGCAAATACAATAAAAACTTGTATAAAGAGGAAAAAATAGGTAGAAAACAGCAAGAAAAATTAGAAAGTATTTGGAAAAACAAAAATTAGAACCTTTAATGAAAATGCAACAGGAAAAACAAAGCTCTGATAACATCAGAAGAAATAAGAGAAAGTATAAAAAGAGTGAAAAGCAGAACTACCCCAGGTCCAGATGGATTACTGGTAAATTATTACATGAATTTGAAAAAGAACTAATTCAATATTTAAATAAAGTTTATATCAGCACTGGGAAAGAAAGAAAACTAGAGTCAATGAATGGGGCAAACATAGCCCTAATATTAAAAGAAGGGAAGGGTGAGACAGAACCAAAAAATTATAGACCAACTGCACTGCTAAATAATGATTATAAGATCTTAACATCAATCTTAGCAGAAAAACTAAAAATGGTATTAAATGAAATAATACACCCAGACCAAAATGGCTTTTTGCCTAGTAGACAATAAAAGACAACCATAGAAGTGTGATGGACATAATGGAGTACTATGAGAGTCATAATGGGAAAAAGGCTGCATTAGTATTCATAGATGCAGAAAAAGCGTTTGACAACATGAGCTGGGAGTTTATGAAGCAAATGTTGAAAAAAAATGAACATCGGAAATAACTTTTTAGGATGGATAAAGCAATTATATAAAGATCAGTTGGCCTGTATATTGATAAATGGAGTAAAAATAAAAAATCAAAGCTATAAAGTAAAAGCACATGCCAATGATATAGTTGTATTTTTAGAAGACCTGCTACATAGTATGGAAGAATTAATTAAAATGTTAGAGAAATTTGGAAAGGTGGCAGGATGTAAAATTAATAAAGATAAAACATCAATGACAAAAAAAGGAAGAGAAAGAATTAAATGAGTTATCAGAATTTAAGATTCAAAATAAAGTAAAATATTTAGGCATATTGATAACAAAGAGAAACAGAGACCTTTTTGAGAATAACTACAAGAAAAAATGGAATGAGATGAAAAGAGATTTAGAGAGGTGGACAAAACCACAACTGATGATGTTTGGAAGAATTTCAGTTATAAAAATGGACATTTTACCTAGATTTATATTTCTGTCTCAAAGCTTACCAATTATCATAAATGAAAAATGTTTTATAGAGTGGAAAAAAGAATTAGCTAAATTCATTTGGGCAGGCAAAAAAACAAGGCAAAAATGGAATGTATTAATAGATGTTAAAGATAGGGGAGGTATGGAAGTACTGGACTTAAGGATGTGCTATTATGCCTGTGGACTGGATAGTTTTACAAAATGAAAGAGTGTTAAGATTAGAGGGTCATAACATAAGGTATGGATGGCATGCCTATCTGATATATGGGAAAATAATAAATAAAGAGTTCAATAATCATTATGTTAGAAGAGGACTGCTGAAAATATGATTACAGTGTAAAAGGAAGTTCTATAATAAAATACCATTCTGGACCTCCTCACAAGAGGCTCACTTTGGTAGATTTAAAGATCTAGGAGAGCAGTGGATAACATATGAGCAATTGGTAAAGGAAGATTTCAGGATAAAATCTAGAGAAGAATTAGAGAAAGAGGAAATAATGATAGAATGGTTTCCACATAAACAATTAGAGGAGAGACTAAAAATAGACCTTAAATTGGAAGGAATAGAAAAATTAAAAATGAATTAGATAAAATAATTTTTGAAACAGAAAAGAAAGAACTTCACATCAGAAAAGAAAAAGATTGCAAAATTTTATGAAATTCTATTAAAAAGAGAATTAGAACAAGAATGTATAAAGGAAACAATGCTCAAATGGAGTCAATTTATCCAGTATAACATCAAATTAGAAGAATGGGAAAAATCATGGAACAGAACTAATAAATTTACATTAATACAAAATTTAAAGGAGAACTATTATAAAATGTTGCATATGTGACATTTAACACTCATAAGATTATCCAGAATGTATGAGAAAGTAAATAAGATATGTTTGAAGTGTAAAAAAAAATTGACAGATCATACTACCACATCTGGTGGAATTGTACAAATGCAAAATATTACTGGAAGAGGATTCATATAGCAATAACAGATATATTAGGTATAAGCTTTCAGATGAAATAGAGATGTATTTATTGAATATGACACACATGGTGGAGAAAGGAGTAGAATGAAAATATTCAAAACTAGTGTTATATATGGTAACAACAGCAAGGTTGCTATGTGCACAAAAATGGAAATCATGTCAAATCCCAACAATAGAGGAATTATTAAAAAAAATTAATGGATATGAGAGATGAAGATAGATTGTCAAGAAAAAAGAGAAGAAAAGAATATTACGGAAGAAGAAAACTGAGAATTAGTAGTAAAATACTGGAAAAGAAAGGTAGAGAAAGAGAAAAAAATAATGAATAAGATAAGAATGAGAAAGAAGAGTAAAAAGAACTTTAGCATGGGAAAAATGAGTAAAGGAAAGTGGGGAAAAAAGAGAGAGAATAAAATAAAATAAAATAAAATAAATAGAAGAGTAAGGTAAATACAAGAAAATCCAAAGGGTAAAATAGCATGGGCATTAGGAGACAATATAACCACACAGGGTAAAAATAGGTAAAACTAAACAGGAAGAAAGACAGAAAGGGAGGATGAAGGAAGTGAATGAGGTGTTGACTGATATGATAGTAAGTACAAAGTAGTGTTTATATATTCATGTTTATTTTTATGTACATCTGAGATCATTGTTTCATGTTTTTGTTTACGGTTTAATGCATGAGTAGGCAATCTTTCCCCTTTAAGGGCCGAGGGACTTCAGCTCCCAGAATCCCAGGAGCTATTGGCCAACATGGGACTATTGGCCAACATGGCTGAGGCTTCTGGGTGCTGAAGTCCCTCGTCCCTTAAAGGGGAAAGGTTGCCTACCCCTGGTTTAATATATAGGTTGAATGGTGAATGCAAGAAAGTGTGATTGTAATTGGTTTTTATTGGAAATAAAGTTATAAAAACCAGAATAAAATCAGCCACTTTAGTAACTAACCAACTAACTAAAACTAACTAAATATCAACACAAGAACTCTTAGAATTCAGAGACATAGCTGGGTTAGTCTGAAATATCAGCATGCAAAGGGATCTTATAGCACCTTTGAGAGAAGAAATTGTAGCATAAGCTTTCATAGACTTGGGGCTTTAGCACAGGATAAACTGTTGCACAATGCATGGCTCGACTCTTCCTTTGTTGCATTGTATTTCCATCATCATTGGATCACATTTTTTCATTGGTGGGAAAAACTTGTTAATGGCTGCAATGTTGCTGCTGCTCAGCTATTGCTTCTGGTGCAATAGTTTCGTTAGGCTGCATTTATACTATTACAGGAGTCCTGTGTTGAGTGGGCATGATTCTCCTCTTGTCCCCTTCCCTGTTTACAAGCAGGGTGAAGTCACTCCACTTCCAGTGACTGGACAAAGAGGGCACTATGGAACACAGGAACAACATTGCTTTTACTCTGTTCCCCAGTATTTTTAAATTTGTTTTGCTATAATTGTACAATTGTGCTACTGTGGCAGTTTGCCAGTATGCTTCAATTAGCAATTACAGCAAAACAATTTTTTAAAAATAAAATAAATACTTGGGAATGGAATAGAAGAAACTATTGTGAACTAAGAAATGGGTAACTACACTATGCACAGATGTGTATGAGGTGGGCAGATTATGAGCCACATTGATTATGTATGTGATTTCAATCAGAAGAGTGAAATGCTGGCAGCACGAAGCATCAAAACTGCACAGTTGTGCAATTGTGTGTGTGTGGGGAGACCCAAACAAACAGGACACATACGCTACATACAGCAGATACGGGAAGGAAGGCAGGGTCAGGGAGGCAATGTTGAAGACTGATTATGGGAATGTGTCTCACCAAAGCAGCACCATGGTGGTATTACAGAGAAGCTGTGATAATGATTGTTTCCATACTGGTATGTTTCTGTTTGCTTAAACAATGTGATTGCTGCAATAGAAGAGGGTGGTGTGATAAAGCCCTTCGTCTACTTCTTTAGATGCATCTGAAGAAGTAGACCAAGTCTATGAAAGCTTATACTACAACTTCTTTCACTCAACTTAGTCTCAGAGGTGCTACAAGACCCCTTTGCATACAAGAAAGCTTAAACACTAAGGATCCTCAGATAATCTTAAACACATAAAACATAACACTGGCTTCAGAGAGGCCCTCTGGAGAAAGTGTTTCAGAATTGTTACTGGCACTGAAAAGGCCCTATCTCTACTAGCATGTAAAAATTACTTCTTTGGACTCCAACTCCCAGCATGACCCAGTCACTAGCTATGCTGGCTGAGGGATCCTGGAAGTTATAATCCAAAAAAATAGCTTTTTCCAAGCTCCATTTATACCTCCTTGGATGGAGTGCTTTGAGAAGGAGTGCTTTGAGAAGTCTGTGAAATGGAGTCTTGTCAATAATCTGGCTCCAAGCCATGAGTACTTAACATAGTGCAAATATATTTCTATTGTAGCCACTTAACACTTCAAGTAGTACAAAATACATTAGTATTGAAGAGATGCCAAACTTCTCTTCTGTTGTGCTTGCAAATGAGAACATAAGGAGGGATCAAACTAAAATTCCCAATTGTCAGAGGTAAGAGAGCTGAACTTGCCCCCTGGGACACTTTGGAATACTGCATCCTGCTCCCATTACACCAATCATTAAAAAATGTAAAAAACATTTTGCCCTCAAAACAATGGGATTGTTGTCAACTTTTTGGAGGGTCCTTTTAGGTTTAGTAAAGGATTTTTTCACAACAGGAAGTGACCTGAAGGGAGTTTGGGACATCTGCTGATATTTTACTTTTATTTAAAATTTTGGGAAGTTTTTGAACCCTAGGGATTACAAAAATTGCCCTGTGGGCCACATCAGACCCACAGGTTGTAACTTTCTTCCCCTGATCTACAGTAGTCCATCATTCTTTTCCCCACAATAGCCACGCAGATCCTTTGGGTAAATCACAAGCATAGTAGTAATAAAATAGCACTCCTTGGGTTAGTCTACACAATTAAAATTATCCTGATAGAATGCATATAGAATGTGATCTGCCCATTTGTGATTCAAATGCGCTGAAACTTTTTTTTTTGGGGGGGGAAGCAAAAAATCTGAAGATAGAGCTAGCACAAGTTTGACCGTAGTGTATGGAAAGATGTGCATTATTGAACATGTGGCTGTTGGATTATTTGCACTGCATCACATTTTGGCAGAAGGTGAATGGATGGGCATTTCTTTATCTCACTTTTGAAAACAATGGGCATTTAAATAGTTAAAGGGGAGGAGGAAATATGCAAATAGTTCTTCAGCTCTGCATCTCCCCCTCCTTTCCTCCAGTTATTAACTCTTTCTGTCTCGTTAAACCTCCTGATATGCTGCTTTGCTAAAGCAACAAGGAGAAATAAACATTTGCTTTCCCCCCACTTCCCCCAGTTATACTGGGGGGACATGGAGCAATGACTGACCATCCACCACTTTGGCCTGTGGCTTGGAAGGTATCTTGTGGGAGCCTTCCTGGTGGGAGGGAGAAGAGAGAGTGGGAACACCAGTGAAGGTTTTGCATGTTTTTTGTTCTGAGAGAAAAGACAGACACTACATTTTTTGATGAAAAACTTATTTAAAGCTGAGATCATATGACACCAGCAGCAATAGGTAACAATGCAAGCAGAAGTGCGTATGTTCTCCCCTTAATTGACAGCTGCATGTGGCTGGAGTAATATGCATATATGCAAATAGGTACGAACATGCTCAGAGACATGTACACAATTGAACGTCAATGTGAAAATGTGAAAATCCACACCAGTTCACGCAGTACATCTATGTGTAGACCAGCCTCTGATCTCCCTAAAGAGATTAGTCTACCACAGTGGTTGTTAACCTGGGTTCGATCGAACACCAGGGGTTCAGTGAGTCAGTCTCGTGGGGTTGGCGGAAGTCAAGACACACATCCAATTAATATGATTCGTGATGACACACCCCGCTCGTCCATCATTGGCTGCAGGTGATAACCTGTATACTTTTTATATTTATATGCCCCATCCAACCAAACCAGCTTGCCCCGCCTCCACCAACAGAAGTGGCCCTCTGATTGGCCGTGTGGCGTGATTGACAGCGCAGAGGCCCACTCCCCTCACCGGATGGTGCTGACGGTCCGTCTGTATTGGCGGTAGAAGGGTTTGGTGAATGCGTAAGAATCGTAAGAAGGGTTCGGTGAATGCGCATATGAAACTGGTGGGGGTCAGTACCTCCAACAAGGTTAAGAACCACTGGTCTACCAACTTACTCAGCTAACATTAGTGAACAGATTCCACAAGCCTGATATTTGTCTGGAGCGTGTCCAAAGGAGGGCGACCAAAATGGTGAAGAGTCTGGAAACAATGCCTCGTGAGGAGAGACTTAGGGAGCTGGGTATGTTTAACCTGGAGAACAGATGGTTAAGACGATAACCCTGTTTAGTATCTGAAGGGGTGTCATACTGAGAATGGAGCAAGCTTGTTTTCTGCTGCTCCAGAGAATAAGACCTGGAACAATGGATGCTAGCTAGGTGGAAAAGGGATTCCACCTCAACATTAGGAAGAACTTCCTGACAGTAAG
>JAIPUX010001232.1:148345489-148368802 GCA_020142125.1 Phrynosoma platyrhinos | reverse complement strand
TATCAGGATGCTGCCCGCTTCTAATTTTAAGCTGGCTCAGGTAAGCCACTTTATATCATTACGCGATAATCTTGTAGCTTTAACTGTACTTATGCACTCAAGGCCACAGCAAAAAGTTTCCAAGAATTCAGGAATGCATCCAAGTTTCATACCTGAGTCTTCAAGGGGAATACATTCACATCCATTCCCCTGAATCCCTAGTCTACTGATTTGCTTCTTGATGGAAAAAGAGCACCTCTGCCTTGTCTAGATCAAGTTTCAAGTTGTTCACCTTCATCCAGCCCAAGGGTAGGCAACCTTTCCCCTTTAAGGGCCGAGGGACTTCAACTCTCAGAATCCCAGGAGCTATTGGCCAACATGGGACTATTGGACAACATGGCTGAGGCTTCTGGGAGCTGAAGTCCCTCAGCCCTTAAAGGGGAAAGGTTGCCTACCCCTGATCCAGTCCATTACTCAAGACAGGGACCTTTACAGAACCAAAACAGTTTTCTTGGATTGGGATGGAGAAGAGCAATCAAGGTGGATGTCATCTGCATACTGATGACACCAGACCACTAAACGCCAGACAACATCTCCCAGTGTATTTTAAATAGCACTGAGGCAGAACTGAGCCCAAGAGACCATATAGACCATTGGCCAAGGTTCTATGCCGATATAGGGGGGTTGCAGGCTGCCAGAAATAGTGCAAATTGAGTCCACTTTTAGGGTTAGGATTAGGGAATCATGGGAACTGTATTTTATTGTGGCACAAGAGCTCTCTGACAGAGAAGAATCAATGTCTCAGAAAAAAAAACAATTCCCATGATTCCCTAGCACTAACCCTAAACCTAAAAGTGGACTCAATTTGCACTATTTCTGGCAGTCTGCAACCCCCCATAGTAAATTACTGCACTACACTCTTATAGCACTGCTATCCCACTTTAATTGCTCTGGCTGCCTCCTGTTACATTCCGGGATTTGAAGTTTAGGGAGGGGGCTTTTATAATTCTCAGCCAGAGAGCTCTTAGGCCTCACTGAGCTACAAGTCTCAGAATCCAACAGGAGGCAGCCAGAGCAGTAAAACTAGAATAGCAGCATTATAAGAGTGTAGTGTTGTAATGTGGCCACATGTTCAGGAGACAAATCAATCAATTTTCCCCCTTTTCTTTGTGAAGAGGCAGACAGATCCAATGTGAAGTTGCAAAAATGAAACCATTCTGCATGTGTAAAACATACATACAAGGCAGGTTATCTTGCATTTGGAACTGGAGCCCCCTGTATTGTAGGACCTAATTCCAGAAGGAATTAACTTCACAGAACAAAATTGCTTGTCTTGCAAAAGTGCGTATGTGTGTCTGTTTGGGGTGGTGGTGATATTCAGGATCATACTTGTCTCTGCCTCTGGACTTTTTTCTAATTTGGCATTTCTGGCAGGTACACAAGTACCTAAACATGTTCTGGTATGTTTTATAGGCTTTAAAGAAGGCAATCATACTGCTGAAGGACCAGCACAATCTCAAAGCTAGCTTTTTATTCAAGAAAAATTGCCACCTCATTGTCCAGACTTTTTGGTGACAGTGATGTCATAGTGCTACGGTCCCTCAACACAATGAAATTTTACATTCATCTAAGCTTATTTGCATGCATAGCTAATTTCCATTTCATCTAGCAAATCCTCAAAGGTACACCAGTTCCTTTACATACTTTCTTCAATGAAATATCTCCTCACATTGGCATTGTGTGCATGATGCCTCATTCACCCAAAAGTTGAAAAAGTTACTTTTGGGGACTACACAGTTCCCAGAATACCCCTAGACACAATGGCCATGCTAACTGAGGGGACTCTGGGAAATGTAATACAGAAAAGTATGTTTCCTGAGCTCTGTCACAGCACATATCAGGGCCCATCCAGACAGACTGGGGAAAAACAGAAAGTCCTTTGGTTTTGTTCCTGTCTTTCTAAAAAAAAAAAAAAAAAAAAAATAGAGCTACATTATGTTATCCACATCCTGGAGTATTCCCAGGAAATTCCCGGCACTTTCTTTTATTCCCATGTACCATGTTAAATTAACCCAATATTTCATGAAATGAAATGTACCTCTCCATAGCTATCTATCTGTGTTATCCCAGAACTAGCTAAGATGGTTGCCACCAAGGAACATAATAACTGTTCCCAAGCCATCAGATCCAACAGAGATCTAGCAATGCTTGGAGTGTGGTGGAGTCCCTTCCTTGGAGGTCTTTAAGTAGAGGCTGGATGGCCATCTGTCGAGGATGCTTTAATTGGGAGTTCCTGCATGGCAGGGGGTTGGACTGGATGGCCCTTGTGGTCTCTTCCAACTCTATGATTCTATGATTCTAGCAATCGAAGAAAAATGATTCTTTTTTTTTAAAAAAAAATCTTCAATAGTAGAAAATAAATACATATACACACATATATTCCACACATACCTTATATCAAAATTAACAATTGAACATCAACAAGAACATATAAACTAATAAAGATAAAACAATAAACACAACACAACACATATTTCAATCATTACCTCCCGATTGCTTGTATTCATCCTTTTTCAGTTAATCAAGTAATATCCTTGGTTTTCTTATCAGTGTATTTAATCTTGCCATCACTGTACCTACATTTCCCCCTCTTTCTCTTTCTCTTTTTGTCCATTACCTTTCAAATCTGTATGAAAGTATCAATTAGATGTTTCTTAAGGTTTTTTTTAATTGTGATATTTCCAAATTGCAAATTGTTGCTTCTGAAAAGAAAAATGATTCTAATGTTTAACTACAGTGGGACCTTGGTATCTGTTGGGGATCTGTTCCAGACCCCACCATGGGTACCAAAATCTGCAGATGCTCAAGCCCACTTTGTCTCCAATGGTGGCACGTCCACCACCATTATGGCAGTGCGGCCCCATGCACGCGCCACAACTGGGGACAACAGGGGCTATCCCTAATAGTGGTGCAGCCACATGCATGTGTTGCCATTGGGGACAATGCAGGCTTACTGTCAGCAGATGCTCAGATGTGTGGATGTCAAGTCCACAGATACCAAGGTCCCACTGTACTATAATCTTCCTAATGCATTACAAAACTTTGAATATGGCTTCTTCTGCACTGGCAAAAAAACCAGTTTCTATCCAGTGCTGTCTATTTGCATGGCACATGACAACTTCTGATGAAATACTACAGTTCTTCCCTATTAGCCCAACTTTGCTTGGAGTAGGGAAAATAGTGTGAAGCCCCAGTGTTTGAACAGAATGCGCACTTTTGATTTGTAATATACTATATGAGGAGAAAAGACCTTTAGTTGTTATTGTTAGCTGCCCTTGAGTTGACCTCGACTCACAGCAATTCTACATATGAGACATCTCCAAGACCCTCTGTCCTCCATTGCTCTGCACAGGTCTTACATATTCAGGCTCGTGACTTCCCTGTTGAGTCTATCAATCTCATATGTGATCTTCCTCTCTTTCTACTGCCTTCACCTTTCCCTAGCATTATTGTCTTTTCTAGTGAGTTATGCCTTCTCATGATGAGGACAAAGTACAACAGCCTCAGTTTGATCACATTGCCTTCCAGGGAGAGTTCAGGCTTGATCTGTTCAAGGACTGATTTTCTATCTTCTTGGCCATCCACGGATTTGCAGCAATCTTCTCCAGCATCAAATCTCAAATGAGTTTATTTTCTTCTTCTCTGCTTTCTTCACTGTCCAGCTTTCACAACTGTACATGGCGAGGGGAATACTATGGCTTGGGTAATTCTACATTTGGTGCTCAGTTGTATATCTTAATTCTTTAGGATCTGGTCTAGTTCTTTCATCACTGCCCATTCCATTCCTAGTCTTCTTCTGATTTCTATTCTGAACAACATTTGATCCAATGTATGGGAACTCTTTAACTATTTCAATTTCTAAACTGTCTAGGTTGAATTCATCATCATTTATTTACAATCATAGACCAAAATAAAGGTTGAATTTATATAGATCCTCCATGGTCATAAATATTATTTTCTTTATGCAAAGACCTCAGTGAAATGCTATTCCAATTACCATTTGCCCTAGCATTCTTTTAGTTGGATCTTTGGGGCTGAAAATGAGAAAAAATATTTCCAAATTTAGTTTAAATGTGATCTACATTATGCTACATCCAAATGAGACCATAAAAATCTGGTGAATTCCATGGAACTTTCTTTGCATGAACGTGCTTAGTAGAATTGCTCTGGACAATTAAGCACAAATCAAACCTTGACACTTCCACTTTGAAATGGAGCTAGGGAAGGGCTACAGTTACCCATATCTCATATCCTGCATCTCCATGTGGAGATAAAAACTAGGGGATTCATATGATCATAGAACTTAAGAGTTGGAAGGAACCACAAGGGCTATCCAGCTTATGCTACCAACTTCTGTCTTTCAGTTAGTCTCAGTGGTGCTGCAAGATCCCTTTGCATACTGATTTTCCAGAATAACACTGCTATGTCTTTGCATTAAAATGCATCTTTGATACTCAAAAATAAATGATCCCATAAACAACCATAAACCTAATAATCTTAACCCACGGTTGCTCTTAGGTTACTTTAACACAATATATAGTTTTCTTCATTGGGAACTATCAGAATCTCTTCAATCATTAGCCAGTTCAGAAAGATTTGTGTATCTTCCATCTTTGTAAAACCTTTTGCAGCACTTAGAATCAGAGAATCATAGAGTTGGACAAGACCACAAGGGCCATCCAGTCCAACCCCCTGCTATGCAGGAACTCACAATCAAAGCACCTCTGACAGATGTCCATTCAGCCTCTGTTTGAAAACCCCTAAAGAAGGAGACTCCACCACACTCCAATCTAGTCCACTATTGAATCACTCTTACATTTAAAAAGTTATTTCTAATATTTAGTGGAATCTCTTTTTTTATAATTTGAATCCACTGGTTTGTGTCCTAGGAGTTGTAGAGCAAAGCTCTGATTCTGCAAAGAAGAGCTTGCTCAAATGCCCTATTATTCAGAAACCATGCAGAAGGAATGCTCAAGCCTGGCCCTAAGACATTCTAAAATGGATCTGCACATAGGATCACAAGACAGGACCTTACCATTGCTAAACACTGAACAAACAGTGTTGTTACACTGGCAGTGCAGGTATGTGAGTTGAGGCAAACACATAGTCACAAAGGGAGATCATAGCACCATCCCTTTGTAGCCAAATTCCTTGCCTATTGGCAGGATTATGAAGAAAGTTCAAAGACTAAACCAAGGAATTTGAGATCATCAGCCCTTGTTCTTTTTATCAAATATCTATGATTATAATTCTTCTCTAGAGGTCAATGACAGCTCACTGGAGTTCCACAGTACAGCAATGTTTTCCCTTAAATTATGACTGGGGGACCTATGACTCTCCAGATGTGGTTGCTGGATTCCAATTTCCATCACTCACAGTCAGAAGAGTCAACTGACTAGGTTGATGACATCTATAATTCAGCAAGATAGAGGTCCTCATATTCTTCACCCTTAACCTGAAATGCTAATAAACTTAATGGTAATACACAGGGAAGGTTAGATATAGCAACCCTGTCACACAGGTATACAGAATGTATGTTATAAAAATGAAAAATTGACATGCTCGAATAATTTGTAGATTTAGATGCTAGTGTGGTGTAGTGGACTGAACACTGGACTACGACTCTGGAGACCACAGTTCGAATCCCAACTTCACCATGGAAACCCACTGGGTGTCCTTGGGCAAGCCACATACTCTGAGCCTCAGAGGAAGGCAAAAGCAAATCTCTGAAAAAAATCTTTTCAATAAAACCCCATGCTATGTTTGTCTTAGGGTTGCATAAGTTAGAAATGACCTGAAGGCACACAACAACATATATATATTCTACAACCAATATATATCATTCTTGTGATAGCAGTCTACTGGTTGTTATTTCATTAACCATCTCTATTTGCATCCCTGGCAAAGTTTACCCAAATCTAATTGTGGAATGAGTTCTGCCTGATGTAAATATCTGTGCTCTCTTACAGTTTCTCAAACATTTGTGCCAAAATAAATTGATTTAACAAAAGCCCCCACCTCACCTCTTTTATATCCAACAATAATCTTTAAGCATTCATTATACTAGAGAACCTCTGATTGTTTCCTCATGAGTGGGTGAAAGTGGAATAGCAATAGCAATAGCACATTTCTATACCGTTTACTGGTGTACTAGGCAGTTTACAATGTAAGCTAATTGCCCTCAACAAGCTGGGTACTCATTTTAGCAGCCTATGGAAGGATGCCGGGCTGAGTCAACCTAGAACCCCTGCCTGGTATTGAACTCTCAACCTTGTGGTTTGTGAGTGAGTGGCTGCAGTATAGGCATTTGACCACTGCACCACCAGGGCTCCTTGAGGGAAAGAAATGGAAACACATGATTAAAAGGGTATGAAGGAGAAATAATAACAGGAAGAGGGAAATCAAAGGAGATGAAGAAGGTAGAGTTTGGAAATTTTATTTTGTTATATTACAACTCCCAGAATCCCCCAGCCACTGCAGTCCAACAAAATAATTTTTCCAAGCTATGAGAAAATGTTGTTGAGAATAAGCATAGGAGACTACAATAAGAATCAGAAGAGAGCAGGTGGCTCCAGTGTTAATCTGGGACCACTGACGTTAATGGTTAAGCTTACCAAGTAGTTGACTTCTGTTGGCCAGAATGCTGCTCAGCTGGTGCACACTCATTGTTGTTGTTGGCATTTGCCTGGGCTTGAAGCCTGAATCTGCAGGTGGCTCTCTCAGGGTCTGTTACAACCCTAGTGTGAAACCACTTCTCAAATCTGAAGAATATGTATAAGGAAATAGCTGTTGGGAGGTGGCCTCTCTGGGCGTTTCCTGCTAAATAAAATAAAATAAAATTAGACCACTCACCCACCCACCCACACACTCAAAATAACCAGGTCTGTGTACAATAGCCAGGCACTTCACTTCTGTGAAGATGAAATATGAGCTTGTTGTTTTTTTTTTTAAAAATCTACATACTCTAAAAACTAAATGCATCAAACGAAACACACATTAAACTACATTAAATCAAAATGCAAAGAAAAAATAAAATTAAACATAAAAGTCAGTACAGACTATACTATAACATTATATATTGAACAAAAAATGAAATAAAATAATAACTATCTTTCTGCACTTTTATAGGTAATTCTTATGCTTCTAGCTCCTTCTTTATAACCTAAAATGTTACCCTTCAGCTATAAATATAACATATTAATAATCAAAACCAATAGTCATCACCCTCATTCTTTCTCAAAAAGTCTATTAGGGATTTACATTCTTTCAAAAAAGTTACCAACAACTTTTCTCTAATCAAAACTAACAATTTATCCATCTCTGCTAACTTATTCATTTTTAGCAGCTATTCTTCTTTTGTAGGTAATTTATAACTCTTCCAATTCTGAGCATATAATAGTCTTGCTACTGTGGATATATATTGTAGTATTCTTCCATTGTTTCCATCCAACAGGCCCAGAATAAAAAGTTCAGGCTTTAATTGTATAGTAGTCATTAGTATTCTCTGTATCAATGAATGTATTTGCAATCAATACCTTTTAGGTTTTTTATAAGTCAACCACATATGAAAAAGTGTCCTATCTTGTTTTTGACACTTCCAGCAAACATTCAAACTCCTTTGTACAGCTTAGACATTTTTTCAGGAGTTATGTACCACCAATAAATTATTTTAAAAAATTATCCATAAGATTACAACATAAAATAAATTTCAAACCCTTTGACCACATCTTTTCTCACTATTTCATTTGTATATTGTAACCAAAAGTCTTTTATTTTATCATGTAACCCTTCACCTATTGATTTTTTGTATCAAATTTCAACAATTGTTTATACATTTTATCCATCACCTGTTCATCATTTGAACATACAGTGGGCACTTCCTATACACAAGGGATCCATTCCAGAACACCCCCCCCCCCAAGTATGGGAAAAACCGTGTACACTCAAATCCCATTGGTTTGTATGGTGGTGCGTTCTCCAACATTTCCTGAGATCTCAACCACTTTTTTGCCTGTTGTTTCTTTTCCATAAAAAGTGTTCTATACTGAGACCCATAAAGGCATTTTCTGACATAGCCTGGGTTTGTACTTATTCCATATTCTGAGCAAGGTATAGCTCACATAGTGATTATTAAAATCTACATTCACTTTCACCTAATCATACTGTATGTATCCATGCCATCCAAACCTCAGGTCATGACTTTCTAGTTCCAAAAGGCTTTTATCCATTATTTTAACCACACTAAACAGGTAAAGACAAAGGTAAAGGTATTCCCCGTTGACAAGGATGTCAAGTTGTGTCCGACCGTAGGGGACGGTGCTAATCTCTGTTACTAAGCTGAAGATCCAGCATTGTCAGAGACTATTCTGTGATCATGTGGCCAGCATGATTGCAAAGGACACTGTTTACCTTCCCACCAAAGTGGTACCTATTTATCTACTTGCATTTCCATGCTTTTGAACTGCTGGGTTGGCAGAAGCTGGGACTAGTGACAGGAGCTGACCCCATCATGCAACACCCAGGTCCCGAACTGCCAACCTGCTTATCTTGCAGTTAACACTAAATAACAGGCAGCAAAATATAGCTTCAAGTTAGGTAAACACAAACCTCCTCTTAGCTTCTCATCTTACAATATCTTTTGGTTTTTTGCCTTATCTTATAAACTTAGATACATCTTTCTGCTATTATTTAAATGGTAAGCCACTTGTCAGTATTTGTACGGCCTGAAACAGAAACAACATTCAAGGTAACACATTCATCTTTAGCACTGAAATTTTCCCTAACCAGTCTCTCCCACCTCAACATATCTTTCTTAATTCCATTCTACATTTTCACATAATTACTTTGAAATAAAATATAATTCTTGTTTGTCATGGTGATACCCAAATATTTTACTTTCTTCTCAACTTTAAAACCAAACTTTTCCACCAATTCAGAACAGAATGTTTTTAGTCAACCTCACTGACTTTTGTTTATTAATCTTATATCCAGCTAGACTCTCAAATTCTTTTTCATTTTCCCATTAAAATTCTTACAGACCCCAGTGGATTCTGCAAAGTTAACACCAAATCATCAGCACATTCTCTTAACTTGTATGTTTCTTTTAAAATTCTTATACTTTGATTTTCTCATCCTCATATCTCTATTCAAGATTTCTAGCATGATAATATACAAAAGAGATGATAATGGACTTGTCTTTTCCCTTTTTGTATCTCACATGGATTATATACTCTCCATTAACTATTATTTGAGCTTTTTTCATTGAATAGATTAGTCTAACCCACTTAATAGAATTATCTCCAAAAGCCATTTCTTCCAAAACGCTAAATAAAAACATTCAGTTCAGATTGTCTAAGGCCTTTTCTGTATCCCAAACTATCAATGAAGTTTGTTTCTCATTATGTCATTTTGCATAGTCCCTTATGTTCCCACAAACACAGCCTATGAGGGCTGCATTTTGCCCACCCCTGCCATAAGTGGATGCTCTGGTATGTGCCCCCTCTACTACTATCTGAAGTGCTGCTAGTTAGTAGAGGAAACATACCCTTCTCATATATGCATCTGAGGAAGTAGACTGAAGTCTATGAAAGCTCATGCTGTCAACTTCTTTATTTCAGTTAGTCTCAAAGGTGCTACAAGATCTCTCTACATACATACCCTTCTCAGTACTTCCAGGGCTTGTAAAAAGGGACCGCCTCCTCCCATATAATCCTCCCCGCACTCTCCGGTCCTCTGGGAGGAATCTGCTACAGCCCCAAAAATCGAGGCTTGTGGCTACCTCCCAGAGGGCTTTTTCAATCGTCGCCCCCAGACTCTGGAACGACCTGCCGGATGAGATCCGTCTATTAACATTGTTAACCAGCTTTAAAAAGGCAGTCAAGACAGATCTCTTCCGGCAGGCCTTTCCAGATTAATGTCCCGGCCTCGGGTAATTCCCCCAATGTTGCTCACGTGGCCCCATCTAATGATGGATGAGCTCCATTGTGTAGGCCATAGATGTTCTGTAGTTGTTAGCAGTTGGTTTTTTGGTTTTAACTATTGGAACTGGTTTTAACTTTTATTGTAATTTTAATTTATCTAAATTTAATACTGTTTTAAGGGGGAGGGAATAACTTTTGGATTTTATGTATTGTATACTGTTTTATTGTTGTAAGCCGCCCTGATTGGGTTTTCCCAAAGGGCGGGATAGAAATAAATTTTATTATTATTTATTATTATAAAAATTACTTTATGGATTAAAACTCTGAGGATTCCTCAGCCAGTCTGACCAGTAACTTTTTCAAGCTCTGATGGGCACACAGCAAACTACCTTATACAGTTGGCCCTTTGGATCCATGGGGTTTTTGTTCTGGGACCCACCATAGATATGAAAAACCATGAATAATTGTGCCCCATATTATGAAACAGAGGTGACATGAATGCGCATGCTTCAGTGTGTCCAGATTCACATTGCTAACATTTAATAATATGGGGTGTAACGATCCACAGATGATCAAAATTATGGATCTGAAAAGTCAACCGTACTTTTGGGTAATCCATCTTTCTCAACTGACTTTCAATGGCTCCTCAGGATTTGAGTAGCGATCTTCCTTAGGCCTACTTGGGAGATGCCAGTGACAAAACTGGAATCTTCTGTAGCCAAACCATGTGTTCTACCACTGAATTTTGGTCCTTTTCACAGGGGTTTAGCTGCAGAGCAAAAAGTAAGGCCAGAGGGAAAAAAAAAGCCCAAAAATGGAGCAAAAAATAAGTCCATTGTCCTCCCGCCAACCCCATTTTTCTACAGTTCACAAATTCCTAGCATTGCAGAGAGCTAGATACTGCAAATTGTTCACCGTCAGAACTCTTCTGTTTGCTGTGTTTGTATTTCATGGAATCACAGAATCATAGAGTTGGAAGTGACCACAAGGGCCATCCAGTCCAACAGAAGGAATATATACAGAAGGAATCTGCTTCCAAGCTCTAATAAGTCAAAGTGGTTGAAATGAAACTTTCATTGACATAAATAGGACATTTAAATTCAGGTTTAATTAGACTGTGGAACAGACTATGGGCCTTTACAGACTGCCAGAAATAGTGCAACTTGAGGCCACTTAAAATGTCCTGGCTCAATGCTAGGGAATCATGGGAATTGTATTTTTCTGGGACACTGAGCATTCTCTGTCAGAGAGCTCTGGTGCCACAATAAACTACAGTTCCCATTTTTCCTTAGCCCTGAGCCAGGACAGTTAAAGTGGCCTCAAGCTGCATTATTTCTGGCATATAAAGGCCCTATGTCACATTCTCTCAGCTCCAGAAAACCCCATGATAAGTTCACCTTAGGGTCACCATAAGTCAGAAACAACTTGTGAAGGCACACAACTACACATAAACTAATGCTGTGGGATAAATGCCAGAAATTCTGATGTGGGAAAGAGACAAGTGATTTGGGTTGGAGAAACCTGTGGCCCTCCAGATGGTATTGGGCTACTTCTGGCCTTGCTGGCAGGGACTGTTGACTAAATAATAATAATAATAATAATAATAATAATAATAATAATAATAATAATAATAATAAATTTTTATATATACTTTTATATAAATTTTATCAAACAAATGACACTCACAACATGTGGAGGGCCACCTGTTCCTCAGCCCTGGTTTGATTGCATTGCAAGCCTTATTCTAAAGTGCTTTAATATCCACAACCTTTGATTGTGCTTGCCTATTGAAACAAGCACAATACAGGAAATACAGGAAAGCTTTTTTAAATTCAGAACAGACTTGATTTTTGAGAGAAACAATATTTCCAAAAAACATCAGTAGGGCCACATGTTCTGGAGTTTAGGTGGAAGTAGCCCGCCACTCTGTGGTATGTACTAAAAGATATGCAAAGCTGTTTGGTTTCCAAGGAGAAATGCAGAATGCAAATGTCATTAATAGTAGACATGAGGATATTGTGCAACTGTAAAAACGTGTAGCCTAGTTGACATGTGAATTCCCTTTCAAAAGAATACAGTCTTGCCTGGCTTTGAAAATAGAAATAAGGGACAGTCAAAATTCATAACATGCAGGGTTGACAGTCAGGAAGTGACTCAAGAAAATTTTGTTTTACTTAAATAGCAAATGAAATGAAATAGCATTGACTTCAGTTAATTTAGCCCTGTATTCTCTATAAAATTAAAATATTATCCACATTCATAAATTATATGATACTCACATTTGTCAATCCCAAACTATATGATTTTTTGGCATCTTGTTCATAAAAGTAAAAACTTTCTAATCCTCTAATAGGGGACATCCCTTATTATAAGTGACACCTGGCAGTGTTATAAGGGACAAGCTCTCCAGCCTAAAATAAGAGTCCTACCCAGGGGCATCAATAGAGGGGCACTGGGTGTGTATGGACCACACCAGGTGACACCTCAGAGGGAAATGTCACCTGGTGCACTGGAGGGTAGGGGCTGCCTTCTAGTATGGAGTTTACTGTTATGCCTCTCCATGAGTACACCAGGAATCCCAAAAACTGAAAGGGAAGGACCCGGTCCACCCACCTGAAAGCAGCTAGGAGGCCAGCCAGGATGCTGTTGGCATGCAAACTTCTGAAGAGCCCTCCTGTCACTGAATGGTGACTGGGCCACTTTGAGAGTTGCAAACAAAGTGAATAGATTGGAATAGCCTGGAACATGGATGAAGACCCTTTGGGAGGCCCCAGTCCACCTCCCATTGGTGACAAGGAGGCTGGCCTCTCTTATTCAGAGGCTCAATTAACTATGCATGACAAACTGTTCACCTGATGGCTCTGAGCTGCAGAAGGGCTTAAGTATAAGCTTTCCCCAGTAAGCGATCCACCTAAGAATTCCATCCTGCTTATCTGTGTTTGTGTGGTTGGTCCTTCCATCCCCACCATTCAGCATTACCTATCAGCATTTCAGACTCTGGCAGGGGCGCCAAAAAGTGTGCACCTGTTTCTCATCATAGGATTAATCCCAGACAGCCTCCTCTCTGGGGGCTTTGAGCACATGAATTCCTGGAGGCCTCTCCCTTTGCTGAATAGCAACTAGATGCCCTTTGGGACTTGAGAATATGTTTGCCCAGGACAAAGACAGTTCCTTTGAGTGCTCTGGTCCATCAGCTGTCAGAGATGAGGAGGCCAGCCTTTCTCTTCCACAGCAGCCCAATCTACTCTTGAGGGACCACTGGCCTGGCTGGGGTGCTGTGCCAGGCAGCCTAGGGGTGACAGCATGAATTACCACACTGGGGTGACACCAACCCTAGTGATGTCACTAGACTTACCTTATAATAAGGGGCATCTGGCAACCCTAACAGAATGGCAACTTGCTAGTGATTGATGGCCAGACTAGGTGAAATATCTTTCATGCTGTTAGCAACTGTGTAAGTGTCCTGCACACTCCTACTGCCAATCAATATGATGCAGTGAGGTGAAAGGGACTCTGGTGGATGAGGCTTTAACTTTTTCCCTTTTCTACCTGATTCATTCCCAAATTGAGACCAAGCTTAGGGACAGACCTGTGTAGTCAGAGTCAGAAGCAATTTTGGGTGAAGGTGAAGTCAACAGAAATGTACCAATTCAGACTCCAACTTCAAAATAAAAACTTATAACAATATATGTACTTTGCTTTCCTAGTCTTTATATATTCTTTAGCTATAAGGTAATAATAATATTCTGTTTTAATGTACTATTTTTGTATGTTTTTAACTGTATTTTTTTAAATGCTGTAAGCCACCCTGAGTCCCAGTCCTGGGAGAAGGGTGGAATAATAATAATAATAATAATAATAATAATAATAATGTATATCCTGTGTTACTATTAAAATCCTTTAAAAATGTATCAAGTGCATTGTTTGTTGCATATTTACTTTCATAGGGATTTAAGAAAAATTTCTTGTTCAGGAATTTAATCAAATAAATATATTTTATGTTATAGCTATCTAAGCACCTATGATGAAATGCCTTGTGCTACCACTTTATTACAGTAAAATTGTCATTACTGATTAATGTAGTTAGACAGTAGGGAAAAAAGAGGAGTTAAACTCAAAGGTCTGTCTTACCAACTCCATAGCCCTATCTCTCCTGTTGCATCAGAAGAAAGTCTTCCATATATTCTCCTACCACCTCCTGCTTTGAGTCTTGACATGGACTCAATACATAACTTGTCTAATTTGGGCTTGAATTGGACAGATTAACCCCATGTGAGATTGTAAACTATTGTTTTAACTCTAGTTTTTATTTCAATTACTTTTTTTGACAGACCTCCCACTTATGTACACTTCCAGTTGTTGAAGAATCTCAGAAGTTCAGTAGGAATGTGAGCAATCACACAAAGACTTGATTCAATGGTTCCAACCCACCCATGAGGCATATGGGAATCCATCATCTCATGACACCCACACCCTTAAAAGATAGGCAGTAGATTCCCAAATTTTGGTCCTCCAGGTGTTTTGGACTTCAATTTCCAGAAGCCCCAGCCACCGTGGCCAACAGTCAGGAATTCTGGGAGCTGAAGTCCAAAATACCTGGAGGACCAAAGTTTGGGAATCACTGCAGTAGAGGATAGAATATGGAAAGACACAGCCATAAGAAAAGTACTGGAGACAAACTGAAAAAACGTTGAAGCTTAGTGAGCCATTAATGCAGGTGAAAAAGGAGTACTAGTCCATTTGAAGGGCTTGTACCAAAGGAGGATCACTTGTGGAAATTATACCAAAGCTTGGGGAAAAATTACAGTTCTCAGCATCCAGGAGAGCTAGTGTATTTGGTGGTTTTGAGTGTTGTACTGGGACTCTGGGCGACCAGGGTTCAAATCCCTATTCACTCATGGGAAACCACTAGGTGGCGTTGGGTAAGTTATGCTTTTTGCCTAAGAGGAAGGCAATGGCAAGCTTCTTTGAAGTATTCTTGTCAAGAAATAAGTTAATCAAAAGTTCAGTTGTCTTGAAGACACATAACAATAACAAACCCAGAACCCACCAGTCACCATGGATTATGGCTTCTGACAGTTGTAGTCCAAAAAGGTAAATTTTCCAGACTTGCCTAAGACAACAGGCAGCTCTGTCACTTAATTATGCAAGAAGCTGGATAACATCGATAGCAACAACTTTGCACCAGGTGACCTGAAAATGCAAGTTGCTAGCTTTCTTGAAAAAAGCTGGCAATGGTTTTTGCTCTGAGTGAATTCTGAGAAACATTGTTTTAAGAGCCCTGAAAGTCTATGAAATATATGCATGTGGGGAAGGCATCAGAGTAGCAATGAAATGATGTTGTTGGACTGCAACTCCCAGCAGCCATAACTTAACATAACAAGTGATTAAAGATTATGGGAGATGCAGTCCAACAACATCTGAATGGCCACATTTCCTGGTTTCTACATTACCAGCTCAATGGTTCTGGGACTTTAAATGGCTTTCATCAGTTTTTACATACCAGCTACAATTATAACCTTTGAGTCTCTCCATTTAGACTATTTTAAAGAAATATATGTGGAGCTGCCCTTTAAAATGGTTAAAAATAGTCCCAAAACAGAGATGTAATTTTATTAACTAGGACTGGCCATTTCATTCATATTATGCCTGTTCTTTGCCAGCTGCAGTCTATTTCCAAAACTGTTTTAAAGTACTAGTATTTGAAAATGAGGTCCTCTATTGATGCAGCAGGCTAGAGGATAACCAGCGATGGTTGAGGCTATTAATGAGTGCAATTAATTTAAAGATTTAATCAATTCCCAGCTGATAAATAGGAAACCAGGTCTCTGTTATGAAAGCATAATATACTAGGAATCAGAGGCAGATCAATGAATTTCAGAGAAAATAAAATCTACAGCCTGAAGAATCAAGATAAATCATCTCCAATAGCATACGAAATTAGTCACAATTTTTAAAATAAAACTATTTATTTATTTATTTATTTATTTATGGTATTTCTGTATCGCCTCCCAGCCCACAAGGGCTCCCAAGGTGATAAACAAATAAAAAACAATTAAAACAATACAAAGATAAAATATTTTACAAACACAACTAAAATATTCTTTAAAAACAATCTAAAACCAATTGTAGAATTGTTTTGAAACATTTAAAATAGCAGTTTCAAACACTGAATGCCATTTAGAACAACACTGTTTTGGCTGCCTGCTGAGACCTTAAAAGAGACGGGGCCAGGCTAACCTCTTTGGGGTACAGAGTTCCACAGTTGTGGCATTGTCACAGAGACGGCCCTGTTGCTTGTACCCACCTAATTTCATGAGGTGTTGGGACATGCAGCAGGGCTGCCTCTGAAGATCTCAAATTTCTGACAGGCTTGTATGAGAGGAGGTGGTTTTTCAGATATTTTGGCTCCAAGTCATTTAGGTTTTTGTAGGTCAACACCAGCACCTTGAATTGGAAGCAAATTGGAAACCAGTGTAGTTCTTGCAGGACTGGTGTAGTCTCTAAAATGCACACATGACACCAGTCCGGCTGCTCCCTTTTGCACCAGCTGCAGCTTCCAAAAACTTTTCAAGGTAAGCCCCACAAACAGCACATTACAGTAGTCTAATCAAGAGGTGACTACGGGCCTTTGCAGACTGCTAGAAATAGTGCAAATTGAGTCCACTTTAAGGGTTAGAGTTAGGGTTAGGGAATCATGAGAACTGTATTTTATTGTGGCATCAGAGCTCTCTGACAGAGAAGGCTCAATGTCTCAGGAAAAAAAAAACAATTCCCATGATTCCCTAGCTCTAACCCTAACCCTTAAAGTGGACTCAATTTGCACTATTTCTGGCAGTCTGCAAAGGCCCTACCACTGTGGCCAGATCTGCCTCCCCAAGTAAGGGTGCAACAGGAGCTTCTGGATACCACAGCAACTTGGTTTTCCAGGAGTAGCGCTGGATTCAGGAACATCCCCAACCTGAAATTTTGGAGAGCAATCCCATCCTGAAGAGGGTGCAATCCCAATCCCAGTCTGGTTTTCCTACTGATCAGCACCACTTCCATTTTGTCTGGAAGATGTTCACCCACACCCAGTCCTTTACTGCATCTAAACAATAATTCAGTACTACCACAGCTTCCTAGGCATCAGTTGTAATAGATAAAATTGGGTATCATCAACATATGGATGATACCCAACTCCAAAGCTCTGGATGACTTCTCTCAGCAACTTCATGTACTTGTTGAAAAGCAGAGGGGACATACTGACCCCCGTGGAAACCCATAGCCTAATGGCCCAAAGGCTGAACAACAGTTTCCCTTTACCACCCTTTGGGAATATTCAGCCAAGCAATGCCCCCATATCAGCCAAATGACCCAGGATACCATGGTCGATCACATTAAATGCCATTGAAATATCTAGGACCAACAGGGACTTACTATCCTTGTCCAACATCTAATGTAGGTCATCCACCAAGGTAAGAAAGGCTATTTCAGGGGTAGGCAACCTTTCCCCTTTAAAGGCTGAAGGACTTCAGCTTCCAGAATCCCAGGAGCTATTGGCCAACATGGGACTATTGGCCAACATGGCTGAAGCTTCTGGGAGCTGAAGTCCTTCGGCCCTTAAAGGGGAAAGGTTGCCTAACCATGGGCTATTTTGTCCCATAACAAGGCCTCAACCCAGATTGGAATGGGTCCAGATAATCTGTTTCACTCAGGAAAGCCACCACTCACTTTAGGACTTTACTTAGAAAGGGGAAATTAGAGACCTGCCAATAGTTACCCAGAAAGGTGTAGTCCAATGAAGGTTTTTTCCCAATAAAAGTCTTACAATTGCTTGTTTTAGAGAAGTTGGAACATAGCCCTTTTTCAAATAAGCATTTGCAACCTCCACCACCCAATTGGCTAGTCCCAGAGTTAATTAGCCAGGACATGGACATGGGTCTAACACACAGGTGGCTGCCCTCACCTTTTCAAGCAACTTGTCTACATAGTCATGTTGAACAACCTGACGCCCACCCATCAAAAGTGGACAGATATGTGTCTCAGTTACCTGCCCAGTGTAATCTTACAAACTGGGTTCTCAAGGGCCAATTTATAACTTATCATATATCTGTGAACTGCTGGGGATACTGATATTGCACTTTTTAAAAATTCTATTTTGTGTGTAGTCCAGAGAATCTGTTACTAGTCAGCTTATACAAATATAAGTGCAGATTCAGCCTTGGTCATAGTCTTTTCTGCTATGATAAATTGCATTGGATTTTTAAATTTAATCAATAGTAATTATTTCCAAATCTGCACCTTTGTCTATAAATTAGCGTAAGGAAATACAATGCAAGTATGTGCTCTCTTTTGTTGTAATGCATTCATTTTCTTTTTTTCTTTTCTTTTCTTTTGGTGAAGTGTAAGAAACTCCCATAGGAGAGCTAGACTGATTGCAGCTTGAAAAGAGATTGTTTTTATCTTATCACATAAGGGTGATGTCTAAGCATGAAACAGCAATATATAACGGATTCTACTCCCTTGGGAGTTTGTTCTCATCCTCCCTGTTCCAGTTTTGGTATTGTGTGTTGTTTTTCTCATGTCACCCAAGAGCATCTATACATATAAATTAACATAAGCAATTTTATGCAAATCAGCATTTTCTCCCCCCCCCCCTTTCTACATATGCTTTTCTTTTAGTTAAGCTTCCCTTTCTTTTTGACAGCACACAAGAGGACATCTCAAAACCACAGGACAATATAAGAGACTGCAATCCTAACCACACCTGAAAATAAGTTCTATTAACCTCAGGAGGCCTAATGTCTGAATAGACATGCATAGAATTTAGTTGGGAATAAGTCCCACTGAATTCAATAGACATTAATTACAACTAAACATGTCTTGTGCTGTAACAGAGTGCCCTGGATTAAAATCCAGTTTATGAGAAGTAGTAAGTATTCTCCATAGTTGATGTACATACAGTACATGTATGTACTGTATATATAAACACATTCACGGGGGTGTCACTAGGTGAAACCCTAAGAGCGGTGAGACACCACTGCTCCTCAAACTTCTGCTTTGGGCAGAAACAGGCTAAGGCATTTGCCTGCATCTCTTGAAAATGCTGGCACTAGAGTTGGTTTGAGAGGCAAGACTCAGGGGGGATGCAGACCAGGGCGTCTAGGACGCCCTGGTCCGGAGCGCCGCGGGGCCATGGCAGCTACACCGCGGCGCTCCTGCGGCGTCCCTGGAAGGAGCGCTAAATCAGCGCTCCTTCCTCAAGACAGCGAAAGTGAGCCCTAAACGCGTAGGGCGCACTTTCGCTGTCTTTTCCGCTGCGGCGGGAGGTTGCCTTGGAAGCGCCGGCCGTGCGGAGGGCCGGCAGCTTCCAGGGCGACCTCAGGAAGAGGAAGGGACACCGCGCGTGCGGCTGCCCCTCCCCTTCTGGGTCTCGGAGACGGCCCTATTAGCCGTCTGCCGAGGCCCTCAGTGGGGAGAAAGAGGAGATGCCTCAGGTTTTTCTTTAAAAAAATTAATTAAAATTTAATTAAAAAAATATTTTAACATTTTCTTATCACATCTTATCAAATTTTCACTTTCACCCCATGAAACTATGTACATGTCAATACATTTAGGCTGTGCATATGATATTGTAATTTAAAGGTTCCATTTAAATTTTACTAGTTGTTTATGTCACGATTGCCATTACATTCAGTGATATACAGGAATAACAATTTATGAGTTACATTAGTTATGAGTAACTAAGGATTCTGTATATGGTGTGGTATGGGAAGAGGAGGTTAATGGGGGAGGGGGTGACAACATTAGTTACTGTACTGGTGATGCCAAACCTAGTGATGCCACTATACATTTGTTGATGTTGTGTGCCTTCAAGTCATTTTCTGACTTACAGAGATTTTCTTGGCAAGTTTCATCAGAGGGGGGTTTGCCATTGTCATCCTCTGAGGCTGAGACAGTGTAACTTGTTCAAAGTCACCCAGTGAGTTTCCATGGCCAAGCCAGGATTTGAACCCTATTCTCCAGAGTTCTAGTCCAACGCTCAAACCACTATGGCACACTGGCTGCATATACACACAAATATTGCAACTTGTGGCATCCATATGCACACTAAGCGTGAAGAGGTATTGTTGTTTGTTGTTATTGTTGTGTACCTCCAAGTCATTGTTTGACTTATGGCGACCCTAAGGCGAAGCCTATCATAGGGTTTTCTCGGCAAGTTTCTTCATAGGGCGTTTACCATTGCTGTCCTGAGTGGCTGTGACTTGCCCCAGATCACCCAGTGAGTTTTATGTTCCAGTGAGTATGAAGATGACACCATAGTACTAGTGGAAACACAGACGTGGAACAATTACTAAGCATGGTCAAGGAAGTAAGTGAGAAAGCAGGCTTACTGCTCAACATAGATAAAACAAAAATAATGACCACAGAGGAGCTACACAAATTTAACCTAGATAATGAGGAAATCAAAATAGTTAAAGACTTTCTGTACCTAGGATGAAACATTGATTGGAACGGAGAGTGCAGCTGAGAAATCAGAAGACTAGGAATGGGAAGGGCAGCTATGAAAGAACAAGACAAGATCCTAAAGTGCAAAGATATAAAACTGAACACTAAAGTTGGGTTTGTCCAATCCATTGTATTCCCATCACCACGTATGGATGCAAAAGCTTGACAATGAAGAAATCCAACAGAAAAGAGATGTGGTGCTGGAGAAGAGTGCTGAGAATACTGTGGACAGTCAAAAAGACACAACAAATAGGTCCTTGAACAGATCAAACCTGAACTTTTCCCTGGAAGCCAAGGTGATCAAGTTGAAGCTCTCGTATTTTGGCCACATCATGAGAAGGCATGACTTATTGGAAAAGACTACAATGCTAGGCACAGTAGATGGAAGCAGAAAGAGAGGAAGATCACAGGCCAGTTGGCTATAATCAATTAGGGAGGTCAGGGGCCTGAATCTAAGGGCTTCTACAGATGGCACTTTGCACTGTCTTGGAGGCAGGGGAGGGGAGGGGCAGCCCCACGCCGGGTGCTCCAATCCCTCCCCGAAGACATCATGACGGCGCACGCCATTACGCACGCCTTGTGTCATCAAGACATCCTTCTGCTGCAGAGTCTTGATGCGCTGCGCCAGAAGAGCCGCAGAAGAGCCGTGTGGTGGCTCTTGATGCATCCCTTCTGCCGGCTCCGAAAGGAGCGGCATTTTAGCGCTCCTTTCAGGGCCAGCAGAAGGGAGGATTGGGGCCGAGGCGTGGGGCAGCCTCAGACCCAATTCTCCGCTTCCCAGAGTGGCCCATGGCCACCCATCTGCATCTCCCCTAAAAGACCCAAGCAGAGCAGTGGAGGATAGGGAGGCTTGGAAATGTCTCATCCACAGGTTGCCATGAGTTGAAGTCAACTCGAGGGCAGCTAATAACACCACCACCACCAGAGTCATAGTCAAGCACTCAAACCACTGCACCACACTGGCTCTGGAAAAGACATAGGGGATTTAGAAAGCATCCCCTCCAAGTTACTGGAGGATCTAGAGATTACTAGACAAAACATTTTGTTAAGCATTTGTAGGCCCCCCAGCATGATTCTGTGCTGAACCTCTGGCAGATGTTGACCAGAGTAGTGCTGGAAGACCTAGAAATTCCTAGAGATGTGTTCTCTCAGGTAATGTGTGTGTGTGTGTGTGTGTGTGTGTATACACACACACACACACACACACACACACACACACATTAATTGGCTGGTTTTGCACTGTGACAGGGCTCCTGTGCCCCTAACCCCAGCACCTGTTAAGGGCCCACTGTATAAAGCAACCCCTCAAAGGCACTGGAGACCTTCTGAAAACACTTCTTTTAAGTATTTGTTGGCCCTCCAGTGTGATTCTATGGCCGACGTCTGGCAGATGTCGACTATAAAGTAGCACTGGAAGACCTAGAAATTCCTAGAGAGGTGTTCTCTCAGGTAGTGTATCTATCTATCTATCTATGGAGAGAGAGAGACTCTTAACATTGGCTATGTGTGTGTATACACACACACACACACACACACACACACATATGTACGTATTTAAATTAATTAGTGATTTTTCCATTGTCACGGGAGTCCTGTGCCCCTATCCCCCAGACAATGCTAAGGGCCCACTGTATAAAGCAGCTCCTCAAAGGCACTGGAGGACCTAGCAAAAACACATTATGTGTGTGTGTATAATATATAAATTAGTTGTTTTCCCACTGTCATGGGGGCAGTCCTGTGCCCTTAACCCCATCGCATGTTAAGGGCCCACTGTATAAAGAGGTGCCAGGATGCATCATAAAGCCATAACAATAAATCAGTGCAAAGAGACCCTGAAAGGCCCTGGCAGTAATAGTCTCTGCTGATAAGATGTTTTCCTGGAATGCAGTGGGTCAGGCACAAATGGTATCCTAAACAGGTTATAATGTATGCATAGATCTTTACTCTCATTGCTTAGAATTGTATGTGTTTAAAGTTTATAGCAGGGGTAGGCAACCTTTTTGAGCCAGGGGCCGGGTTGCTGTCCCTCAGATAATTGAGGGGCCGAAGCACCAAAAATAAATAAATAAATAAATAAAAATTAAAATTAATTTTTTTTTTAAAATATGCATGCACACTCTCTCAGCCCCAGAAAAGCCATAGCAAAACCCCTGTGAAGATTTTGCCAAGAAAACCCCAATAACAAGTAATAACAACAATAATCAATATCATCATTGGGGGGACGGCGGCGGCGGCAGGACTGGTTTGGGGCTGGTCCAAAGGCCTCGCTGGGCTGCATCCGGCCCCCGGGCCTTAGGTTGCCTACCCCTGGTTTAAAGCATCCAATAAGATGTAAGAGATGAGTTCTTTGTCTATTTGGGTATAAAAACCACAGCCATTTTCCTTGTCCTTTGCCCAGGTTTGGAAACGCTAGTTGGGTGGGATTCGGGATTTTATGTTATAATAATAATAATAATAAATTTTTATTTATAGCCCGCCCCTCTGCTAGGCAATCGGGGCGGGGAACAACAAAATTTAAAACAAACATAGTTAAAACATTCCCTTTCTCCAGAACCCCCTCCCCCCATCCCCTTAAAATAGGATTAAATCATAAATTGATTAAAAATACAATATTAAAAACAGATGTGGCGTAGGGAGTCGGACAATGGGGCCCAGCCGTGGGCCGACAGTTATTCCGGGAAGGCCTGCCAAAAGAGATCCGTCTTTACTGCTTTCTTGAAAGCAGCAAGAGTGGAGGTAAGACGGATCTCGTCCGGCAGGCCATTCCAGAGTCTGGGAGCGGTTGCGGAGAAGGCCCTCTGGGAGGTCTGGGATGGCCTAGTTTTTATTGGCTGTACCAGATTCCTCCCAGAGGACCGCAGGG
>JAIPUX010001232.1:148309584-148324775 GCA_020142125.1 Phrynosoma platyrhinos | reverse complement strand
TGATTTAATGGGACTTGGATTTTGGTACCCAAAGGGGAGGGTCCTGGAACCAAGCCCCAGTGGATACTAAGGACCCATGGTTAGTTGTTCCACATTTTTGCTATTGTTCTGCTAGTAGTATTGAGGTACCTTCCCTCAGTTTTCATAGCTCCTTCTTCAAGTCTAATCTATCTTTCTCTATGATATGTTCAGTGAATAAATTGAACAGATATGGTGATAAAATACAGCCTTGCCTCACCCCCTTGTCAATTGGAAACCATCCTGTTTCTCGATATTCTGTCCTGCAGTGTCCTCTTGTACTCAGTACAGGTTATACATCAGGCAATCAAATGTTTTTGGAATACCCATTTATTTTAAAGTGATCCATAGTTCTTAATAATCTACACAACCAAAGGCTTTGCTGTAATTGATAAAACACAGATTGGTTTTCTTATGAATTTCTTTGATGTGTTTCATTATCCAGCTTCTGTTTGCAGTGTGATTTGTAGTGTCTACTTTTTCTGAACCCAGCTTGTATATCCATCTAAAATAGCTGTCAGAAATAGACAACCTGGAGTGACTCAAAATGATATATGTGTGTTTGCAGTAAGAAGTTGTGTTAGAGCAACCATCTTTAAAGCTTTGTACCTCTTTCAGTCCTCCAGATATGTTGGACTGCACTTTCCATCAATTCTAACCATCATGATTTATTTATTTATTTATTTATTTATTTGGTCTTAGGAGCTGGAAAATTTCTTCTGGAAAATTTGTTAGGATAGATAACTTTCCCACGTTGTCTAATTACAGTCTGGCCCTCTGAGACAATCTAGTTCACTGTTTAAAAGCTCTTTGTGTCAGGAAGTTCTTCCTAATGTTTAGATTGAATCCTCCCCCCCCCCCCCCATATATTTGAATCCATTGGTTTGTCTCCTAGTTGCTAGAAGAGCAGAAAACAAGCTTGCTCCATCACCACATGACATCCCTTCAAATATTTAAACATGGCTATCATAACTCCTCTCAATCTTTTCTTCTCTAAACTAAACTCTTCTCTAAGCCATCCCTTGCAGGGCTTGGTTTCCATCCCTTTAACCATCTTGATCACACTCCTTTGGGCACTGCAGTATAATAATCTCCTCCTTGAACTAATTATAGAACACATTTTCATTAAGAAAAGCACTTGGAGTGGAGCAAGACTAGGTACCCTAGGTGTAAATCAGGCTGATAAAGAGATGCACCCCAACAATATCTGATGAGCTGCATGGAGCTCATCTCTGGAACAGGATCTTTCCAGAAGATTCTTAACACACAGGGGTGAAACAGACAGGCAAAATAAAGTGGTTTGCAGCCGCTTTGAAGGTGGGGCATTTAGACAATACACACCTTGAAAGCGTCTGGAAACCAGACTGAAGCCATGCTCTGGGGTTAAAAACTGGAGCAAAACGAAGCCATAATAAGCTTACTCAAGGTGGAAAATGCACATCTTTTTCCCTGCATATAAATGCTCCAACACAAGTGCAAGGCTGCAGCAAAGCAAAGAAATGAAAGTGCAAAAGCTCCAATGGATGTAATTATAATATACACAAACCAGACAGCCCAACAGAGGAGCATGGGGTGAAGGGGGTTGAAGAGGGCATGTCTCCATGATTGTGCTTTGCCAATGTATCACTCACACAATGATGCACCGATGCCCTGGACAAGAGGAGCATTGCACATGCGACTGTGTGGCTGATCAAAGGGGCGGCTATACAATAGAATAGCATCTGGGCAAGATGTGGGAGGTAATTGGAGGTCACAGGTGCAACGATGAAGATGTATGGAGGAGAGGCAATAAAAATAAATTACCTAATGGTGTGGCTTGATACATACATTTTCAGCCTGCCTTGGGAGTGGGCCGTGCAGCCAGCAGGGTTTTGACCTGCTTTTGGGAAAAGCAGGATTGAGCTGCTTTTTCATGCCTCTCTGCTCTGGCCCATAGACAGGTTGATATGGGAAGTGAGACTTTCTTCAAGACTTTCGGTCCTAGGATGCTTCGAGCTTTAAAGGTAAGTACCAGCTTTTTGAATTCAGCCCTACAATGAGTGGGCAACTAGCACCTATTTTTAAAAGGTAAGTAGATAACTATCAGTTAAAATTCTGGTAGATAAACTGTGCACTAGTTGAAACTCGGCATTGTCATTTGTTCATTCTAACAGTTGTTCCTCTCCCCCTACCTTCTGTTCAGTAAATGGGAACATCTAATTTATGGGTATGTGCACATTCACCTTTCATTGTCAAAAACATGAAAACTCACAATAACCTAACTGGCAATTTCAAATATAATTTCAAGTGTCTGCACTGGATGGACACACATATTAAGGGATAAGGATGGACAAAAACTTAGATGGACTTTGACAAGTGCTGGTTTGGTTATGCAGTAATGAAGCCGTGAATCTTTTGAAAGAAATTAATACAGTTACACTGATGGACACCTTTGATCCACAACAGTTGATAAGAGGAGACTGGGAGAAAACAGCATCCAGTGAGAGCTGAAGGATGAATTTGCAATCAAGGGTTGAAGACTTGTGCAACATAACCTTCTCCGTCTGGAATAAATCTTTTTGCATCTCTTATTAACTAAAGTGATGTCTTTCCTCCCTCTACCTACTTCCTGGTTCTCGCCTGCTAATATCAGAAGTAAAATAAGTCATTAAGCCATTGATAGAACATTCCTGTTGTGATCATTAGTTCATTTATAAAGGTCTCTGCTTTTGGCTTTGCCTTAATATTCCAACAGGTCTATCTCCAAACAGCAGAGTCTCCTTGTTTTCTAGAAAGTCAAAAGTCTCTAGGATATTCTGCCTGACTAGTTCACAGGTTAGGGTTACTAGTATGGTTGATAGATCTACAAATTGTTAAAATTGTTGGGGTGAATTGGCTACTTTTCTGATGTTTGCTTTGCATAAGAAAGTATAAGAGCAAAAACTGATAGCAGTTATCCACATTGTCCATGCACGGAGAGTCATCTGAAAAGGAATAGCATGATAGGTGAGTCAAGTGTACTTTCTGGCCCATTAAAGGAGGACTGCCTGTCAAAGCCTAACTCACAGTATAAACTAAAGTAGTACTCTAAAACAGACAAGTGGAACTTTACATCCTTGGAATTGCATATCCTGCATTTAATCCCTCTCCCATAAACTGCAACAGAAAAAGTTGAATTTGTTCCAATTTGTAGAAATTAACTTTAACTTATGGCCTTTTTGAACAATTGTAAATAATAATATGTTCTGCACAACGCTTTTCCCTTCCCTTCTAATTAAAAAAAAATGTCACCTCCTAACCCTGGAACTATATGGATTCTGAGGTTTATTAGCCATTTCCTATTCACCTTCAGGTCTTTTATCTGAGTGGAATGAACTAGTTGTTTACCTTCACTTAAAGAGAAGGAAAAGGACTGTGATACTCTGCCCATATAGAATTCCAGAATAAACACAGCTCCGCCCAAAAGCAATAATTTGGAATTGAAGGAATCAGTACTCATGTTCCTTACTTCACACTTGTGAAAGTCATGTATGTAAATTTCAGAGAAAGTTGGATCCTTGAATATCACTATGGTTCATGTGGTCTTGAGTGGTAATTTTTGTCCATATTTGTCTTTAGTCTAAAATTTAAATAGACCATTGTGACCTGTTTGGAGCCATAGCAACAGTGTGTTGCATCCTGCATCAAAGAAATTCAGAAGGATGACCATGGAACTGAGTGGTGTCTGTATGAAAATTAAGAAAAGGGTTTGTCTGTTTGGTTTTTTTTTATCCAGTTGTTAAAACTATTTTGACTAAGGATGAATGCTTATGAGCTGTATAAAAATCTTATCATCAGGATTTATAGTGTGCCATTGTTGTAACTAGGCCCTAAATGCCCTAAGGGTACCTATCTAATTTTACAAGCTAACCAGGCTCAGCCCTGGCTAGTATTTGGATGGGAAACTACCAACAAATTCCAGGTGCTGCCTCTGAATATTCCTTGCCTTAGAAAACCCTCTGAAATCTGTGGGGTCCCCATAAGTCGACAGGTGACTTGAAGGCACGCACACACATTGTTCTTACTTCCTCTTAAATTTGTTTTCATTGAACTCACCAGTGCTTTTATGACAGATTTTTTTACCAACTCACTGTTAGAGGGAATGCCCTTGGTTTATCAACCCTTTGTAGAAAGAGGCACACACCCCAGCAAAATACCTGGTAACTCCCCTTAACTCCTGCCCTACTCTTCCAATCCAAGAACAGATATTGGGCTTGGAAAAACATGAAGTACATTAACATCTCTTATTGTATGAGGGTCACTGTTTTTTCTTCTCATGCTATGTAGAGATCCCTTCATGTGAAATAGAGCTGGATATATTTATATGTGTAGTTATACATAGACTTCCTAGACACCTCCTGCACTGTTCTGCTTAAGAACTGATGATTCTTACAGGATTTTTTTTGACACATCTTGAAGAGGTTAAAAATGTATCTTTACATTGCTTCATTTCTTCTTCTGCTATTGCAGTGAACTGCAATAAAGTGAGTGCTGATAAATGGCTAAAAAGTTGCAAGCTTCCATTTTAATGTTCTCATTTTTGCATGAAGATAAAAAAGAATTAAGTTAATTTTGCTTGTGGTTGCATTTTTTTAAAGGGACATGGGACTGAGGAATCACTGTTGGGACTGGAGTGATTTGTTAAGAGTATTTGTTCATTTTAAAAGAAATTGTTCATATAACCCAGAGCAGAAAGAAATCCTTTACAGTTTTGGGGGAATATTTTTTGTTATTGAAATTTACATTCTGAAAGTTGATTTTAGTGAATTCTGAATATAAGAAGAGCGATGCTAGATCCTACCAGAAGTCTTTGTAGGTCAGTTATCTATCCCAAAAGTGGCCATCTATGCATGAGTGGAAAGTCCATGAAGAGAGCATGAGTGTTTCACAGGATGTCACGTTTAATGTTCCTTTCCAGCTGGTTTTCAGAGTCATATTGCCTCTTACACTGGAAATAATGTATGATAGTCATGACTAATACTTTATCGTCCATGGTGAAGGTTGGCTTGGGCCCTTTAAACTGACCTGTTTTGCTTTTGCAAAGGCTTCCAGTTTTGGATCCTGACTATTTTGAGAATAGGACTCCCAGTTAAAGTATATTCAATGAATTTTGCATATAAATCATTTGCTATATTCAAAATTGATGTTGTAGTTAGGCTTTTATATGCAAAGCTGAGCTAACCAGCCAGGGTCAAGTCTGTTAGGCAGAAAAGAGGATCATTTTTTATATTGTAAACTTTTTCTGCTTGAACGTGATTCATTGTGAGTGAACAGATTCATAGAACTGGGTTGTTTCTACTCCCAGAACATCTCTTTGCAAAATGTTTTCTGTATCATTCATTGCATGAATTGTATGAATTAATGGTAAAACAATATAATTTCCCTCCCCTCCCTTTCCCCTTCTTTCCTGATATCTGCATCTATATAAATACTGTCAGGTGGTGGTGCTACAAGATTTTCCACTTCTACTTATTTAATTTTTATTTATTTCATTTGTATGCTGCCTTTCTCCCAGAAGGGACCCAAGGCATTCTTGCTTTGCTGGCTTTGGACTTCCATAATGTTCACATAACATTTTTCCCCACTAAATAAATACATGTTTCTTTTTTTCTTTTCTTATTTTTTAAAAAAAGAATGTCCATACAGGGACAACTTGTCTATTATGGTTGCACTTGTATGGTCCTTGTATTTCTACAGATAATTCCCCTCAGAGGTTAGAAACTGGGCTCCATTATTTGAGGGGAGAATGACATCTTGGGTTACCCCTTTCTGTTCAAATGGTCTTTCTATACCCTTTACCACTGATGTTGGCTGTCTGATGTCAGGAAAGGGAAAAGTTTAATGCTTCTGGAGCATGAGAATGGGAGAGATTCTGGTCACACAGTATCCAAAGCTGTCCTAGGCCTCTGCTGTACTAGCTCTAGAATTTGTCTAAATTGTTTTCATCCAATGTTTATCTTTTATATGTATAACCAATATGTATGTCCTTGGAGAACCCAGACTTCAATTAATATAACCTTGTAACGAAATTTCATAAACCCACTTTCCTTTTATAAACACATGGGCTAATACTAATGGTTCCAATAGCTTTGTTGACTATGTAATTTGTTTCTCATTTTCTGCAGAGGATGACAAATAGCAGCAGTTCCCCTAGCCTTCTCAATGACAGTGCCAAGCCATATGCAGGCCATGGTAAGAAGTTTGTTTGTTTGTTTTTAAATTGAGCTGTTTTAATTGGAATCACTCCCATTTAACATTAAATCTATAACTTTACTGCCTTATACTCAAATTTTTATTTTAGTTATTTATATGGAATTTATGTTCCATCTTATTTTAAATTGCTTTTGATTTTTTTGTGCTTTTATGTAATATTTTCTTGCTTGCATACACTGCTGTGCAACATATGCAGTATTAAACAGAAAACAAATTTAGTATTTTTAAAATTCTGGGGAAAAGTTTTGGCCAGAATTCAGTCTTACTTTAGGTTATGGAGGACATCTAGTGTCCCTCCAGGAGTGACTGGATTTCAATTCCCATTGTTCCTAGTCAGTGGTGAGAGATGATGGGAATTTCAGTCCAATAGCATATTGAAGACTTTAAGTAGCACCCCCCATATTTTATGCTGAATCTGTGACTATAGACACAATTTAGTAAACATCATACACTAGTATGTTAATAAACATACACACTGATTTCTTGGCTGAAAGTCTGCACAATAAAATAGATTCTGAACAAGCATAAAAGATGCCTTGATCTGGTAGCTGTTACTTCTTGGTGTAGTGTATCTCTCAGGTGTTCCTATAAGATATTTTAGAAGGCAGGCCATATTAGTGTCATGGACATTTCATGTAATCTGCTTAAACTTTTGAATACAATGTTAACTACAGAATTGTTCATATTATCAGTGTGGCCAATTCTCTTTGAAATCATTTTAAACATCTGTCTGTGGCAGATAGGTATTCATAATGACAGTAAGGTAAACTGAAGTTACTTTTCCAACAAGCTGCCACCTTCCATGAGAAAAACCCTACATCTATACCTCTCCTCTTGGGAGTGTATGTATGTACATAAGTGAACAAGGAATATGTGAATGAATATTTTCCTTTATTTTAAATGCTTAAGACTGCAGAAAGTTTAATATAGAATTTAATGATAGTTGGAAAACTTCAGGCTAAAACATCTAGATATTGCTAAATAACTTCGTATTTTAAAGAAGTTTTAAATGTTACCAACTTTACATGGTATTGCTAAAACGTGATGACACTTGCTTAACTTAAACAAATAAATTGTAGTCCATATATTGCTTCTATTCTGTTTTCATTAATCATGTAGATTTTTCAGTAGTTTAATTTTTTTTAATTAAAGAAAACCTCAAGTCAATGACTTCTGGAGGGTGTTTCAGATAACATTCATGAAAGTGGTATAAATTTGTATTCCAAAATCCAAAGAAACAGGGGAATCTTCACAATTTGATGAGGCTGTGGTTTTCAAAACATTTTATCCTTGCGACCCCTTTTACATCTACACCTGGATGTTGCCCCCTCACTCAATGTAATATATGAGTAAAAATAGTTTGTTAATATCTATATCTATATTCACACATTCATTTATGTTCATTTTAACATTTTATAAGGAAATGGCTCTCCACCTCCTCCCTCAGGCAGATGCTCCAAGCTTGCTTCTTGCCTTTCTCTTGCCCTCCTGGATGGAAAAGCTTTGGGAAAAAGAGGAGAGGGGTATCAGGGCCTCCAAGTCTTGCCTTGGCTAATTCTCCCCGCTTGGCTAATTCTCGCACCTCCAACCCCCCACCCCCGGGTGTCCTACCCCACAGTTTGAGAATTACTGTAATAAGGTTATAATGATAAGCCATGAATAGGAGAAGGATCTACTGAGAGTATACAAGACTTTAGGCATGTGGAAGTAACTTTTTGACTCTTGGTTCTAGTTTGTAAAATTATTTTTAAAAACAACAACAACAGCAACAGCAACATAGTATTCAAGTGTATCTCTCTTCCTCCCTCTGTTTTTGCAAAACCTCTTTTTACAGATCCTCTTACTTCACCTGGTTCATCCTTGTTTAATGATTTTGCTGCCCTCAGCTTATCTCAAAGGAGAAAAGTAGGTATTGCCAAACTTTCTAACTTTGTATATCTAACAAAAGAGCCACTATCTTAATTCCTTTGTACAAATACTGAAAGCTTTTAAGACTAGCAGCATACAATACTGATTTTGAGCATTTATTGTAATGTATTTACATAATTGCTCAGAATTGTCAAGAATGGCTATTTCTTCTTTAATTTCATACTTTGCCCCTGGCAAAAAGACAAGAGATTACTTTCCACATTGTAGTACTGCCAAATTATGGTAATAAGGTTGTTGTCAAGTAGATGTCCAGAGCTTTCTCACTAAAATAAGTCCTTATGAATTCACTGTTTGATGCAGTAGTCCATCTTAATCATAGTCTTTAAAAATCTATGAGCGGTGTATCGAGTTCTTATTTTTAGGTTAATATAAAATTTTGTTGTGATAGTTTCAGTACTGTGATTATTTTGTCAGAGCAGTTGTTCTTTTTTCTTTAACAGTATCTGCTCAAAATTTTAAATACCCCCCGTTTATCAAAGGTGTTACTTTCATTAGTTCATTTCTTTTTAACCTCTTTGGAATATTCCTATTTCCCATTACTAAGACTTAAAGTTAACAATTTCCCTTTCTGTAAGACAAGCCTTGACAAAATATGGCCCTATGAGCCATAACTTAAGTTGATCTGTTATGGGCCTAAATCAGATTCTAGTTCTGAGTAGTCTCACTGAAGCAATGGAATTTACATGACTGTATATTTGCTTCATTCCTGTTCATTCAGTGAGATGACTGCAGTTTGGGAATAACAAATGGATTAGGGCCACAGTCATTTCCCTGATTTTTACTGCTGTAAAATTCTAAAGTATAGTAAACATTTATTGAACCTCTAAGAAATCAAACCTTTAACATTGAAGTTGGTGGGAAACTGGATAATGTTGATGCATGGAATAATAAACAATACAACTAATTCCAGAAATACATAAGGCTTTGGCTTCAAAGAGGAAGTAGTTCTTTGTTACGTTGTTCTGAATAAATAGGATTTTTTTAGGGTTTGAAGCTTGTAAAAATGAAATATTTTTGTTAAATTGGAGTAGGGAGAAACTGAATATGTCTGCAATGAGAATGTGTATCTGCATTGTTTTTAAGTCTCTGGAAACTTTTTAGAAGCTCTAGGGTTCCTACTAGGCCTCCCATTCCATCTGGGAGTATGAGATGGCAAAGTTTATATAAAATAGCTGCTTCCAAAAAAGTACATGCACGTATGTGATTGCAACAACGAAAAATAGCCAGAATGGCCATGCTATCCAGATATGTACATCATATGATTTCTTTGAGGCTGTCAGGTAGAGGCGCTCATATGTACAAAAGGGTTTTTTGATTAAATCTTATTGGTAGCCTTTGCTAGAGTAGGTCCAATGAGTGATAACTTGGTAAGTCAACATTTGGGACAATTCCATTGACTCAGGGGCTATGCAGACAGGGGGCTCTGAATCACCTCTGCTAATGGCGGATTGGGGCTGTGGCAATGCCACGCTGTGGCCTCGATCTTTCCTTTTGCTACACCTGCAGCAAAAGACCGCCCTAAGAGCCAGCGCCACGGCTCTTCCATGCCCTTTCGGTGCAGCGTGTCTGCATGCTGCACCAGGAGGACGTCCTGATGCCACGTGCCATGCAAACAGGCATCTGCAATGCCCCTCAGTGGATCTGTACTAGTTGGGACTAACAATTGAATTCAGGCCTCTGATTCCATCCTAGAATACCAGTAGTCATGCATGCTCCTAGAAGTGAGTGCATAACTGCCACTGGATGTACAAAATTACCCCTAGGGATGTTTGTTCAACAATCCCCCATGCCAAATCTGATAAATGATTGTACATGAAGTGGAATGTGTAAAGTAAACATTTGGCATTTAGATAGTATGTTTTAGGATCACAGTAGGATCTTGACACCTTCACTTTAGAAATATATATACTAAAGTGCTCATAACAGGGATTGTTATTGCAATTGGCTTACACGTTGTAACACAGTGTAAACTGCTTAGGGAGTGCTAGCTCACTGATAAGTGGTATAGAAATGTACTTGCTATAGCTATTATTACACTAATCAGTGACAGTCAATCCATAAAAGTTTTGATAATTTGGATGTTAAAGCTCTCTTTGGTATATATGGTTGAGTCCAATGTAGGTGTGTGGTAGTGATTTTTTTAAAATACTATTTTTGTAGCAGCATTTTGTTGAGTTGAGCAGTGGCGACAAATGTAAAATTTTGAGGTTGAGAAGGCCAGAATTACCTTTAAAGTGTGTGAAGATTTTTGGTGTTATAGTATTGCTGTATCTTCAACTTTCTGATGTTAGGAAGTGTTAAAAGTTGTTGTTTGTTAAGCTGTATTGTGATGCTGAACTATCTGATTTCTGACAGTTTGTCTCACAATATATTGAAAACTGTGGTGCTTAGAGAGACAGCTGTTAAGCTGTAGTTCCATCAGTTAAAAATGAGAAATAGTGTGTGTTATTGTAAGATGAGTTGAGCAGAGTAGATTGTGGAATGGCATTTGTCTCTGGTGCTGACCTCACCCCCTAGGAATGCAGCTCCTTTCCATTAATCAGACCGGAGGCAGAAGAAAACTCTAAAGAGGCACATTTTATTCTCCAGTTGCAGTAAATACAAAGAAACTATTTACAAGCAGATCAGAACATCAGCAGGCAGGAACAAAAGGAATCATCAGAACTAACCAGCTAACCAGCAGAAGAAAAAGACACAGCTCCACCCCCAAGCTGAGGGCTTAATTCATTTGTGGACACTTGCTAAACAGCTTCAAAGTCCAGCCCCTCCTTGTGACTCATAGTCACATGGACAGTGGTTCTCACAAAACATGATGACCTAATATGTTTACACTTGCCATCCGTGTTCCCACATACACACTGTCCTTGACTACCTTCTCTTGTGATTGTTTTTCATATTCCACCTGCAGGCAAACTTTCCCATGTTGTCATTTTTCACTCAGACTACAATTCCCACATCTGTACATTTCCACACACAAGTTACATTTTCTAACAGTGTGAACCCAGCTTCTGCAGCTAAAGAAGCAGCTGGCTTTTTCTTTATGTGTATGCATACATTCATACATATGACGGTAAAGGTCTGTGACCACAGAGAACTTAACATTCATTCAAACTAGACAGTGAGGAAATAGAAATAGTAGAAGAGTTCTCATATTTGAGATCAAACATTGATTGGAATGGGGAGTGCAGCCAGGAAATCAGGAGAAGATTAAGAATGGGGAGGGCAGCCATAAAGAACTAGAAAAGATTCTAAAATGCAAAGACATACCATTAATCACAATAGTCAGAATCATACAAGCCATCTTATTCCCTATTACCATGTATGGATGTGAGAGCTGGATAGTCAAGAAAGAAGATAGGAGGAAAATCAACGCATTTGAGATGTGGTGCTGGAGAAGAGTGCTGAGGATCCCATGGACAGCCAAAAGGACAAACAAATGGGTCCTAGAACAGATCAAGCTAGAGACATCCCTAGAAGCCAAGATAACAAGACTTAGACTGTTGTACTTTGGACACATTATGAGAAGGAATGAATTGTTGGAAAAGACAATAATGTTAGGAAAGGTGGAGGGAAGTAGGAAGAGAGGAAGACCACATGCTAGATGGATGGACTTTATTAAAGAGACCATGAATAAGAGTTTGCAGTAGCTAGGCAGAGCATTAGAGGACAGGGGGGCCTGGAGATGTCTCATCCATAGGGTCACCATGGGTCGAGACTGTCGCAAGGGCAATTAACAACAAACAAAAAAACCAAGCCCTATTCAGGCAACCAGGTCTGGGTTAATTGAACTGGTGGGAGGGAATCAGGCTAGCCCTGTCCTTTTCTATCATCATTGCTATACATGCAAGTTGATAACCTGAAAAATAGTGCTTCCATTGCACTGGGAGGCTGTTTACTTCCTGAAAAGTCAAGATTTCCAATCATATGAAGATATTGCATGTGTAATGAAGGCTTTCCTTAGAATTTTGTTTTTGTATGAAAAAAATGATAGTGAGGGGTATCAGGCTAGCATGCTCCATTTGTTCAAATGTTCTGTTTTAATTATCCATTGAATACCTGAATAGGGCTAGTGTTTTAAGCCTCCATCACCAGTGCAGAAATATAGCTAGATTTGTTAGACACACATGCACACACATGTGCATGTGTGTGTATGAGAACCAGTGTGGTATAGTGACTTGAGTTACATCTCTGGAGACCAGGATTCGAATCCCTGCTTAGCCATGGAAACCCAGTGAGTGACTGTGGGCAAGTCAAAAACCCTATAAGTCGGACAGGTCTCACACACAGATACTTTGAAAAGCAATAGAACAAGACACTTCTTCCTGGGTCCCAATGCTTTAACTTATTCTGGAACATTAGAATAAAACTGATTAAAGCATTGACGGTTGTCCTCTACATATACAAGTTGAGATAAAAAAAAGTGTTTTTCAGATGGACTTGAAAATAATGGAGTCACTGCTCCTTAATATCATCATACTCAGCCATGATGTGTTGTTCACATTTGATAGATATCAAAAATTCCATGCCCCTTTTGCTGCAAAGTGTCCTCTTTATGGCAGCCACTATATTTGTATCGTAGACTTCTTTTAAAAACTTACCACTAGAAAGTTGGTATGGTATGTAAAATTCTAGTATGTAATTTAGTGTAATGTAATTCTAGTATGTAGTCTAGTATGTTGAATTCTGTTATGTAATTAACACCCTCAACTGCTAAACCAGTGGGTTGCAGATGACTGTACTTTACCACAGCTCATTTTGTTGATTACCTTCCTCATTGAAAAGGCTTTAAAAGTCTTTATAGCTAACATCCAGAATAATTTTTTCTTCCTTGCGATTTGAAAAGTTCCAGGTGTTCTTAGGGTAGCAAAACTTGATTTTATACTTTTATATTCAGAGTTGAAAATATTTTAAAGAATACAGTACATTAATCATCTTGTAAACAGCTAACCATATTTTTAAAAGCCCACAAAGACTGCTATATTTTCATGATGTTATCAGTGTATGGCTTGATATTGCTATTCACTGAATGAAAATCTTACCATGAGAGCTGGACCAGTTTAGTTTTTTCTTGAATAGAAATCCTGTTTACAGGGCAGTCTAATCCACTACTCAAAAGTATGCCCCATTGAATTAAGACTTATTGAATTAAGACTTACCCATATATAAGTGTTCATAGGAGTGCAGTTAATAAATTACAGATTATATGAAAGAATATTAACAAATCTGGACACAGGCAAGAGTGCTGCTGTGCCATAAGAATCTTATATCTGATGCAGAATTTTGAGAAATCCCTTTATGAGGAAAAGAGTCACTTGATGAGGTAGGTCCTTTCTTTTACCAGAATAAATATGATAAAATGATTACATTTCTGGATATTTTTTAAAACTGAAATCAGTAGAATTTATATTTGCCCCTGGTTAGACCTTGAAACACAAATGGTACTAATATCATTCATAGAATTGTATTACAGGTTGAATTCTAACAAACAGCAAGTAAGATGGCTGCCTCTCTGGGCCATGCTATTTCAAATTGTGGATGAGGTTTTACATAAAAATTATCAGTACAAAATGTTATATTTTAAAAATCCTTTATAGTTCCCCCCCTTCTTTTTCATGTTTGTTTTCTAAATGTAGGATATGGGAGTGTTCAAACGTGAAAATTCTTCCCCTCAGCTTGAAATAGTATACTCCAGGCATGCTTTTGCCACTTTATCTTATGGAAGAATAGCCACATGATTGATGATACAACCAGCACTGCTGTTAGTTGTATACTGTTTAAAGCAGTCATCTTCTAATGAACTTGTTGTCTTGAAGCATATAAACTAATAGCATATTGCTTAATTAGGCTGCTGTCTTGTTTTTTCTGCAGTTCTTGGATACCTGTGATCCACTTCATTTTTGTTAACTAGAGATACATGTTAACATTGGTTACATATGGTTAAATAAGTCTGGCATGCCCTTTCTTAGATTGGATCAGGGGATGTATCAAATCTGTCATGTCTTATGCAGTATGGGATGCAGGAATTTGTGAAATATACCGTTTCAAAAGGGGAGAGGGGAGAAATAATGAACACTTGTGTCAATAATTTTCATTTCAAATATATTCTGTATATACCAGTATGCCATTATGGTGGACAAAGTGGAGAAGGGTGGTTCTTCTTCATGTTCCCTGTTTATCATACAAATGTGTTTTCCTGCTCCTGCGCAGAAAAAAACATTTGTGTGAATTCACAGATGACCACTCGAAGAACTACAGTTAGAGGTAAAATAACCTGTCCTTCTTTGCTCCTCTCTCCAGTGGCATGCTCTGTGGCAGCTAGAAACCTTGTTAACTTGTTCTTGAGACTTCAAGTTGTTTATACTAATCTGTTTTCATACTATAAAGGGCTGGAAATGGACCTGATAAAAGTTGATGAAATTTAGGATTCTCTGCTGCACTCAAGGCACAATGCCTATTACAATGCTTTAACAAGAGTATGAATTAAACATACATAGGATGATGTGTGTCATGACCCAGGAGTCCAGCAGTGGCTGGGACATGGAATCTGAAGTTCAGGATCCATTAGTACTGGTGGAGTAGGCAGTTGGCTCTAGCCCAGAACTGGAAATGCCTGATACAAGTCCTCTATGGCTGAAACGCTATTGGCAACCCCCGAGCCTGGCTTCAACACTGAGTCAGACCCCAGGGGCTCCACCATCCTTGGTTTAGTGCGCTTCTGTCAACAGCATGCCTAGTAGGAGCTCCTGGAGAGAAGGCAGAGTGTCAGTCTTTACACTGGTGGCCTATTCCTTTAATATTTCCCATTTGTTACTTGTGGGGGGGAATGGAGTGTCTGAGTATCTAGGAGGGACTCTTGGCCAAGAAACAGAAAAGCTGAGCTGCCCTTGCTGGAGTACAGTGTCACTTGGAACTAGCCCTGGTGCTGCAACTTATTGCTCCACTGGGCTCCTACCACTCACCTAACTAAGGAGAAATATAGTAGTGATGGGTGACTTCAACTACCCGGATATTTG
>JAIPUX010001232.1:148298252-148309484 GCA_020142125.1 Phrynosoma platyrhinos | reverse complement strand
CTATGATTCTATGATTCTATGATTCTAACTATAACAAAGGGTCTTTTTGAATGGTAGACGGTGGTTGTCATTGTTGTGGTGATGTACATACTCTGAAAGAGAGGGTAGGTTTTCCTCAATAGGACATTAAAAATAGGCCTTGGGCTCTGCTGCATCCTTCCTTTTCTCTTTGTAAGGACAGGGAAGTACACAAATGATTAAATTCTGCTGTGAAACCACTATGAGGTCCTCTCACTTTGTGGTCTGTTCTGTCTGATTTTTTGTCTCTGGACTTTGATCTTCTCATAATCTTCTTCTCTTTGGGAGAAGTTCCAGAGAAGAAGTATGTGGGGTGCAATTTTAGTTTTCCAGGGTGTTAACTAAAATATGCAGGTATGAAAATTAAACGAGTTCAGATTTCATCAGCAGACCAGCAAAAAATGTGGATCAGACTATAATTTAATATGCTTTCCTAAAGAGTAAAGACTAACTCAAACGTGTAGTTTGTGGTTTAAAAAACAAACAATGATTGCTTTAATAAATATATACAAAAGATAACTAAAACCTAATTTAACTGGAGTTAATATAGCAGCAAGAGATGTTTAACCTCACTCAGAGGAGGACTGTTACTGACTGTTAAGACTGAGAGGAGATAGTTTAGAATCTTCAGAGAGTAAGTTAAACTGATAGTAGAATGAGAGAAGGTGGAGGGAGAAAGTACCTATCTAACTAAAGAGAGAGAAGAGAATGCAATGTATAATTCTTCCAATAATCCCCTTCTCATTTTCTTGGACCGATGTCAAGGATCTTCATTCCTTCACATAGCCTCTGGAACCGATATTTTGGCAGAGGTATAGTGAGGATATCTACAATCATTACTTCTGTGTTGCAGTATTCCAGTTGGACATGTTCATTTGGACACATTTCTTGCACTTTATGAAATGCAATGTCAGTGTTCTTCTTGAGTGGCTTTTCACTTTGATTTTGTTGGCAATCTGTAACAGGTATGTTGCAGTCATGGTAGCTTCAGACCAATAGCATTTATGCATATTAGCTTCTAAAAGCATAGTGACTGCCATCTCCTTGAGAGTTCTGTTCATTCTCTCTGCCACACCATTCTATTCCAAAGAATAAACCTGTGTGGTCTGATGCTCAGTGTCATGTTCTTTCAAAAATTCATCAAATTCAGCATTGACAAATTCAGGGCCATTGTCGGTGCACAGATTTGATTAAAGTACTCTTTGAATTTTTGGAAAGCTTGACTTTTTTCTCTGAGAAGATAAGTGTATGTGTATCTGCTGAAATCATCAATAATTGTCATAAAATAAGAGTTACCTCCTGCTGACTTTTGATTCATTGGTCCAGAAAGATCAGCATGCAAAAGATCCAGTGCCTTGTTGGATTGTCTCTCAGTAACTGGAGGGTGAGGAGCTCTTGTGGCCTTTGCTTTCAAGCATTCTACACATTTTTCATTGTTAGAGAATACTTTGAATTTTTGGCCAGTCTCTTAATATTTTCAGCACTTCGATGAGCAAATCTGCGATGCCATAAAGTTGAACAGTCTTTGTGATTACATTTGGTCCCACTGTTCACAGATGAATGTAAAATCTGCATCTGATAATAACCATGAGATCCTAATTCTGCTCTAAAAATCAAATGTTTGTCATGAAAACGAAAACAGGTTTGTTTTCTGAAACTGATACGATTGCCTCTTGATGTTGTGGTTTGCATACTGTAAAAGAAGGCTTGCAAATCCGGTACATAGTAAGCATCTGAGATATGTAAAGTTCCTATTCTGTCAGGACCAAGTTTTCTTTTCAAAATAACAATCCCTTTTCCTTGTGCAAAAACCTCTTAACCATTAGCAAGATATACAGGAAAAGTTACATTTGCATCAAAATCACCAACCATTCATGGTTGTTGAAGTAATGCACACCAGGAGCCCTGGTGGCGCAGTGGTTAAATGCCTGTACTGCAGCCACTCAGACTGCAAGGTTGTGAGTTCAATACTAGCCAGGGCTCAGACTAGACTCAGGCCTCCATCCTTCCAAGGTCACTAAAAGGAGTACCCAACTGTTGGGGGGCAATGAGCTTACAGTTGTAAACCACTTAGACATCCCATAGCACGATATGAAGTGGTATATAAATGAAGCTGCTTTGCTTTGCTTTGCTCCACTATCAATTAGAACTTGGTTTTTATATTTATCTCCAGCAATTTTAAATAATTGTTGTTGAATCAAACCAATATCAACATGACTGGAAGATTTCTGTTTAGAATTAAAAGCTGTTTTCTTAACGTTGCTTTTGTTTTTAATATTCAGTCCTTGGCTTTGTAGCTTTTGTAGCTCAGTTTTTGTCTTTGAGTTAACATTGTTTCTATTTGATTTAGAAGAAAGGGAAGTCTTTTTCAAATTCTCTGCAGCAAATTGAGCTAATTCTCTGTCTGTTGTTTTTGCATTATAGTTGTCTTCCATCATGTTTTGCCTGTTTTGAAATTCAACAGTTTGAGTAATAGCATCTTGTAAAGAAACATCTCCTTTAACTTGTAAAGCATTGATTATTGGAGAGTAATATTTTGGAAGACTTGCCAAAACAGTCAAAGTTATGTATGTTCTGGAAAAGATTCTCCAGCTGCTGTTATGTTATTCCAGATAAAGTGTCTCTACAAACCACCCGAAAGGGGTGCCAGATCGGGGCCATGGCAACCGCATGCTGTGACCCTGATCTGGCATTTTGCCAGCCCAAAAGGGGTCAGTAAAATGCTGTCCCTTTTGAGTTTTTGTGGCATGTCATGTCTAAACCTTGTGCCGCAGAAACGCTGCCTCCATGCAGTTGTTCAGTCAGTGTGACACCAGCCTTGAGGCGGTGTTGGGGTGTGCAGCGTGTAGTTGCCTTCCCCCACTCCACCCGGAGGCCAGCATTTAGTGCCAGCCTGCATAGCCCCAAAGTTCTTATAAAGCCATTAATATGTTGATTTAACTATTGAGGATGATGGAACTTTGTGTTAACAAGTCTGATCATGAGAGCTGTTTGATTAGAAGTACTTGGAGAATCAAATACTTTATTCAGATTGTCCCATATTTGTTTTGCATCATTTAAACCTTGAATATGGTAAACAATGCTGGGATCTACAGACAAGCAAATATAAGCTGCTGCTTTCTCTGCATTTTCATCAAACTGTTGTTGTATTCCTGCTTCTATGAGTCTCTGCCCATTTATTGCTTTAAATAGTCCCATTGTAGTCAAGTACATTGGTTGTCCATGACCATATTTTATAGTTTGTTCCAGCTAGTATTTCAGTAATCATTGTGGAATTAGGATTAGTTGAACCCATTTTCTTTGAGTAAAAAAAAATCTTTCTTGAAGTCAGTATCTTCAGGAGAAGCAGTCTAAAAACAATCTGGAACCTCTTCTGAGACCTCTTCTGAGACCTCGCTGTGTCTAAACTGGGACCCCTTCTGGGCCCATAACCCAAAAATGGGGGGTGCAATTTTAGTTTCCCAGGGTGTTAACTTTTTTAAAGATAAACTAAAATATGCAGGTATGAAAATTAAACTTGTTAGATTTCATCAGCAGAGCAGCAAAAAGCATGGGTCAGACTATAATATGCTTTCCTAAAGAATAAAGACTTACTAAAAACAACAACAAACATACAGTTTGTGGTTTAAAAAACAAACAGTGATGCCTTTAATAAATATATACAAAAGTAACAAAGACCTAATCTAAGTGGAGTTGATATAGCAGGAAGAGACTGTTAACCTCACTCAGAGGAGGACTGTTAAGATTGAGAAGAATGTAAAATCTTCAAAAGCAAAAGCAAAGCAGCTTCATTTATATACCGCTTCATATCGCGCTATGGGATGTCTAAGCAGTTCACAACTGTAAGCTCATTGCCCCCCAACAGTTGGGTACTCATTTTAGCGACCTCGGAAGGATGCAGGCCTGAATCTAGCCTGAGCCCTGGCTAGTATTGAACTCGCAACCTTGTGGTCTATGAGTGAGTGGCTGCAGTACAGGCATTTAACCACCGCGCCACTAGGGCCAGTTAAACTGATAGTTAGAATAGGAGAGGGGGAGGGAGGAAGTCCTTATCTAACCAAAGAGAGAAAAGAGAATGCAATGTATAATCCTTCCAACAAAGTAATCATCCTATCAACAGGGGATAAGATATCTATCTATATTATAAGTATTTTGATTAGTTGGTATATAAGTTGGATCATTTAGAATTAAGCCTGGCCTGGTCAAAGGACAATCTTTCACGCTGTCTCTGTCAAATTAAAAATACATTATTATCACTATGGAGAAAGGTTCAGTGGTCCTGTTAATTGCTAAACATATCCATTACAGCATTTGGGGACAAAATGAGTTCTTGCAAGTGAGAAATATATACATACAGAAAGATTTTATTAGAACACTCCAATAAACATTTTCTGTCTATACTAAACTGGTGTATTATGAACACCTACATCTCTTAGTATTATTCAAAAATGTTTGTTTACATAAACATTAAAAAGCCTGCCAGTAAAGTGCAGGATGATCAGCTAGCTTCTCAAACTCAATGTCCTAATGTTGCCTGCCAACAAACTGTTGTTGCATATTAGGGTTGTTCCTTAGGGCTAGATTTGATACAGCTTCTGTTTACTAGAATAGTTTAATGAATTATTGTTTGGAGAGGCAGCAGAAATCTTCTCTAGTGATGTGCTTGTATCTGGATCACTAAGTGGTTGCATATAGACCATTTGATGTTCAGTTTTATACTTTTGGGGAGAAGTAGCATTACCTTGCTTATAGTGAAGAATCTTGCTTGTGAATGCAAGTGTTTGACTTCTTCAAATAAATAGTAAAAGCTGTTTATGAAGAAGGATTGCTAAGTGGCAGCACATGACCTTGCACTATTATGTTTCACATAAAAATTATACACTTGAATTCCTTCTCCAAAATTTTTGACTATAATGGCAGATTTGAACTCTTATCAGCTGTGCTTTACTTCTGTCATTAGCTTATATCCGTCTGCTAGTCCTAACTGGGATAGAACCATTGAATCAGTTTTGTTATAGTGGGGCTAATAATTGAATTTACACCATCATAATTATTTCTTTGTGTAGATTATTAGTTTTGGTCTTTCTCCTTCTTTATTCTTGTGAAATCTTTTATATCAATCAAGCCATGCAGGTCTTGATTTAGTATTTTTATAAGTCATAACAGAGGGGCAAAATTAAGGCTGCAGTGGTAGAGTATATAAAAGAACTAGATCTACATAGGCCATTTCATGACTGTGTGCCATATAAAAGATTTCAGGCAGCAATAGTACATTTCGAGCACGTACTCACCAAAAAACTAGAATTTGGTTTCATTTTAATTGCTGCAAAATCTGAATTGAGTCCTAAGGAATGTAGGGGAAGCATAATACTGATTCTGACTTTTTATGTACTTTCCTTGAGGTAATATATATTATGTACTTTAGTAGACAAGATATCTTTATTTTACAAATATCCATTGATGTAAAATTACTATCTGTAAAGTTCAATTTCAAGTTACAAGAATTTGATTATGAACCATACACTTGTTAAACTAAATAGATGCAATTGTGTATCCTTTCCCTAAGAGATTACCAATAGGTTTCAAAATTTTGTTTTGAAACTTTAATGCCTTCACATTTTTTACTTGGTACTATTTTTTAATCACTTGTTGTTAACTTGTTGAAATGTGTTCGCGGTCTGAAAGGGTTTCTGATTCAGTATCCTGATTGAAAATATATCATAGGAGAGCTTAGATTTCTGAGGATTTCACAAACATCTTATTTTATTTTGGAAAAACACTATGAAGTGGTCAGGTTGTTCCAAATGAACTGCCATAAATGATACAGTCTGCAAAGCAAGAATGGGGTAATGTGTGAACTGCAGCTCCCAGTGATTCTGGCAATATGGGCAATAAGGAGGTGGGGGTTGTAGTTGAGCAGTATGTGTAGAATCACACATTTCCCCATAGCTGCTATAAAAATTAACTTATGGTGCAGTTGAACTCAGCAGGACTTAAATTCTCCATGGACAGGCATAGGATTGCATTATAAAATATGCTATGTTTATTTGCTGCCTCTAAAGCTTTCCAGGACTTGTTTAGTTAGACTGAAGCAAACAAACACAGAAATTTTACTTGCAAATTGTTTCCTATTCCACCAATCAAACCAAAAATATGTTCTTATCTAGTTTTAGTTTTAGTTTCAGACTAAGGGATGTTGGGAGTGCCCTGGTTTTTTTCCTTCTTTTCCATAGCCAAGAAAGTATCGACTGGGGATGCTGGAGGAGAGGATAGTTCCGGTGGGATCAAAGGCACGAAAATCAAAGAACACTATTGGCTGCTTGGCTGACAGGTGTAAAACAGGAGTACCCATCAATATGGTTTGGTGGAACAGAGTCACAGAAAACAATTTACAGGTAAAATTCCTTTTTCCTAGTCACTTTAATTAATTTGGACTACTGTATTATTTTTATTTTTTTGGAAAATGATGTAGTCAGATGCATGTAGTGAGGGTAAAATTTGGCCAGAATGTTCATGGATGAAATGAAGAAGTAACAGTGAAAGCTGGTACCTAATTAAGTATGTTATTTCTCAACTGTATTCTGAATCTTCTGATCTGAGTGGCAGATCACCTTACAACAAATGTTATTCTTTAAATAAGCTATTTTCTAGTCATGAATTGTGGATAATTGGTTAACATTCAGGAGAAAGTTGTTAGTAGCTAAATTTTCTGTTCAGCAAGTGCAAATTAATTGAAATGTTTCACAGGAATCAAATAGGAGTGGGCTTTCAGAACTCCATCACCCAACCTAGCAAAATAGCTCACAATGGTCAGTTACAGTCCAATATCCAGCAGAATCATCAGCTCAGTACAAATGATGCTGCAGTCTCACACACAAATGCACACTGGTTCCAGACTAGGCACACAGGGGAGGTCAATACAGTTTTCAGTTGGAGAACCATTTGCCCAAGTTTGTTAGTAGATTTAGGCAACAGTTTGTTATTTCTGTGACTTTAACATGAGTAGTAATTGATCTCACACATTCTAGCCTGTGATTGGCAACTGAACATGTTGTTCCCCATACCTGTTTTTGGACTACAGTTTCCAGCTAGCATGTCAGGGATGATGGGAGTAGTAGTCCATCAGCATCTGTAAAGACATAAATTCTCTCTGCATAATAAAAAAAATCACATAAAAAATGAAATAACTCACAGAATTATCATTTGAATGGAAGCAATTGCCACCCAATAATAACTACCTGTGATACCAATGCAGCAACATTTTGAATGGTGGTCACAATGGTATCCCCACCCCTGGTTTCATTTGTTGCAGGGAAGACAATGCTGGGGGATCTCCCGGGGGGGGCGCACCGCCAAAATGGTGCCCCCATCCTCTTCCTTTGCCACAACAGTGGCCTCCTTCTGAGGAGGGAACCACCACCACAGCAAAGCAGCAAAGCCAGGAGGGGCACATCCTCCTTATTATCTCACAGTGGGAGGAGGACCTGGCTAGGTGTCACCCCTTTTCTGAGGTGTCACCTGGTATGGTCCGCAATCCCCTAGTGATATCACTGGCAGTTGTAATAGTTTGGAGAAGAACTCCACTTCCTTGGTCACCAAATGTGAATTTTGAATGCTGAAAAAATGTCATCTATTTTTCTTAATGCTCTCCTGACAAAGGGAGTGACATTTGGATGTTCCACAACAGTAATTATATATTTTTGGTGTTTGAAGAAACAAAATAGCAGAGACTTGGGTCCTGAAATCTTCCTGAGGATTTTGATTTTAATCTGTTTCATACTACATTTTGAGTAGAAGAGGTGTATTAGCAGACCTTGTAGAGGGTGTGAGGATAGAATCACTTTCTTCATGTTGCTTTCACTGTATACATTCTCCATTTCATTGTGCAAATTCTTCCTTCTGTATATACTATTAGGATATAAAGCTTTATCCTCTCAGCTCTGCAACAAACATAACGAGTATAAAAGGCAAAATAAAGTTCTTAAAGCTGAAGAGCTTGTAAGGAGGAAAATAGCAGCTGAGAATGGAGTATAATAAATCCTGTTTATCACTATATTTCTGTTGTTTGAGGAAGCAAGAGCATTTTTACTTTCTTTGTATAATTTTTTCAAGCAGTTTTCTTTTGTGATGGCTGGGAATTCTCACAAATGTATCACGCAAGTTATAATGTTGCATAAGTGAGGGTGTGGTAGTGAGGTTTTTTTCCTTTCACTTAATTACTTGACCTACATAAATGTGTGCTTTGGCAGATCTCTTGGTTGGAATGACCTGATTTTGTTTCAGCAGTGATTAGAAGTTGAATTTATCTTTTACAGAATGCTATACCAGAAAAGGGCATGTAGAGAGAGGGGATATACACTAGTATAGTTTTTACTTTTTTGTCCGTAATTTGCAGTAATTGAGCTTTGGTAACAAATAAGTACAATGGCTTTTTGTTCAGCTTTCATCATTTCTTATTAGGTGCTCTGAGAAATACAGGGGTTAATCCAGAGATGTGCAAAGAATATACACTAAGTAGAATGCAGACCTTAAAATGAATTGTCAAAAAACCCTGTCCTGTTCATATTAATTTGTGTTTTTCTAACAGACTCATCCTGTGTCTGCACATATGAATAAGGTTGCAATTCAGTTTGTTGCATATAATGGCTAGAATTCAGTCAGTAACATATACCAGTGTAATTGTAGTTTGGAAGCCTTGTGCAAAAAGGTTTCCAGTATTTCTTCTGGGGGCCCCCTTGCCCTGTCTGTACAAAAGTATCTGACAGTTCCTAAGTGCTGCTCCATCCGCCCAGTTACTTACTGGCTGCAGGAGTGCTGTTGAGTACATTACTGTTGTCCTCACACACTATGGGAAGAAGATTCAGCCTTGCACTAGTGATCGAGGGTGCTCTCTCTTCCCTAGGAGTACAAGGGCAGTGGGAGAGCACCAGATCCAACCCCATAGCTGATGAGTAGCTGGGGAATGAAAAATTGTGCTTTTTCCTCCCCTCCCACAGCATATGTATGTTGAGGGAGACTCTTATCAGTGTGCTTACTGGATCTTGGTGAAAAGTATAATTAAATACATTTTATAGAACCTCACCTGTTTGCATCAAAGATGGACAGGGAATGGTGGAAAAGAGTGACAGATGGCCAAGCTAGGCCAGCATGAGGTTTGTGTGTGTGTTTAGATTTAGTATACACTAATATTGTATGAGTAAATTTTAAACTTTGAGGTTTAAGTTGTTCAAAAGAAACTTGGTTATTGACTTCTTCAGTGTGAGTGTGTGTGTGCAGGAAGTATGCCTAATAAAAGTCTATTCATTTCAGATGCCACAGAGCTTTTGTCCCAGAAATTCTGTATTTCTAGCCCCAGTTCCAGGAACCATTCCTGAAGCAAAACAGCTGTGTCCTTACTATGAGACCTGGCCTCAGGATAAACATAGCAACATTACTTCAGCATGAGTGAAAAACTGGAAATGTTAGGAAATGGCCAAGAAAACAAGAATGAGATGATGTAGAAGAATCTCAATTTGAAATTGTTTCTTCAACCACATGGGCCATCTACTACTACCTAATGTCTTCTGTATGTATAGGACAGCAGCTCTCACCATTCCCACTATCATAGCTGTCAATAGTGACTGGAGATGATGCAATTTGTAGTCAAATAATCAGGAGCATATCTGGTTGTAGAGAGCATGTAGCCTATATATCATGCCCCAGCTTTCTCATCTCTCCTTCCTGTCACCTATCTTCCTACTTGGGCAAACAATTCATTGGGTGTGCAGTCGAAGGCTTTCATGGCCGGCATCCATAGTTTTTTGTGGGTTTTTCAGGCTAGAAGAAACTCTTCTAGAACATGGCCATACAGCCCGAAAAACCCACAAAAAACTAACTCATAGGGTATGCGAGCATCATGTAGATTGCAGGATTAGTAGGTGCTGGATGAAAACTCTCTCACACAAGGGTGAGTTGAATTTTGTTATTCTTTCAGTTTCACTGTGTTATAGGAATGATGATTTGTGAATTGTTTCATGATCTCCTTGCTGACTCTTAGGATTCCTGCTAGAATGAGAACTCCAGCCTTTTTTTATTGATGTGGAGGCAAATGGTAGAAGAGCTGTTGCTTGTGTTTGCTATGATATATTTGGGTTCTGGTTATTCTGGAAGATGAGGTGTGAGCACTATGATGTAATAAGTATGTGTGAAAGTTATATACTTCTGCCATTTTTCTTTAAGGTTGTAGGCAGGAGTGTAGCTTGCTTGGTGGTTTGTTTATAAGGTTAGTGAAAGCTAAGCACATGCTTTTGATGGGTCTTGTTAAACTGATTTGGTACATCTCACGTATATTTTATTATTTTTCCATTATATTTGAATGGCTGCCATTTACTGCACAAGTGAATGGATTTCTGTCTCTCTCTCCCCCCCCCCCCCCCTTCATTAGTTGTAGGTGGAAAGATAGTTTAGCTTTTTCCTTCTCAGACCTTTTGCTATTAGAACAACTCTTGTTGGCAATGTCAGGATGGTTCAGTGAATGTTGGTGATTCCTAGCATTTTGAGAGGGCAGGTTTTATCCCATTTTGTTTTATCAAAGGGCTAATCAGCTGATTTTAATTCTGTATTGTTCTTTTCAGCCTTTGGAAGAATTACTGGCATTTTGTATCAGATATTTATCAGACCTCATTTTTTTTTCTTTCTGACTTGTCCAGCTGCTTTGTCTTTTTAGAAATAAATGTAATTGACAAAATTGAAGTGTAGCATTGTAATACCTGCTCAAGTGTAAATTAACTTGGACTTACTCTAGGTTAAATAAGCAGAACTGCAGCATTAATGTTGCCTTGTAGTAAAAGAATCTGATCTTCATATTGTATTTGAGACTTCTAACTTAATTTAAAAAGTTGTTTGACATGCATTAAGATAATGACAAAATTGGAATCTTCTTTGCCAAAATGTATGCTTTCTCATTATCTTAAGGCATGAGATAATGCTTTCTGTAGCTTATTTAGGGTGTCTTTTATTCTGCTGCCCCATTACAAAGTTTTTTTAAATGATGGATAGAGATACTACATTGTGTAAAGATGTGTGTTTATCATGTTTAATATAAAGCTGGCCCATTAATGTTTTGGAGAACAATAATTGATTAAAATGTGTATAGTCTACTCTAACAGGATTCCTTTAATTGGATGATAGTCCTAATTATTACCAGTACATTGTCTCCCCCCCCCATTGCTCACT
>JAIPUX010001232.1:148272034-148284850 GCA_020142125.1 Phrynosoma platyrhinos | reverse complement strand
TCGGGGGGCCGCATCCGGCCCCCGAGCCTTAGGTTGCCTACCCCTGTGTTAAGGGTTTCATTGTTAAGCATATCATGTCTTAAAAGTGTTACGACCCCCTCTATGATTTGGTATGCTCATTTATTACATGTTCTTTAGAATCATAGAATCATAGAGTTGGAAGAAACCACAAGGGCCATCCAGTCCAACCCCCCTGCCATGCAGGAACTCCCAATCAAAGCATCCCCAACAGATGGCCATCCAGCCTCTGCTTAAAGACCTCCAAGGAAGGAGACTCCACTACTCTCCGAGGGAGTGTGTTCCACTTTCGAACAGTTCTTACTGTCAGGAAGTTCCCCCTAATGTTGAGGTGGAATCTCTTTTCCTGGAGCTTACATCCATTGTTTCGGGTCCTAGTCTCTGGAGCAGCAGAAAACAATATGATAGCATATTTGAGAACATGTTGCAATGTACAAGAATTAGTACAAGTTGACAAGAATTAGTATATGTTGCACATCACAACTTATGTACTGCTGACATGTTTAGTAGACTCCTCAGTTCTTTCCCTCCCTCCTATGGTGTTTTATCCTGTCCTCTCCTTGAGTCAGTGTCAGCAGCAACATCAAACATCCAATCTGTCAACAAGCAGTATTGTAGCTGTAGCAGGCATTTTCAATCAGTGACTGGGGTGGCTGTGAGTTGTTTCCAGGTCTTGATGCTGAACTCCTGATGCCAGATTATCATATTTATCCTCCAACTGCACCTCATGCTGTTGAGAACATTATGTAGATTTTAGTCAGGTAGCTGAAGTAATTGAATCCGAATAGAAATTCAGTTTGGTTGCAAAATACCTCTGGCATTTTGGTTGCAAAATATGTTATTCACAGTGGATATGATTTTTACACATCTGCCTTATGGCAGAAGTTTGTGCAAAACCATTATTCTCAATGGGTTCATCGAGGATTGCATATATCCACCACTACTTGTCTAGCAAGTCTGACTTTTATTTTCCTGGGTATATGCTTACTCTATTTATAGCAACATATTTTTGTGGACTTTCCTGCCAAGTGACTTTCTGAAAGCTGTTGGTTGTGAAACATGCTATGTAACATCATTGCAAGAAAAGCAAGAAAAACTCACATTGAGAAGCCTGAGCAGAACAATTATGAAGGAGATCAGAGTATTATCTTCACTTAACGTTCAGAGTACTATGTTCAATAAATATCAAGAAAATGCAAAAAGCAGTAAAATTATTTGAGGTCTAGCATAAACTTGTAAATAATCCTACAAGCGTTAATAGCCTTCTCTTTATTCTGAGAGTGAGGAAACTTTGGCACTTCATTCATTCAACCTTTATTATGCATACAACAATAAAATTACAATAAAATAAAATAAAGTAAAATACATTTACAATAAAACTTCAGGATCGTTATTATAAAATTTAATCCATACTCTTGTTGCCTCCACCAGAAAATTGGCCATTAGCCTAGTAATATGAGGATTCTGATCTTCCAATAAGTATTCCACTGATAACCCATTCAAACAGATATTCATTTCCAATAACCTCCTTAGCAATTTTTTCCTAGGAATTATATAGAATGGACAAACAATACAATATGATGGAGAACATTAGGAGCTTGATCACAGTGGCATATACGTTTCAAAAAAGGGGTCTGTAGATATCAGCCCCTGGTCACATTTGAGGGGTGTACATTCAGCCTTGCAAATAAAAAGGCCTTCCTCAACACCAGCAATGAAAAGGTTTGAGAAATGTTTGGTAGGAATAATTAGTCAGGAAGCAATATTTGAAGCAGAAGAATTGACTGCCTCTGTTGGGCTTATCTAAGGCTATTCTTCCAGCTATATTAAAGAGTAAGTATCCCTTGGACAGGGTTGGCTTTAGATCACTTTCTGTAAGTCTTGATCGTCTGAATGTTTTATTCAAGATTTACTGAAGAAGGGTATGAGAAAAACAAACTAGATTTTCATGTGTCTATTTGTAAAAGTGAAAAATATGTTCCTTGTAGGAGCTGATCAACAGACATTTAATTACAATGGCTCAGATAGATCAAGCAGATATGCCTGGTGAGTAAACAAACAGCCCAGATTTAAATTACATTTCTGAACTTTTATTTTGCTTGCTTTCGATTTTGTAATTTTACTAAAAATAATCATATGTGTATTAAAAGCATATTAAAACAAAAATTACTCTAGAGGCAGAGTCCAGTGTAAACTGGAATCTATTGATTGTTTCTTCTCTGTAATAAGGGTTACATCACTTTCTTTGTCACTAACTCTTCCTTTCTATTTGTCCTTTTTTCTTAGCTATAGATGACCCATATTTTCTATTCTCTTTATACCTTTAATATGTTTGATTTCACTAATGGTACAAGATTAGATTGTCTACAGTATGTTTGGTTTCTAGCCTGGGAGTATAATTATTTATTAAATATTGTCTTTATAGCCCTCCATATAATCTCCATTTATTTACCTTTGTTTCTTAAAATATCCTATGGAGGATTTTGAGGTCAGAATGGGGCATTTAATTGTGTGCATCCAAGACTGCCAACTCACACAGCAACTGAGTTAATGCTTGCTAATGGAAACCACAAGGTTTCATAGGACTTAGCGTGGATAGCATAGCCTTGTGAAAGAATATTGTTGCTTTGTACGGAATGTGGATTAAGAGTAAAACTGCATTTCGATTTCATCTGAGTGGTTCTCAAAAATCAACAAAGCTTTCTGATTATTTGAATGATTATTTAGGAGAATATTTCTGAGCAGTGTGTTCAAAGATTAGACAGTCAATTGAGGGAATATTTCTCAATTATAGCAGTTTAATCTTTTCCAGTAAGTAAAATAATCTGAAGCTTTTAAAAAAGTCAATAACAGGCAACCTATTGTCATAACTCCATGTGTGTAACAGAATATGGGACTGTAACCCTTCTTAACATCCTCCATAGCTTAGAACAGTTTTCAATGTGGAGTGGAACACAGAAAAGGTCAAAAACAAAAACATAGTGCAGTGCAGTTGCACCAGAAGCAGCAGTCTTTGGATTTTTATTTTTTTTAAGAAAAAAAATCAGCAGAATAGGTTGTAAAAAAATTACTCTTGATCACCCGCAGTACAAGTAAGAAACCTCTCAGATTCAAGAGCAAAGTTATATTTGATGCTTTGCAGCTATCATGTTCTGTGGATTTCCTGAAGGACACAGATTGTGTTTTTCTCTGTGGCAAAGAAAGTGTCCATTGCAAAGAAGACAGTGATTCAGCTCTAGAATCTTTATAATTCAGTAAAGATCTGCTTGCCCTTAGAGTCCTGGTGGCACAGTGTTTAATGCCTGTACTGCAGCCACTACTCACAAACCATAAGGTTGTAGGTTCAATACCAGCCAGGGCTCAGGCTTGACTCAGCCTTGCATCCTTCCAAGGTCACTAAAATAAGTACCCAATTTGTTGGGGGCAATTAGCTTACACATTGTAAACTGCTTAGGGAGTGCTTAAGTGCACTGATAAGCAATATAGAAATGTACTTGCTGTTGTCATGGATGTACAAGTTTAAATCTTGTTCTTGAGTCAAGTTCAAAGTTTCATGAGTCAAGCCATAAATAAGTTTATGGTTGGGGAGTGAGTCTACTCCCTGTTCTGAAAAACTATCCCAGGTGTCTATCTTTAATCTTTCTGGAGCCCTTAGGTTCTCAGAATCACAGTAGTATGCTGGACAGAAACTGCATAGTGAAATGGCAGCTGTCTTTTCTTAAAAGACTGAGAAAAGGCAACATTATGGCATGATGGCTGTGGAAGGAAGAGGTGGCAGGAGAGGGAGAAAAGAGCCATTTGTACTGTGTCTCCACAAAGAAGTTGCTCTCAGGTCTCTTTTGTTCTGGTTCAATAATCAGATATCTACAAGTCATTAAGCAAACAAGTGCAGCTTATTTTAAACAAGTAACAGATAAATAAAACTTTCACAAATATCCTATAATATGGTTTTATTCACCTACATCTGAATAAATGGCTGTTTTGTCCTAAAGTCCCCCCTTCATTACTAACCATGATCAAATATTCCTTTTTTAGCCAGATCTGTACAATAGCTAATTGGGATCTTAGGCATTTGCACTAATATGTTTCCCCCCTAATATTGGACATCTGTTTTTCCTAAGACAAATGTCTGTATTGTGAGAAAGCTATATATGATTTGCAAAGGTGTAATCATAAACTAACTCTGTTACACTCTTCCAGTCTAAACACTGTCTGTATTGTTTTTACATCTAATGGATCTTCTTTATCTATTATAACTGTTTTCTTCATAATTTTAAGTAGTGTCTAATGTATTTCTGTAAACTGGTTTAGCTGTTCCAACAGAAGTTGACAGCTACCACAGCCTTTTCCCTTTAGAACCACTGCCACCACCCAATCGGATACAGAAAACAAGCAACTTTGGGTACATAACATCATGCTACAAAGCTGTAAATAGCAAAGATGATCTGCCATATTGCCTTCGGAGGATACATGGTGAGGGAAATCCTAAGTTGTCATCTTTTAAAAATTTCAATGCTACCAGTATTTAAGTCTAAAAAAATTGTTCTTTTCTGTATATAAACCACAAATCAGATTTCAAATTGAATAATTCCTTTAAATTAAGGAATAGAAATTTGCCCCTACTAACAAACTATGGAGTCAGTTATGTACAAATAAATACATTTTGTTTTGGTGTGTCTCTGTTGGTGGCAGCTCAGTATTTTGAAACCAGTGTAAAAATTCAATTAGATGTGTGAGAATCTCTGAAACAGATTTCCCCCCATATTTCGCAGGTTTTCGTCTTGTTAACACAAAGTGCATGGTGTTGGTTGATATGTGGAAAAAAATCCAACACTCGAATATTGTAACATTGCGGGAAGTATTCACCACTAAAGCATTTGGAGAGCATTGTAAGTTTCTGATTTTAAGATGTTGGCCAATTGTATTGGAAGACTTGCATCAATTGCATACCTAATTCTCACCTCGGACTCTTTTTGAAAAGCTCTTGTGTTTGCATACGACTTCCATGCTGGAGGAGAGACTATGATGAGCAGACACTTCAATGATCCTAGTGCTGATGCCTATTTCACGAAAAGGAAGTGGGGTAAGGCCAGCAAATGAGACCTGTGACTTTTTCAGTAGAGCAAAATTAGGAACAATGCCTGTTCATCTCAAATAGTTTTATTTTGCAGTTTGTGATGCATTCATATTGAAGTGAAAGTAATACTTGGCTTTAGATAAATATCTAGCATACTTATATAAAGAAATACTCATCTTAAAATATTTAGTACAGGTATAACTCATGTAAATCTCATTGTGTCCAAATACTCTTTCTGTGTGCTTCTGTCTTGTTTTCCTGATTGCTTATTACTCTGGGTCTTATATGTCTGTGTGATAGTTTCTCAGCATTCAGCATGTTTGGAAGAAACTGATTAGTGCTTAGCATGTTATATTCTGAACTGTATAGTCCAGTGTATATGAAACAGAGCATTGTGGGTGTGATAAAAGTGAAGGACGATATTAGTGTTCTTACTTGCAATTTATTTTTAGCAGTGGTGAGGTAGTAGTGAGATACAAATAAAATATCTTCTAGGATATGCAGTAGAGCAGCCCATAGCCTCTTAGGAAGTATCCCTCATGTACCAGCTTATGAGGCAGGAATCTCATGCTCTCCATTATTTCTGTTAACTCTATTTGTCTGTTCTCAGTTTTTTTCTTTCTTGCCTTGTGAGTTAGATGTGCTCAGTCATTGTTCCTTCACTGGGCTCTGTTGTCTTGTTTGCCTTTATATTCTTTTATCCACTTTATCTCTCTCTCCAGTCCTTCCATTTCTTTGCTTTTGATTCCTCCTTTAAAAAAAGAAAATTTCCTCTTTCTTTTTATCTTTCCTTGGGGTTAGTAATGGAAGCAGAAAAAACAGATTTAGCTAAAAAGAAAGGGTATGCCTCCTTGAGCAATAAATGAGAAAGATCTACAACTTCTATGAGAAAAAAATAAAACTTTTTTTGTAGCATTATTCATGTAATGCTGAAATATAAACAAAAAATTCCAGTGATATTTATAGAACTAAGGATGAAAATTATGGAAACAGAAAGACTTTCAAATTTTAAAAAGTTGTAAAATGTGTTTGTCATTAGTTTACATGCTGTAACTTGCATTTAGCAGCTCAAGATTGTAAGGAACATCTTACCAGTATAATGTTCACTGTGCACAGGGATTTGTGATTTAACCTTTGATTTATATTAGTAAAATTGGTATATGGCAGTTGAAACAAGACAAATGTGGTTATATGACTATTCAGATGTTGTGTTCTACTGTAACAATGTGGTTAATTGTTTTTGTTTTTTTACCATGTCATTCGTTAATACATCCAAAGATTTTAGTGTCAAGGATGTGGTATAAAGTTTTATTTTGAGAGGTGAATCAAGGCATAAAGTTTGGTATATTTCTATACTTGAACACCTGTGAACTAGTTAACTGTTTCCTACACAGACAGAATTCTTTCTCACTTATTTGTGCCTTTTTAAAGGTGCATATACAGTCGTACCTCTACATTTGTGCCTTTGACTTTTAAGAATTTGATTATCCACAGATTTGATTAATACGTTCTCTCTAGGAATCCCTAGATCATCCAGTGCGATACTCTGGTCAACTTCTGGCATATGTTGACCATAGACTTGTGCTAGAGAGCCTAGAAATTCCTTTTCTAGGCATTTGTAGGTCCTCCAGTGTGACTCTGTGGTCATCGTCTGGCAGATGTTGACCATAGACCTGTGCTGAAGGTTCTAGAGATTCCTAGAGAGGTACTCAGAAAAGAACTAAGTGTAAGATAAGAGCCTCTTACTGTTTTGCTGTGTAACATTAGCAGACACAGTTTTCATATTATCTAGTTCTTCCTCAGAAGTGTGAATGCTAAGAACCTTTATGCATGCCAGTATTATCTGGAATTGTGTCCAAGATGGCATAATTTGATGTAGTGAAACCCTGGGACACATGGCCATATCTCAGAAGCAGAAGAGAAAAACATTCATCAGTCAGCTTCAGTACACTAAAAGCAAGAGTGGCTTGGAAACTTGCTCCAGGGTTCTGTGCTTGTCTTATGAAGGCAAACAGAGTCTATGTCCACCATTGCTGGAGGCTTCAAAGTGTACTCCTACCCTAAGTATGCATCCTGATATCCAGTGTCTGTATATTTTATCACAATAGGCACCATGTACCATGACACTCTTTTCCCTCAGTCTAATTACACTACACATGCACCTTGGAAATCTTGTGCCTTGAGAGAATGATTCTTGGAAGCAACCACACCTTGTCTTTCCTGCTGCTCTCTCTTTTATCAGACTTATGGGAATGTCAGTCAGTCAGCCCACACATATACTTAAAATGATACTTTTTCAAGAAATAACCTGTATACATTGTCTTCACATTTATTATAATTTCATGTTGGGAGAAACACCCTTTTAAAGTATGCATTGAAGTAAAAACTGTTGGTAAACTGCTATGCAAATCATCCTCTACCACTGTCATTTTTAATATACTCCTCTCAGTGTCCTAGCCCTTACTGATTATTGAAGTCATTTTTCTTCAAATTGGAACAAGAGCCAAAACCTCAAAAGGGAAGGAAGGTTGGGGGGAAGGAGAAGCAGAAATGAAAGTGAGAATCAGTTGTTATATCCCAAGTCTTACTGAAGTTAAGAGTTTGTTGGTTTTTTCCACCAGTCTGTAGATGTGCTTTTGATGCCACTGTTTTTCAATTGCATGCATTGTAAATTGAAGACAATTCAATTTATTCCTGCTTTGGTGTATAGTCACTAAAAGTGTTTTCTGCCTCATTTGATATATTTATAAAGCGAAAAATGAAAACAGTTTTGTTAAGCTAGAAGTAGAATAATTTATTCTCAAGATGCTAAAAATTTCTGGATGCATTTTGAAGGGAATATACATGCATCCCTATTTAACCTGTTTGAGTTATAGAGGTGCTTGCATACACTCTTCCTAGCATGATAAACTCTACAAGCTCCATGGAGTTTAAAATCCAATTTTAGATATTTGTTGCATGAGCTGGTTAAAGAAAAGTATAGTAGAGTGATGGTGGTGGCATGGCAGATAAAAAGAAATAATATGTTTGCACTGTATGGAAACTACCCTTTATTAGCTCTTGCATCAAACACTCCAAATGTTTTTTAAACCGAGGGATCTAAAGAGCTATTTTCAGGAAGTGATCCTCTAGCAGGGGTAGGCAACCTTTCCCCTTTAAGGGCCGAGGGACTTCAGCTCACAGAAGCCTCAGCCATGTTGGCCAATAGTCCCATCTTGGCCAATAGCTCCTGGGATTCTGGGAGCTGAAGTCCCTCGGCCCTTAAAGGGGAAAGTTATGTAAGGATCTGAATCACAGTTCAGATTTTCTCTGTAAGTAATTGGCTGCATCATGTATAGTTCTGTTAATGCAGATACACCCAAACATGAATCCTTTCATTTGGAGCTTGTTTTGTATCAATCTGTTGTTCCTTCTTTTTGAAAAATCTTGGGAATACTAAAGTTGATGATAGTTGTAATGTATTAAGTTTGTCAATTCTGAACGTATTCCCTGGAGGGAATCATTTTCTTAGTGAAGAGAATGGTTTTATTGTAAAGCTCTAAAATGCTTACGGCAAAATACCAGCCACGAAGCAATAGCAGAAGGAAGAAAAACGTGCAACATTCCAGAGATTTTGGCTCATATATTTGTAACAGACTTGGAAACAGGCTTATATATTTTTGTTAAAGCATGCCTCAGGATTAGGGTTCATTAACATGAACTGCCTCCCCCCCCCCCTTTTTTTTTTTTTGGTGGAAATACAAAACATAAAAACTTCTTGTTCCCGGCAGCAGAGTGTAAATAATATTGCTTTGTTAGTATATGTGGATGTGTAGGAGTTTTTGCTGCTTTGTCCATATATCAGAAGAACACTCTCAGGCAGATGAAAGAGTCATCCAATTTAAGGACACAGCCCCCTTTTTTCTGCTAAAGTCCCCATTGCTTGTTAGAGACAGTCTATCAGGGATCACATATTGGCTGAAACTGGTGATGGCTATAAACTGCTGGGCTGTTAGAAGGACAGGTTGCCTTTGCAAAGTCTTTCAGAGAGCTTTAGAAATTAGTCCATAGTCCTGCCTGGGAGTAGGGTGAGGGCTGCATCAGGGCTTTAGGATCACAATTTGTCCACCCTGATCTACTCTAGCAACCTATTTACACACTAAAGAACCAGATACTTGTGCCACAAGTATGGCATTGAATGATTTAATTTACCATCTTTATTGTCCTCTAGTATCTTGTGCTTTGTGATATAGTGCCTTAAAGCATGGGATATTTTCCCCTAATAGCAGTTTATAGGTATACTAGAGAGGACACTGATTGATTGAATCTCACTTTTCTCTCAAGATGAGGCTTAGCAAATCACCCTTAGGGTAGTGGACACCACCACATCTGTGGCAGTGAATGTCATATATGTTGGTAAAGGAAGAGGTGTCAAGGCCCCATTTTTAATTACTCCTCCTCCATTTCTTTAGTAATTGATTATAGATATCCAAAGAAATGTCATCTTATCATAGCCTGTGTTAATTTTAAAGCATTAGTGCACTCAAAAAAATATACAAAGTGAAAATCATGATAAGCATTGTTCATCTTTTTTAAGGAATTATTATTGGTTATAATTTGCTATAAAAATGAATGCTTATTTTATATTCCACTGGATAAGTTGTTTTCATGGCAACTATGTTAGATTTGCATTGAAATAATGTTGAACTAGGCTTTTGGTTAACTAGCATTAAAAGAAGAAAAAAAGTTGCCAGATATCTTTAAATGTCAAAGAATAGATTTCATTTCTTCTCTTAATTCTGCTGACAGGTCAGCATGATGGACCTTTGCCACGGCAACATGCTGGCTTGTTGCCAGAGTCCCTGATCTGGGCCTACATTGTGCAGCTTAGCTCTGCATTACGGACCATTCATACAGCAGGATTGGCCTGTCGGGTTATGGACCCCACAAAGATTCTGGTAACTGGCAAAACAAGGTAATATACTTTCACAACCAAGTCATATAAATAGTGGAGGTTTAGATTAGCATTTCTGAATTAGACTGAAAGCTAAAGCAGTTAAAGGGGATTTGTTACCAGCTGTTTTCTGTACTTCCCTCAGCGATGCATTTTTAAGTTGTTTTAAAGTGGCTTGAAAGTGATCCATTAATTTGCTTCTGTTTCATTTGTTGTTCTTGTTTTGTTTGAATTACATTCTTCTTTTATTGTGGATTAAAATAACATAGGTTTTAAGTCCCATCTTTTGGAGAAATGGAGGGTATAAATCCAGTGTTGGTAGTGGTGATAATGATAACAGTATACTAGTGCTAGTTTGAAAATTAACTTGAGTTAAAGGATTGAAAAAATGCCACAGGGTTGTGACAATTTGTGAATTCCCCAATCTAGCAGTTTTGTGCCATCCCACCATCTCATGAATTTAGCAAGCTATATAGAAGAGGAATTTGCATACAAATCAACCCTAAAATATGAAAAAAATGATCCGACTCTTTCATTCGGGTTAATGAGTTAAAATGACATAAATGTCTGTACTCTTAATTGCCATGCAGTTAAGATGACACTTAGCATTCCTAGCCTATGCATATTAAATTCCATTTATGGGTCCTTCATATGGCCAAGTTCATGTGCCTTAATCTAGTGGCCCCAACAGCAATCAATTGCTGCCTTATTCTGGTAAAATTGCGGCTCGCATTGTACAGCACATTTCTTGAAGAACCCATCTTTAAGAAGTCTGTTATAGTTCCCAAGTAGTTCTTAGTATGACATCTTGAATACAGAGCATATGAATGTGTGGAAAATGTGTGCAAACTGATAAGATCAATCATTCAATCATTTTATTTATATCCCACCTCTTCCCCAAAAGTGAGACTCAAGGCATCCAGAATTCTTGCTGTTGATTGTTCAGACAGTGTACAGCATTCTGAGACTTAATTCATTCTCCAAGTCAATGGAATATGGAAAACATATTAGACTTACAGCATTGCCGATTTGGAAGGTATGCAAGGGGTCATCTAGTTCAGCTGCTTGCTGATGCATTCTTAGAAGATGGCCACCAAAAATCTGTTTAAAAACCTCCAACAAGGAGGAGACCACCACTTTTCCAGGCATTCTATTCTTCTGTCAGACAGCTTTTACCATCAGGAAATTATTCCTAAATCTTAGTGAGAATCTTCTTTCTTATAATTTGAATCTTATTTGTTGGGTCCTACCTTCTGTAGCAAAAGAAAACAAACTTGCTTCATTTTCTACAGGGCAGACTTTCAAATATTTGAAGACAGCTATCCTATCCTGTCATAGGGATTGGTTTCTAGATCCTTTACCATCTTGTTCTGTCAGTTGTTTCATGGAAATATACACATTTGCTTATGTTTGTGCACATTTGTCATTCAGCTTACATTAATTGCAGTATGTGTGTGTGTGAACACATCCTCATAATTTGATAAACAGTTGCCATTAGTATCAGTTTATTAGCAAGTGATGTATGTAATGTAGCTCTCTGGAAGTAACAAAATGAGTCAAACAGAAAAACAGATAAATGTTAAAACTTTCCATTTCCTATAATGCTTCTATCCTTAAGGTTGCGAGTGAACTGTGTTGGAGTCTTTGATGTGTTAACATTTGATAACAGCCAAAACAATCCCCTGGCCCTAATGGCACAATATCAGGTAAGAGCATATCTATTTCTCCCTTTCCACTGTGTTTATTTACTGCATATTAATCACTGGTTATCTTGAAGTAGATATCATTTGTACTATGATTTTTGTTTTCTTTTTCTTCTTTAAAACCATAAGTTTTAGGGATGCTGGAGTGCCCTGGGGGTGATATGAGGCCCAGGGACTGCACTTTCCCCACCTCTGCTCTGTTGGAAGAATAAAAGTAAGGGGCTAGACCAGGGGCAGGCAACCTTTCTGAAACCTGGGCCGGTCTCCCGTAGCCCAGGTCTCGTCTGGGCCGTGGGGGAGAATGGCAGCATGCGTGCGTGCCCTCTGCCGCCGCACGCAACCCCCTGTGCACACTGCTACCACGCCCGCTACTGCGGCCACCGCTGTAGCGCGCGCGGCCACAGCTGCCGCAGCGCATGTCACGGCTGCCATTTTGGAAGTCCAAATCGAGGTTGCGATGCGTTTGCGCATGCGCAAGAGTACTGAGCATGCGCAAATGCGTCACGACCGCCATTTTGATTACCAAAATGGTGATCGCTGCGAGCACGGCCGCAGAGCAACAAAAATGCACTGCAGTGGTGGCGCGCGGCAACCTTTGGCCTAAGCCGGTAAGTCCGGGGACCGGGGCCTTAACTGGCCCCCGGGCCATAGGTTACCGGTCCCTGGGCTAGACCTTGTTAACTGTTGAGGTTCACATTCACAGGAATAAAAGTATCCCTGAGTTGCATTCAGAGCAAAGCTGGTGTAAGCAAAGCAGCCCCACACCTTCCGGAAAACATTTCTCTCCAGTCCAACTGATTGAGCAGGGTTTGCCAAACCCAAGAGAAGTAGTGCTACTGAGAGGAAAATCGTAAAGATGGGGCATGAGCAGAGTGGGAGGAACATTTACCAGATTTGTAGGAATCTGTGTCTTGTTTCTCACTTCCCTTGTTTTGTAATGGCTGAACAGAGTTCCATATTCCCAGGAGAGGCTTGTGGGGTCTTGAACCCTGGAGGATTCCTTTTCTGACTACATCTTTTCTCTCACTTCACCTGATTACTGTATTTTTCGCCATATAAGATGCACTTTTTCTTCCCCAAAACAA
>JAIPUX010001232.1:148241332-148252540 GCA_020142125.1 Phrynosoma platyrhinos | reverse complement strand
GCTGGAACGAATTAATTTCGTAAGTAGAGGTACCACTGTATATGTAAATACATTTAAGTTATGTATATGATACTGTAACTTGATATATACTTTTAATTTTGCTAGGTGTTTATGTCATAACTGTTAGCATTACATTCAGTGGTATTTATGGGAATTATGATTGATGAGTAACATTAGTGTATTAGTGCAAAAAAAAATTACTAAGTATTCTGTAAGGTGTGAAATTGGAGGACGAGCTCAATGAGGGGGCTGATACCATGAGTTACCGCACCGGGTGACACCAACCCTAGGAACGCCACTGCACCAGCAGATGGTGTGTGTGATTTAAAGTACAGTACTTGCAACGACCCATAGATAAGTTGACTCAGGCTTTTTGGGTCATTTTTTTAACTGAAATTTCTAGACTTGTACATGAGTATATACAGTATTTAAGATTGATGTGAAGTATCTCGAAAACAGTGGCATGTGTCCTGGAGGAGTGGAGGGTTATAGAATTATAATAACTCTGTGAGTTGTGAGAAACAGACTTTTATAGTTTATTAGTATGCTAGATATATACAAAAGCAGGAATCAGTAATAACTCAAAAAAGTTGTATAATTTCAGTAATAGAAAGCATCACTTTTCTTTATTAACTGCCCTGAAAGCAAATCAGGCTGATTATTGTAGGGGTTAAATCTTGAACAATAGGCATCTGTTTAATTCCACTAGATCAGATGATGGGCTGCATCTTCCCATCACCTCCACTGAATGGCAGTTGTAGTGCAAAGCACCTGGCAGGCACCAGGTTGCCTACATCTGCATAGACCAGTGAACGTGGGAAGTTCACATAATTTGTAAAATTAGCTTGAACATGGAATTTAATCTGTAGTAAAATAACTTTATAATAGTGGAGAGCAAATGTGCTGGCTAGCTCTACCCTCCCATTTTTTTTTAATACCCACCTTTCCCCTCCTAAATCACATAAGGAGCCTGAACTGGGCTTTACAGTGTAGGCATCCTCCCTTCCCAACTCCAGAATGATGGAACACATTTTTAAATACAATAATATTTATTGAACACACCATTTTATAACATAAAATTACATGTAAGGAAAGACCACTACGTATACAGAAAGAACACAACATAAAACATAATACTACAATACAAGACAAACCTAATTTTATAAAAGGGGTTACACAGTTGACTCCCAACTATTTGCGACAGTTAACTACTGATACTACCTCCTGCAAAGCACTGCCAGATAGACTTCTTCTTATAACCCATATTAGCATCTGCATAAGTATTTTAAATGAAATAATCATAACTTTTGACTGCTATCTTTGATTATTTTCATCCAAATCATATAGGCCATACTTATTTAAAACATCATTTATAATTTACATAAGGTCTCTTATAAAATTCTCACCATTTAAGAGAAAGAAAATACCCCTGAAAGAAACAAACTCGAGGCAGACTTCAATAATATCCAAAATCCACAAAACAGCAATACCTTTATTAGACCAACCAAAATGCACAAAATATATGTTGCTAGCTTTTGAGGTTCCATTGGCTTCTTCATCAGGCAAAGGTGTTAAAAATCATACAGGAAAAATTAAAATATGACTCTATTAGAGTCATATATCTGCATTTTGTCAAAAAGTTGTAGTTCTTAGATATGGAGGGATATTCATGTTGGCAGGCCACTCCTCCTGGCCATGTGGCCTCTTGGAGACAAAGAGTCTTAAAGTCCACAAAATCAAATTTAAACTCCTTTAGCAATGCCAAAAGATACTTCCTTTGAGCTCCAGGTTGCCTCTGCTCTTTGCAAAACTACCAGCCCCCTTGTAGGACAGAATTGTTAGGAATACCTTGTTAGGCATGCCATATTTAATTTTTTTAAAACTTATATTTGGCATAAGGTCACTTAACAAATTCACACCATTTTTTAAAAAAAAGAGTTCCTCCAAAGAAACAGACTCAGAGCAACATATATTATACCACATGCCAATACCAAGTGTCATTCCTTTTGTGAAGGACCTTCTTCTGGAGAAATCATTTCATAGTCATCCACATTTAGTATCTGTTCTTTCACCTCATCAGGTTGCCGTATTATAAAGACTATTTTGACAGTCATCTTAAATATTCTTTCCTTTAACTGCAATTAACCATGTATCCACAAGATGCCATTGTTGTGTTCTTTAAATCACCTGGCCCCCTATCTTAAACTCTCTTGTATCAGCCGGAACTTACACTTCAGTTTGTCAAATGTTATTTCACTACCTCTCTACAAAGCAAGAACATGGCCTTGATGTTACGTCAAGTAAGTAAACAACACAGTTCTTTCCTTTAACTGTCGTATTAACTTGCTGTGCAACAGAATTTTTCTTTCACAGTTAAATGCTTCTTTCTTTTTAAATGTCATTCAAATAAGCTGCATTTTAGAATAAAAATGTTTCCCAATATGCTACTCACTTAATGTTCATAGAAGTTATGTGTAGAGGTCAAATCATCCTAATTCATTGACAAGCTCCTTAATTTCTATTTCTATTCTATAACATACTTATGGAGTAATTAAGAAAGTTGAATGGTCTCCACTAAAAGGCTTGAGTGAAATAGGGTGCGACCGTCTCCTCTCAATCATCTCCGCTCTTCCCACATCCAAACTTCACATGGGGTGCGCTGGGATGCACAGAGCAGGATCCAGATTCCTGAGAGGCTCACCTTTGAGCTTCCCATACCTGGGAAGCAATTTACACCGGTTGCACAGTGTCCGACTGGTGACCGCCAAACTCAGCACTTCCCCCATCTGGAGCTGCTTTGGAGTTCTGCTTCATGAAGCCATTTTCAACCCGGAAGTCCCAGAACACACACAGCTCTAATAGCTCACAGGGAACACTACCTGAATAGGATTTCTTATTTACACTACATACATGTACTTTCTATCAACTGAGGGAACTGCTGCTTTGGATGTCAAACAGCCCAAGGCTTCTTAATTTGGTGATGAGGTAACGAATACACCATCACAAACCTGCAGGGCAAATAACCATCTACTTTACTTGTGTTTTCTGCTTTTCCTCAAGGGAAAATAGTTGTACACTTCTTGAAAGGTCAAATTCCAACCTTGTAGCTATTTGGAAACTGATTGATTGGTGTATGTTAAATTAGTTTCTCACTTGTTACTATTTTGCCTCCCTTCTAGAAGGTTGGCAGACCTCTTAAAATAACCAAAACTAGGCCATTTATTCTTTCACAAATAGGTATGCATTCTTCTCCCATCAGTGAGTTGTTGCTTGGTAAATTCCATCAGAACATGAAGAGTCTCCATTTAAAAAACTAATATTTGAGGAAATCAAAATTTTTATAATCAATTTGTTTGTTTCCTATAATGCTCTTGCTGTGATGATGCTTTCACACAGATAAATTGTTCCATATGAAGTGCAGGTAGCTTGTCTATAGCTGATGTTCTTTGGGTGGACCTCTATGCAGCTGCTTCATGTAATTCTGTATCTTCATAAGCCACCATTTGGAGCCTTTTAAACCTTAAGACTAGTGAGCATTAGCAGTAGGATAGGTAGAGTCAAAAACGCATAGCCAAAGAGGCAGACTTTACACCTTTCTGCTAGATTCAAGTTGACTACCAGTGCTAGAATAATCACCTGAAGCAAGGAGAAGGGACCTCTGTACAGATCAGGGGTAGGCAACCTTTCCCCTTTAAGGGCCGAGGGACTTTAGCTCCCAGAAGCCTCAGCCATGTTGGCCAATAGTCCCATGTTAGCCAATAGCTCCTGGGATTCTGGGAGCTGAAGTCCCTTGACCCTTAAAGGGGAAAGGTTGCTTACCCCTGGGACAGATGATTACTTGAAGAACTTGAGTTACAGGTAAGCATTCTGTCCACCATTGTGGTATCTGTAAGTATGCATGCACAGTCATTGAATCACAGAGGTGTAAGGGGCCTTATGGGCCATCTAGTTCAACCTCCTAAAAGAAATATGGATATACTGTTGAAAATAAATAGGACGAAGAAAAAACATGGGACTCAAAAGAGTGCTTTTGCAGTAACAGAAAAACCTGCTTATGTTGCTGCTAATGTTGAGCAGGAACAGATGGGGGCTGACCTTCGGGAATGTCTGCTACACCCAGGGGGCATACTTTGCCAGCAAAACCCATAAGTCTAAATCAGGAGTGTGTGACTGTGTGGGTCACAGGCCAGTTTCCTCCAACCACCTTTGCAGGCAACACCTTTCCTAAAAGAAGACCAAAATGTCTGACCAAAATGTTCCCTCCGAAATGGAGATGGGACAAAAAGCACTGACACTTCATGTTGCCATTTCGCAGGGGGGCATAGAGGGAAAAACAGTATGAGAATGTACTTTTTTGCACATGTAGGAATCTAGGCATCATTTTCACCTGAATCCCCACCCCTTTTTTTTTTTTAAAAAAAGGGGGGTTGGCAGGTGTAAAGGGGGGGAGCTAAAGCATCAATCAATTTTTTTTTTCACTGTTGGCCTTAGTGCAAGATTCTTACAAAGTCCAGAGTAGGGGTTGGGTACCTGTGGCCCTCCAGGTATTGTTAGACTCCACCTCCCATCACTTCCAAGTGGGCTAGCTAGTAGTAGAGGATGGGAGTGGTAGAATGGCATCAGATTTTTTATCCAGGGTCTAAAACATTTTCAGTTATCCTGCCCAGGGATAATGGAGAAGTACATTGATGTGTGAACTCATTCTTAGCAGAGATTCAACAATTCACTGAACTAGTAAGCTTTTCATGGCAATCCCACCAGTGGTTTACCATGAGTTCACCCTTCATGCAAGGTCTGGGTCTTCTGATATATCCTGACATATTGTGGCTATTGCACAGAAAGATTACGGTATTTTAAATTTCTTAAAACTGATACTAGTTAATTCTATCAGATACTAACTAGTAACACAAGCAAACCAAAAGTCTCTCAAGCAAAGTTTGGAATTCAGTTTTATTGTGAAAATTTAGAAAATATATGAAAATAGATTTAAATGTTTAGGCATAGGTATCAATTATTTACATGCAGTTATCCTTAGTAAAATTTACTTTAAAATTTTAAAGTTCCAGTGAGTGCATTCATTTTGCTTCCAAAAATTATATTTACAGTTATTAGTATCCTACTTGAAGATGACACCAAAACTTCTGTAATGTTTCCTCCTCAGTATCTAATAAGTGAACCATGTATCAAAAGATGTTGTTTGTTCTTTTATTTGATAGAATGTGTAAAGATTACACCCCTATGACTTTTAGTCGTGGGAGTTGAAAAATGATTCAGTACTCAAAAGCTATTTTGATAGTGTAATTCTACACATGTCTGCTCAGAATTAAGTGCCAAGTTCAGTGGCACTTACACCAGATAAGCAGGTATGCAATATGCAACTATTGCATAAAGTTATTGACTTTGATTCAGCTGACATTAGTTCTGATAAAGTCCAATTAAAAATAAAGGACACTAAGGTGCAAAACACATTGCAGAAATAATCTAGTTTGAGACCACTTTAACTACCCCAGTTCAGTGCTAGGGAACCCTAGGAACTGGAGTTTATTGTGACACCAGAGCTCTCTTGACGGAGAAGGCTAAATGTATCACCAAACTATAGTTCCCAGGATTCCCTAGCCTTGATCCAGGGCAGTTAAAAATGATATCAAACTGGATTATTTCTGCAGTGTGTTTTGGACCTCTGTGTTGCTTAAACATTACATTCACATTAACTTTAGCATGGCCATTGTTACCTAATTATTACCATGGTTTAATGGTGAACTGAAAGAATGGTTCACTAATATTCTATTTACCCTTTAGCATAAATGAACCTAGCAGCATGCTCTTAGCACTAAATAAATGTTATAAGTCATAAATAGCAGCAGTAACATTAGATTCAGCAGTGTTTCAGACAGAGCTTGACTGGCCTTTGAATTCTATATGCACAGTTGCAGTGCAATTCGCTCTGTGCTATCACTTGGAATTGGAGTATAAAAGGTAAAAACAATATAATTGGATATACATACAGAATGCTGAAGTCTCTTAGTTTAAACAATAGCAACAAAATAAGATGTGTTAGGGATTCCCAAGTAGTGCACCAAGAAAAGCATCAATAAATAATGTTGTGATTATTTACTTAGAAGCAGCATATACACTTGGCAGGCAACTTTATAAAGTAAAGAACTAAACAAGATGCTGAAGTTCCAGGGCAACCCTGCTCAGCCATCACCTTGTAGTTTCGAAATTTTAAGTGTTGTGCACAATTTTTCATGTGTTCCTATCACCATGAAGACAAAGTATGTGGCTGTGTGTATGCAAGTGTAAAAATAAAGGGAAACTAAAATACTTAAAATTCTGCATTCTACCACAGGATCAAATGTCACACTTGCAACCATATAAAACTTCTGATAAGAGTGGGTTTGGGGCACTTTCTGTAGATGTTACTCACTGAAAGCTTAGCCTTCATTTTCCTTTTTCCAGTTCTGTGACAATGATTGCACCAACATTTGGACAATGGAGATAGTTTTCAATGGTATGTGCCAGTGCTATGGCATACTGGTGTGCTGGCACTCTATTCCAAGAAAGGATAGTGATATAGGTCTTGACATGGTTTGAGCACCAGCCCAAATCTTATACTTTTTTCAAGGTTCTGCCTTGTGGATGTTGTAAAATCCTTTCATGCATTTGTCCCAGGCCTGAGGTGGTGGCAAAGGAAATCAGACAAAGGCTGCAATCCTGCCTCTGCCTCTAGCTCTTCCTCATCCTTCTACCACCCAGCAGCTGCTAAGCCCCAGGAGGAGTCCCTACTGCTGTCTCTCACTTGGAGGAGGCAATTGAGATAGCAAATGGGCTCAATTCAGGGAGGGAGAATGAGGCTGCACTCAAATTTTTCTTCCCCTGGGATCTCAGGGCAGCCAGATCTCGATGGTCTGAAATGCTTTCTCTCCCATTGGTAAGAGACAGCAGCAAAGGCCCTTTGACAGCTGCTAGGAAGTGTAAGGTTTTTTTTTTTTTTTTTTTTGAAAGACTGCTTTGGAAAGAATATCTAAAAAGGGACTTGTGCATACACAAGCTGCACCTACATATGCAATAATCGGCAAGATCCTGAACACAGTGTTAATTCTGGACAGCCTAATGCTCAAATACCTTCATTCCTTTGCAGCTACAGCACCTTTTCCTATTGCCACCACCTATACCAACATAGTGATAGGATTCTAGCTGCTTAGGTACACCCCTAAATTGCCCAGATTTGGTGCAAACAATCCCAATCAATCCTCTGTTGTTCCATTTTTTTCAGCTGCTTCTAAAATGTCTAAGGTTCTCTCTCCTCATCCTACTTTCTCCTGCTCCAGGGTACTTAAATTGTTGCAAACTGAGTTCAAAGTGCAAAAAGTTTTAACCCAATGAAATCAGTAGTGAGATAGCAGAATATTGCCTTTCCAGGTATGCTCAAGCAAAAGCACACCGCTGTAGCATCAACTTGCTTGTGTGTTTATCCTTGTTAATACCTTGGCCACATTCTGATCTTACATAATCTTTATAATTTGCACTACATTTTTAACCTCAGATTCATTTTCAATATAATGTCAATGGTAATGCTGACATTTCCAAGCTCTGATTGTAACAATGTTGTGGGGTCTGCTTCAACTTCATTTGCATGGATACCAAGGTTGTCTTTGAGAACTGGAAGCATCTCCCAGAAACTCATGGCCTTTGCAGACTGCCAGAAATAGTGCAAATTGAGTACACTTTTAGGGTTAGGGTTAGTGCTAGGGAATCATGGGAACTGTATTTTATTGTGGCACCAGAGCTCTCTGACAGAGAAGGCTCAATGTCTCAGGAAAAAAAAACAATTCCCATGATTCCCTAGCACTAACCCTAACCCTAAAAGTGGACTCAATTTGCACTATTTCTGGCAGTCTGCAACCCCCCCTAAGCATTGTCAGAATGATTTCTAACATTTTTAAAATAATTATCTGTGAATGGATACACAGCTACTCAAAAGTGCTTCTAAAAGAAATGCAAAGTTTCATACGACAAGCACAAGAATGAGCAATAAAATGCATGATGAGGAAATACACTGCAAAGGCCCTCCCACCAGCAGCAGGCATATAGAAGCACAGAATCATAGAGTTGGAAAAGACCACAAGGGCCATCCAGTCCAACTATTTCCTTTTCAATTTTGGATGCAGAACTAATACTAATACAGTACTATGCAGAAGCATTGATTTCTGGGGCTTCATAGAAATAGCTATCAATTTTGTACACAGGCAGTATTTGCATCAGTAGGCAGCAGGAAGCACAGTTCCATATTTAAATGGTGATACAGGAAAATGGCAACCAGCCATCTCTGCCCTCCCTAAATCCCCAAGGAGGGAGCAAGCACTGCCAGAGGACCAGGCAGGCAAGTGGGGGAAGGAAGAGGGTGACCAGCCATCTCTGCCATCCCTAAATCCCCAAGAAAGGATCAAGCACCACCAGAGGACCAGGCAGGTGAGTGGGGGAAGGAAAAGGGTGACCAGTCATCTCTGCCTTTCCCCAGAAAGAGGTGAAGAAACTAAAGAAGGAGGGGGTGCAGTTGGGGATGGACTAAAGAGGGAGGACACAAGGGAAGCAAAGGAGGGAAACGCAGGGAGGCACAAGGGGATGGGTTGGAAAGCAAACAACCAACAATGGGAGGAATGATATAGGGAGACAAACAGCTACTGGGCAGCAGCAGTAGTGGTGGGTGTAACTGACAGGAGTGAATTGTAGTGGCACGATAGCTAACATTGGTTGGCACTGTGCATTGGGAGGAGTAGGTGGCCCTCCTGTGTAACCTCATCACCTAATAAACTCTATGATGAGACACCTCAAGTGAGACATGGGCAGGATCAGAGCATTAACAGAAAGGGAGGAAGTAAGTAATAAAGGGTTATCACATTTGCAAGATTATCCAAGGGCAGAAGAAAGATGCCAAGACAAATAGCAGACACCCTTAGGAAGGCAAACATCCAAAGCAGCATTACATATAAAATAGGGATGTAGAACGTGAGAAGCATGAGCCAAGGGAAGCTAGACATAGTAAAAATGAAAATGCAATGCATGAACATAGTACTAGGGGTGAGTGAGTTAAAATGGACAGGAATGGGCCACTTTGAATCAGACAGTTACACAGTGCTCTACTCAGCGAACTAAAATACAAAAAGAGATGGGGTGGCTTTCATACTAAGAAAAGATGTGGCAAAAGAAGTCAGCGGATACAGTGCAAAATCAGACCAAATCATTTCAGTAAGGCTCCATGGTAAACCTAAGAATATCACCATAATTCATGTATATGCACCAACCACAGAGGCAGAAGAGGAAGAAATTGACAGATTCTATAAAGGAGTACAGGAAGAAATTGACAACTCACCAACACAGGATATCAAGATGGTCATTGGAGATTGGAACACAAAAGTTGGAAGCAAAAAAGAATCAAAAACAGTAGGCAGATTTGGATTAGGCAAAAGAAATGAAGCAGGAGAGCATCTGATAGATTTTTGTGAAGCCAACAACCTATTCATTGCCAATACACTTTTCATACAACCAGAACACATAGACATCACCAGATAGTCAAAACAAAAATCAAATAGATTATATAACTGGAAGAAAAAGATGGTGGAACTCTATACTGGTGGCCAAGACTAGACCAGGCACCAACTGTGGCACAGATAATGAATTACTCATATCAAAAATAAGAGTAAGACTCAAGAAGAAAACAAAACCAGTGATTATACCAAAATATGATCTAAATAGTATCTCAACAGAATTTATTGACAACATAAAAAACAAATTTGCACTACTAAACATATTAGACTGAGAATCACAGGAACTATGGTCTGAAGTCAGGGACATAATAAAAGAATAATGCAGACAGATACTTTCAATAAAGAAAAGTAAGAGAAAAAACCATGGATGACAGACAAAACAATAAAGAAAAGAAGAGAAGGAAAAAAAAGGAGGAGATAGGAACAAATTAAGGATTGTGAATGCAACAGCAAAACCACTTGTGCAAAAAGATAAAGAAAATTACTACAATGACCAATGCAGAGAAATAGAAGACAACAACAAAAAGGGAAGAACAAGAGATCTATTTCACAAGATCCAGGAAATCAAAGGAAAATCCTGGATGCTCTATGACAATAAAAATAACATAATTCGAGACCAGAAAGGAATAAGATGTTGGATGCAATACACAGAAGAATTATACAAAAGAGATGACAAAATGAAGGACACATGGAATGAAGAGCCATATGATGATGAACCCCAAATTCTAAAAAGCGAGGTGGAAACTGCAATAAGAGAAGTAGCAAAAAACAAATCACCAGGAAAAGATGATATTCCAATTGAGCTGCTGCAGTCCACATTGCAATAAGAGAAATAGCAAAAAACAAATCACCAGGAATACATGATATTCCAATTGAACTGCTGCAATCCACATTGACAGAGTCAACTCTAATGCTAAACAACATATGTCAATAGATATGGAAAACAAAACAATGGCCAACAGATTGAAAAAGATCAATATACATCCCCATCCACAAAAAAGGAGATACAAAAGAGTGCAGCAACTATAAGACCATAACACTGATCTCCCATGCAAGCAAAATTGTGCTCAAAATTCTGCAACATAGACTCCAACCATACATGGAGAGAGAAATCCCAGAGGTCCAGGTGAGGTTCTGGAAAGGAAGAGGCATGGGGGCCACATTGCAAACATATGATAGATAAAGGAGCACACCAGGGAATTCCAAAAGACAATCAGCATGTGCTTTATAGACTATAGCAAAGCCTTTGACTGCATAGATCATGAAAGGCTATGGAATGCCCTTAAAAACATGGGAGTACCAACACATCTGATAGTCCTAATGAGGAATCTGTACTCTGGACAAGAGGCTACTGTCAGAACAGAACACGGAGAAACAGAATAGTTCCCAATTGGCAAAGGGGTCAGACAAGGCTGCATCCATTCACCCTATCTGTTCAACATGTATGCAGAACATATCATAAGAAAAGCAGGCTTGGATACAGAAGGAGGAGGAGTGAAAATAGGAGGAAGGAATATCAACAATCTAAGCAGATGCAGATGACACCACAGTACTAGCAGAAAACCTCACAGACCTGGAAGACTTACTAAGGAAGATCAAAGAAGAAAGTGCGAAGGCAGGCTTAATGCTGAACGTAAAGAAAACAAAAATAATGACCACT
>JAIPUX010001232.1:148219347-148233085 GCA_020142125.1 Phrynosoma platyrhinos | reverse complement strand
GACCTGCCCTGGAAAAGGAGGGGTCTTGTCACAAAACACACCCATTTCTAGTACATGTATGGGTTTTTTCCCCACTTGTGTATGAAAGTCAAAAACGTCTTTTTTTCGCTTTTAACTTAATTCCGTTATTACTGTAATTACATGTGAAAAGCTTTGGTGTAATTAAGCCCTATTTTCGCTTTCTTTTCGGGATGCTTCATTTCCACTTTATTATCTCTTTAACAATGAAACTGGCCCACGTGTGATAACGTCCATTCCTTGGTAGTCTCCCATCCAAGTACTAACTACAGATGACCCTGCTTGGTTTCCAAGATCAGATGGGACCAGATACCTTTAGGGCATTTAGGCCAGCTACTTTTACTGGTACTGCATATTTACTGTTGTCTATAGATATCAATCTTAAAAATTTATTTATTTATTTACTTATTTGTGGTCTTTTAAAAATATTTTAAACTATTCCTATCTATCTATCTATCTATCTATCTATCTATCTATCTATCTATCTATCTATATTAAAAATCCCAGTCACTATACGGTCCAAAACACACTGCAGAAATAATCCAGTTTGAGACTGCTTTAACTGACCTGGCTCAATGCTAGGGCATTCTGGGAACTTAAACTGGATTAATCCTGCAGTGTGTTTTGGACCATTGGCATCTTCCTGCATCCAGCATCAAAATCATACTGCCATCTCTCTGTTGTATGTCAAGCAACTTGGTATTCAATCTTACCCAATATTTTCAGAAACAGAACCATTCAAGATTGGTACTGAATCATTTTCCATCCTGTGAGGATTAGGGGAAGTAAGGGAGGGACAGCCAAATCCAGGGTCTGCTGTTAAAATATCATTCAAAGGGATGTAATCTTTGCCATCCTATGTGCATAAAAATACAAATTCAGTACTAGTACAAAAAAGTACAAACACAGAAATAACATGAAAATTAGAGGACAGAGATTTCTTGCCCTCCAGATGTTGCTGGACTCTTACTCCCATTAGCTTGATCCTTAATGGCTAATAGCCAGTGATTCTGGGAGTTGTAGTCCAGAAACATCAAAAGCACTATAGATTCCTCACAATACATAATACACATATGCTATTAGCATGAAGAAGATTTTAACAATTAGTTGACACTGAGTCTGATCCCTCACAATACAGCTGCAGCACTAGGATATGTGCTAGTTCAGCCCTTGAGCTTAGAGTGACTACACCAAGACCAATCACATTCTATAGCCCAGGCAGGACTATGACACTTAAAGTTAGGACTATCGTTCAGGATTGATTTATTGATTTTGGCTGGAATTCACAATCACAGTTATGAATGAGTAACCTGAAGTTATGCATCTGTAACTGATTTGTAGTCACACGCCCTACATATTCACTATCGTAACATCAGTATAGGGAATATGCATGGGTTATAAAAGTCCCCCAGTTTTGCCTTACTGGGTTTTGTTCTCCTGTTGTTCGAGACACAGCAGACTGATGTTTCTGCTCCCTCTCCCACAAGTGATCTCCAGGAGGAAGAACTGTAACAGGGATCCTGCTTTAGATTGTCACAATGGTGATTGCTGGAGGGAGGGAATGGAAACTTCAATATGCTGCACCCCAATCTGTTTGTAGATCTCCACTGCTCACAGCAGCTGTTTCCTAGTGAGGCAGGAATGAGAGAGGGATCAGGCCAGGATAAATGCTTCTTAGAGGTAATGACATTGCTCTGACTTGTTAGTTCCAAGTTCTGTAAAGTACACTATAAAAAATGTTTGTTTGTTTTTTTAAAAAAATGGTGTCATTTGTGTGTATACAGTGGGACCTCGCTAACCACAGGTTTCCCATCCACAGATTTGAGCATCAACAGATGGCAAGCCCCATTGTCTGAAATGGTGGTGCAAGTGCGGCCATGCTCACACCAAACCGCCATTGGCGACAACAAGACTTGAGGCCCCGTGTTTTTTCATATGGGGGGGGGTCCAGAATGGATCCCCCACAGATATGAAGGTCCGACTGTATATTTAAAAAGCAACTGGTACTATGTGGTTTTTTACAAACTAAGCTTTGGTGAAGAAAAAAAATTTCTAGCATGAAAATAAATCTCAGTGACTTAATAGCAGGAGCAGAATATTCCAAACAGCAGGCAAAACTGAATATACTGACTGCACTGTAGTTGCTACAAAGGAACTTACAAAAACAGCAGCAGAGGGAATCAGCCAAATGACAGGTCTGAAGTTGTTTAAAAGGCTCCTACTCTAATGCCACCCCCTTAAATATGGCCTGATATTGTGTGTGTGTGTGTGTGTACACTCTCTAGCCTGCTTCTTCTCCAGATTTGCTATTTTCCTACATATGGAAATTCCTTGAGAGTGTGTACATGTGCCTTCAAGTTGTCTGTCAACTAATGGCAATCCTATGGATTTCATAAGGTTTTTTTGTTTTTTTTTTTTTTTAGCCAAAGAATACTCAGCAGTTTTACCAGTTCCTCTCTCTTAAATATGCCTGGTATATTTCAGGAAAAAATTACAGCATTAATTATTTTTCAGAACAATATGCAACCTCCCACTTGCAGGCTAAAATGATACAATTCCATCAAAACTCCGTCAAATTGCTTATTCTGAAATAGGAATCATTCAGAAGGGTGGAACATGGTAGACAAATTCTATGGAGAGAGGCTACAGTTCATATGATCTTGTTAAAGACAGTTCAGCCTTTCAGGCTGGTGATTCAATTCACCCCACCTAGCAGCTTCATTTTATACTGCTCCACTGGCATTAGACAAGGATGTAACAGAATCAGTGTTTCAGGCCATGTTTCCATTTTCTGTAAAAGGCATGTCACAAGATGATCATGTATCTGGCTTGCTTCTCTTAACTATTCCTGATATGCTGATACTACTTACAAAATGCTTTAACCAGGCTGGCCCCAGCCCTGGGGAATCCTGCCATTCACTCTACCCTTGTTCCCCAAATTCTTGTATTCCTGGACTGGGTTACTGGGTCTCGGGGTGACTACTTTAAACGTGGACTTGTGGCTTTCATTATTTAGACTCCCCAAGATAATATATAGTTCTCTCTTCTTCCTCAGATCCAAAACTCTGTCTTTAACAGTTCAACACCCTGTTTGTGCCCTCTTCAAACCCTGTCTGAAATTCAATCCCTGTCTCTATCAACTTCAAATCCTGTCTGAATTCTATTTTTGATATTTCTGATGACATGCCGGGGCCTCTTCACAGCACTCCCTCAGTTGCAATTGGCTGCTTTGAAACCAAGTCTGCCTGGTGCCTTCTTCATAATCTTTCTCATTCATGAAATCTACAGTATCAATGCTGTCATACATAGTACAGACTTCAAAGCTTCAATACAAACTGGATCTGTGGATTTCCACTGTGGTATGGAAAATACTGATATTGATCTGGCTACTAGATGTCACTGTTGTTAACAGCCTTGAGAACTAAGATAACCAATGGTAAGCTCTAAGGATCTCTAGCTAGTTATAGATAATGTGAAGAAATTTCAATTGTAACGGGTGAAAAAACAATGTTTGTTTGAACCATATATCAACAGCCTTAAAATGAGCACCACCGACTACCAAAATCTCAGCTGAAAGTGCTTCCAGATTGATTTATCAATCCAGATACTGACTTGCAGATCAAGTAGTGAATGTGTGTAATCCAACATAATTAACATTAATGGGTGTGCTGTATTTATAAATTGTGGACCACAGTGTGTAGCCCCTGATTCTGCACTCAATCTATAGTATTAGCATGGTCATAGCTTAACAAAAATGTAAGCTGTCCGAGCCATAACTGTACACCTATATGCTTGTCTAGTACAATATTTTTTATTTACTATGAGGAAGCTTGATGCAGATTGATGCTTACCTGTTGCACATTTGCTTGAAGTAGGTCCCCTAATCTCTCAACCAGCTGTGAGAACTGTGGCCTTTCATTTGGATCTCCCTGCCAACAGTCCAACATGATCTGGTAGCTGGAAAATGTGAAAGAACCATGGTGAAAAGAAAGTATATTATAGTCTCTCTTATTCCAATTTAGGGTTACACTGGTACAGTTGTTTTCCTTCTCACATCTGGAAGACACATCTGATCAAACAATGTGAAATCTATCCATACATATTTCAGTTCTGTTTTTTAAAATTATTTTTCTCTTTTCCCTCTTTTTAAAGAAAAAATATCCTTAAAATGAAATCTAGCACTGCACCCAACAGAAGCAAATCTTGATGCTGTTACTGGACTTTCCTCAATCATAGTTTGGTATGTACAGTGCATTTATGGAACACTTTGGAAAATGCATCAAATCTCTGAAAAAGGATTTCAAAGATATGTACCAAATAATGGAACCCTTCTCCAAACTGGTGCTTTCCTGGGGGACTATAACTCCCATAATCTGGAAGGTTCCCAGATTGAAGAAGACAGTGTCAAGCTATAAAATCTATTACACTACTTTAATTAGAAGATATATTGATTCATTTAGTTATTTTCATGGTTCTGAATGGGAGCATAGAGGAAGATGTGACAGTATGAAGTGAATATAATGTAGTTGTGGATGACAGTAATTAAAGTAAAGTAAATTGTCAATTTCTTATATAGAATAAAATAAATGTGGAAATAAGTACACTAAAAAAAAAGCTGTAGGAGCTATGTTGAAAGCTCTTTACTTTGAATTCTTTTCTCTTTGACATACAAATCACCAAGAAATCTTTACTTAAGCTCTTCACAAGGCTCTGTGGCTTAATTGCTCTTTTGATTGATTAATCTTGGAGCTAGGATAATCCCTGTTGCTTTAAGGTTTAAAATCTTTCCTACCTATGTGTAAGCTCATTATCCCTCCTTTTCCAAGCACTGCTGTAACTATCAGGCTTTCACATACATTGCACATGAAGACATGTTGCCTAGCTTTTGAAGCATGTTATCTAGCTTTCTCTGCTAGCAGCTAAGTATCTGTAGCTTCCTTAACTGTTCACAGATCTCTCCATCACAGTCCCTGACAGCCTTTGATGGTCTCCACTGAATCTTTTCTCTTTGGCTGGTCACCCCCATAACAACAAGAGCAGAAAGTTTCACTCGGTAATTTCACCATCCTAACAGGCTGCCCATAAATCCTTCCAGGCATTTGCTTTGGCCGAACAAGATGCTGGAAAGCCTGTGATTTTTGTGCACAGGTGCAACGTTTTCTGTCTCTTGAGATACAAGTTTTCTTTTCTAACAAGTTCCTGTAGGCTTATCAAGATCATATTAAACATCTGTGGGCAACATTTGATGGAATCTCTAGAGTTGCAGTGAAGTAAGGAGTAATGTGTTAAACAGCAGGAGGGAGGGTTTAGATTAGGTTGACTTTTAATTTTAACCCTCACACAAACATTTTAGCCTCATCATAGAGGGCTTATTCTCCCCAGCTATGGCATCTTTTGAGTTATAACTACTGTGTTGTCCTGATGTCAATTATCCTTTTGGCTCTACAGTCCAAAAAAGGCTCTGCACTCTTATGTGAGGCCCAAAACAGGGTATGTCAATACAGAGATTTTCACAAACATTTGTACAATGCACATCCTAATGTAAAACCAGACACTCCTGTGCCCAGGTGCCGATCCACAATCTATACACACTGTACACTGAACACAGACTGTTCCTGTCCAGAATGTAACATGTAAAGACTCTTAAAATGATATTGTATAATAATACAAGCTTTCATACATTTCTGGGGTTGCAAAATCTGGGGCTTTCATTCTGATGCCTTCTTTTAGCTTGTTGAAAAAGTCTTCATCTATTTGAACACCTGGATATGGGGAGGCACCTAAAAGGGAGGAATTAAAAATACTTCGACAGGAGATAACAACAAACTAAACATACACATATTTCAGAACAGTTGCACGATGTTTGATGGAGCACTTAGTCTATCTCTTACTAAAGTAATTGTGAGATCTCCCTCCCCTGTCTGTTTTTGTATCCTTCTCTATGATGGCTAATGAGCTCTGCTTAGAAAGGTTACCCTTTGGATTACAACACTCTGGTCTGCACCCAGTTAGTTACCTAAAAGACATCATCCAGGACCTCCCGGGGGGCCTCCAGAGGTCCTGGAGGATTAGGTCTTTGCTCTGTGTACAGCTACAGCCACACAGCTGGAGGTTTCACTGCTGTCAGAGGCATATGTACGCTGACAGAAAAATCCAGTTTACCTTCTGGTTACCCTGATCCACAGTGACCACGGGCTTGTCTACACATACTAAGATGAGTTCAGGAGAATGGTCCACACTTATCCATTTATCAGACTCACTTGGTCTGATAAACTGAAGTACATGTGGCCACACAGGCATGGCTGATCTGTTTTTCCCCTTCTCCCCCCATGCATGCAAATGTACTATAGTTAGCCCTCCATAATGACAGATTTTTTTTAAATCTATGGATTCAAGCATCTGTGGCTTGAAAATATTTAAAATATATATTAACTCAGGAAAGTAAACCTTGAGTTTGCCATTTTATATAAGGGACACCATTTTACTATGCCACTGTATTTAATGGGATTTGAGCATCCATGGATTTGAAATCCATGGTGGCTCGTGGAACTAAACCCCAGAAGATACCAAGGGCCCACTGGATTTCTGAGCTCCTCCCCAAGCTTCACACTGATGTTGCTATGAAGCACAGTCCACAATCACGCACAAATATCTAGTTTTCCATTCAAAACTGGGATAAATCCCCACTTTCTTCTCTGGATTAAACCCCCGAGGTGATGAAAAAGCCTGGATTTGCCCCCAATTGTCCCATACGTTTGGACAGTGTGCTATGGGAGATAGGTGAAACTGTTCTATTTGGCCCATGTACACAGGCTCTATGTCTCCCTCACTCTTCACTGGCCAATAAATGATTTTTGTGGTGGAGGGTGAGTGATGTGAAAGAGTGGTTTTTGTGGAAGTGAGATTAGAGATTAGAGGGCATGGTTTCACTTGGGCAGAATTTTATGCCCCATTTTGTGATGAAGAATTTTGGTGCCACTGGGCTATAACTACATCTTTAAAAAGATCCCTTTGTGGACTACCACTCTCAGAGTTCACAGGTCAGCACTGATCAGTAGATATGCTGGCTGAGGGATTCTGAAAGCTGTGGCTATCATTCTGTATAGCATTGTGTAACTGCTCCATATTAACTAATCCTATGTAGTTACAGTCTGCCTTACCAACCAGCAGCCCCCAGCTTTAACAGCTTGCAGCTGCTCTGAGAGATGGAGGTCTGTCCTGCTCCCAAGCTGGACACAAGGAGGAGGATGCTTCCATTACCCCTCCTGCCAGCCAGATGTAGGGCCCCTGTTGCAATTCCCTGTTGCAGCCTTGCTCACTGGGGTATGAGTTGGAAACATCCTCCTCATTGAACTTTGATAGCCAACAGAACAGATCTCTGTCTCTTGAAGCAGCTGGTGTCTGGCAAAGTATGTTTGAGGAAGGGAAGGTCAGGACAGACAACATTACTTAACAGATTATGACACATGCATTTTTCACCTGATCTGGGCATGGGCTGGGGACATGCATGAATGGGGAAAAACGGGTGTTAGTGCACACAAAAATGCCACCGTGCCGCCGACTGACCACCACCCATCCCACAGCTGCACTTATCCCACTGGTTTTGCAAGGACGGAAGCTTTACGTATTTCAAAATCAGCTGGCTAAGCACGGCTCGGGAAGGGGTGGTGGTTGGCCGGCGTCATTGGCAGCATTTTTGTGTGTGATAACACCTGTTTTTCCCTGTTCAAGCCTGATCCCATCCCATGCATGGATCGGGTTGAACATCATATGTGATAATCCCTTGGTTACGCATGTGAGGGATGGAAGCCTGTTCTGCTGGCACGTATAACAAAGTAGGTTATAGAAGTCAAAGATATAGCTGTGTTAGTTTGTAGGATCAGTATGCAGAGAGATCTTGTAGCACCTTTGAGACCAAGGGCCTTTGCAGACTGCATGAAATAGTGCAAATGAGTCCACTTTAACTGCCCTCACTCAGTGCTAGGGAATTATGGGAACTGTAGTTTATTGTGGCACCAGAGATCTCTGACAGAGAAGGCTTAATGTCTCAGAAAAAACTACAATTCCCATGATTCCCTAGCACTGAGCCAGGGCAGTTAAAGTGGACTCAATTTGCACTATTTCTAGCAGTCTGCAAAGGCCCTAACTGAAAGAAAGAAGTTGGCAGCATGAGCTTTTGTAGACTTAATTCTACCTCCTCAGATGCATAAAGTAGGTTATGTAGAATATGGGTCTACATTCCAAAATGAATGAATGAATGAATGAATGAATAATTTGGTCATGATGATTTGAAGATTTTGGCAATTGTAATCCAAACAAATAACGTCTGTACTCTGTTCTGCAGAAACACATTGTGGAGAAGCACATTTTCAGCCAGTTCTAGCTGATTCTAACTGGAACACACTAAAATCTAGTGGTGACAGTTCCAGTGTCCATCTCAGTTTCATTCCTTTTATCATTATTCTTCCTCATTATATCATTATGTCTCCTCAGCTGAGTTAAACAAATTGGATTCGTAGAACATTTTTTGTGGGATTGTACACACGTCTGCTCATATGCTGAACTGAACCAGGCTTATTTCCAGGTAAGCAGATATAGTATCACAGCCTTATATTTTCTATATGCTTTTCCTTGAGCTTAGGTTTTTAACTGACCATCTTCTTCCAGAATCACAAGGGTTAATTCAAATGCAAGAACTGACAAAGCAGCCTACACTAGATGACCAAAAGACTGTTTGTCTAAGGAACTGTATGCATGGACTGGTTTCCTCTGCTGTTGTGTCTGTCTCTTCTACCATTCTTCTTTGATGAATGAAATTGATGTTTCCTTTCAAGGATGAATTTTGTAGCCTGCAGTTTCCTTCTTCTTCTTTTTAATGCCTTGCTCAGCATTTTCCTCTTGCATGCAATTGCCCTGGGATAGTTGAGTACTTGCCATGAGCCCTACTGATCAATCCAAGGAGGAAGCAGCTGGAATAGCAACACCAGACACTATGTGTCCCAGGGGATTGGCTGTTGCTTCACATACTCAGCCTGAAAAAGTTACTTTTTTTGACTAGAACTCCCAGAAGCTTCCAGGCAACAAGGCCAGTGGCCAAATCTGGTTAAGGATTTCTAGAATCATAGTCCCAAAATTAACTTTTCCATGATTTGACTTGAGCTATGGCTGTAAATTTGTTCATTCGTTTGTATTGATTCTAACTGCAATCATATATGTCATAATTACTACATACACCTGCTGTCACTTCAAAGAAGGAACTAATAAATGGAATGGCATTGTTTTCAAATTATGATCTTCAGATAATTGTGGTGTGAGATCCACCCTCCTCTAACTTGTTTTTTCTGGCCCTGCAACCATTTTAATAGATCATGGGGTTATTAACTTTAATGCAATGAACCTGTCTCCAGAGAAAAGTACAGGATCTCACAAATATTTTTGAAGCTCCTTTCCCTTTGTCATGTTAACAGTCTGTTTCCATAACTGGAGTTGTATGTTTCATGGTGACAGATTTGACATTTATATTCAATAAAAGCCATATTTTTTGCAAAATATTAGATATGGAAAATGCAGATGCATTATGATTCTGTTCCAAACTTCAGTAAAGCAAATAAAACCTAAGAAACCCAAGAATCTGCTCATTCATGCAGACATAATTTTTTTCCTTGTATTCTTTCCTCATCCTTATAATGGTGGTCACTAGTGTTAAAATTCATCATAAATAAAAAAAATGCTTTATAAGATTGCAGGAACAGAGGTATGCTGATGGCTGGAAGAAAAATGGAAAAGATTTCAAGCTTGCACGGTAGGGTTAAAGAACCTGCAGCCCTCTGGATGTTTCTGATTTCAGCTCCCAGAAGCCCCATCCAGCACAGCCAATTGTAAGCAATTATGGGAGCTGTAGTCCAAAACATCTGGCAGGCCAGTGGTTCCTCACCTCTGCCATACAGAGGATAATATTTGCTTGATCATGACTATTGTAGTTTTTCCTAGCCACTGTGGAGTCTGTCATAATATATATAATATACAGCAGAGGCTGATTTATTTTAATGGTCTGCCTGCACCTGAGATTTTTGCAAATACACATTTATAACAGTAGGAACTCTGGCTGCAAATATTGAAAATATATTGCTGGATCTCAGGGCTTCTAAAAGCATATAAGCACATAGTCCAAGACTGAAGTTAATCTTCCAGTCATGTATAATATTTAGGCTACAATTTTTATTAGTGAGAATAACAGTGAAATCTCATATTCACTGAATTGGCAGTAAGTTCCATAGAAATCAGTTGTGCACATGTCTGAGTAGACATGCATAGGATTACACTGTATATACTGTACATATATAGAATAGTACATACTTACACATATACTACACCTTACCTAAGGAAAATATTTCCCATATTAGCACTCCATATGACCAAACATCACTTTTGGTACTATAGATTTTATCAAATATTGATTCTGGTGCCATCCATTTGAGAGGCAGACGTGCCTGTAACAAAAGTTAAATTATGTGTTTTACAGAACTATTTCCCATTTTTAACGCTGCAATTCTTGAACAAAGACAACCTTAGTTGAATCCATTGCAACACAGGCTAGATTGGGCTGAAGACATAATGGAATGGATATAAAGATGTCCTTTCAGGGTCAGAAGTTGTCTTTTGCTCAAGAAAGAACTAAGTTGCACCCACACCATAGAAGTAATCCAGTTTGATACCACTTTACCTGCCATGGCTCAATGCTATGGAATTCTGGGATTTGTAGTTTTGCAAGACATTAAGCCAGGCGTTGGCAACCTTTTTTTACCTGGGGCCGGTACCTTCTGGTGGTCCCTTCTGGCGGGCCGGGGGGGGATGGCGTTGCGCGTGCTCAAGCGTGCGCCCTGCCCCACCCCCATGCACGCCCACCGCCACTGCGCATGCCGCCGCCACCGCCACCGCTGCCTCCATGACTCATTTGCGTATGCACAGTACTTCTGCGCATGCGCAAACGAGTCGTGGCCGCCATTTTGTTTCCCAAAATGGCAGCTGCGAATCGTTTGCACATGCGCAGAAGTACTGCGCATGCGAAAATGAGTCGCGGCCACCATTTCGTTTCCCAAAATGGCGGCCGCGACGCGTGTGGCCGCACAGCTGCCAAAATGCATGGTGGAGGTGGCGGGTGGTGGCGGGCGGCGGCGGGGGCCAGTAAGCGGCAGTCCATGGGCCGGAACCGGCCCGCGGGCCATAGGTTGCCGAATCCTGCATTAAGCCTTCTCTGTCAGAGAGCTCTGGTGCCACAACAAACTACAATTCCTGTACTTCCATAGCATTGAGCCATGGCAGTTAAAGTGGTATCAAACTGGATTATTTCTGCAGTGTGGATGCAGCCCTAGGCAGTTGTGCAAAAAAAAAAGGTGAAAGTAAATTCAAATAGATGGTACTTGTACAACCTGTGGCAATACAGAACATACATCTTACATGCACCACAAACTCTTGCACAAACATTTGTAGAATACAAAGGGACTCAGCCTCTCCAGCTTATCATTTATTGTTTTATATACTTGTAATTGTTTTGCTCTTATCATGAACACCAAGGTATAAATTGAAATAAAACATTACTGATATTGCTATGGTTTCATTGGTCTTGGAACCCTGCTTCCCTTATCCCAGCTACAGGGATGGAGGACAGTATTTTGTCCTTGCACAGAGGCAAAATGTTGATTCTGTGTTTTTTCCTGCATTCTTGCCAAAGTAAAAATATGGATAGTCCTGAATAATGAGAGCCAGTGTGATGTAGTGGTTTGAGAGTTGGGCTATGACTCTGGAGACCAAGGTTTAAAGTGAGAAAGTGAGGTTATATTTCACATATTTCAGGGCTGAGCCCTAACAGTTCTTGGGTGAACTGATCATTTGGCTATACCACCAATATACTGAGGAATAAACTATGATGAAACAAAAGTCAAAAACTAGAGAATTGAGAAATAAAACTGGAGATAATTCTCAAGGTGCTTGATAGATGCCTGATTTATTGAAGAGAAAGCCCAATGTGTCTCAGCCTATATTTAAGACATTCTTCAGGGGCTATATAAAAACTTGAAATAAATATAAAAATATGAATGTTTTTAATGGTATTCTTTTAAATTGTAAGCTGCTTTGAGTCCCAATTTGTGAGATATAAATATAACAACAACAACAACAATACTAGAACAACAAATAATTTCATGATAAAACATTCATAATATAACATAAAAATCCATTTTAATCTTTATATACTGACCAGGGCCTGTACATACCAATTTGAAATCTGATTGCAGAAATACCTGATGCTGAGGTCCTACCTAAGTAGTGTATGAAAATTAAAATGAATTTTCTTATGCTAGATTATATGTTTTATCATATCATTATGTGTTGCTTTTTTATATTTATAGCTATGTTTTTACACAGCCCCTGAAGAAGGCCACAAAAATATATATGTAGGCCAAAACACATTGGGCTTTCTCTACAATAAAGCAGATAACTATTGAGCACTTTGAGACTTGTCTCTAAACTATGATGAGCCATATCACTATTTCAAGCCTACACCAGCCTCAATGTAGAAAAGCAGGCCTCTGCTTTCTTTTTCTTCTGTGCTTGAGGCCTTTCACTGGCTTGTCTGGGGAGGTTAGCCAAGAAACAAATATCAACATGTAAACTATTTAAAAAGCAGAGCTAGTGAGCATTTCCGAGCATTGTTGTGGAGGATGCAAGTCATCACAACATATACAACTCATCTGGATTGCTCATCTTCACATTAAAAAAAATGTATAATCACTTTCAGGGGCCTTTTAAAGTGGAGAGAATATAAACATTTGGAGAACATTTTTGTGAGCCATTCAAAATGATAAACAATGAAACAAATAATAAGCAGCGTGTTGACTTACATCGCCTTTTCTCACATAATCAGGATTTTTATAAATATCTCTTGCAAGGCCAAAATCACAGATCTTCACAACATTGTTTTCAGATAAAAGTACATTTCTGGCTGCTAAGTCACGATGGATGCACTACAAGAAAACAGTTGTACAGTCTCATTCCAGTTCATGATATGGATCCTACACATAAAATCACTGGAATCTTTTCTATGCTTTTTTTTTTTTAAAGTATGCATTTTCATGTTTTAATACCTCTGTTTTTCATGAACTTTAACATGGTTAACTTCAACAATGAGATTTGAGACTTTTCAGAATCATGCATCTTTTCAGCATGCTGTATATGTCTACCAAGAAATATGGCCCAGAGAATTCGTTTGGGAAATATTCTGAGATAAGCATGCTTAGGATTGCATTCTGCTTCTAATTACCCCCAAATACAGTTGTATTGTAAATTTATTAGGTACTACCAAGGGATACATTACACTGTTTTAGACTTTGTAATATTATTTGAAAGATATAATAATATTAAACAGGGCAATAGATAGATAGATAGATAGATAGATAGATAGCTATTTCCAGCACATGTAGTTGGAATGCAATAAACCAAAGTTGTGTTCAGAGAACTCTACTGAAACTGAACAAAAATCTAGGCTAAAATTTAAAAGTAGCTATCCAAGGTGCTGAACTCTAATTACCAAAATAGGTTCAGCACTGGACAGTTCCTTTAAAGTCTGGCATAAAACCCAGAGTGGATTCACTAAATCCCTAGTGATCAGGGGTGTCACTAGGGTTGTGTGGGGAGTTCAGGCCACACCAGGTGACATCCAAAT
>JAIPUX010001232.1:148202758-148214414 GCA_020142125.1 Phrynosoma platyrhinos | reverse complement strand
CGACTGGAATCGATTCACCAATTTGGAGTGAAAGCAAATGGCAAACCGAGTTAAATGCAAGTGGGGATGAACCCTTGGATTATGCCCTTCCAGTAAGCCTTAGAAAAGGATGTCAGTGGCCATGAATGATTCCTCCCCAACATAAAATAATGAATATTTAGATGAATTCTTATAGATCTTCATCAAGGTTATAGTTATAGTTACTAGTTTATGCAATATCTGAACTGTTTTGGAAATCTATACTTTATCATTACACAAACACAATCATATAGTCATTTAACTGCACACACCTAACTACAAATTCAGAAGCACCTAAATAGGGAACTCATCTCTCACACCTCTGAACAGCATTATGAATAGATTTGTTCTGCACAGTACCTTTCAGCATTTTTACAGCAACTACTTTGTATGTGGGAGACTTTTTAATTCCAAAAGCAGCTGCTTGTACTACTTTCCCAAAAGCGCCTCGCCCAAGTGTCTTTCCTGCATCAAAAATAAAGAATAGGTGATTTATTGTTGCTGTGTTTAAGAGAGAGGCTCTTTGAATAATTCATATTAATAAATTTTCCATTACATTTTAAAGTTCCAGCTGTGTTCAAGCTACAATAGTCCACACAGGATTCCAGAATTTATAAAATTGTTATACTCCCATTTTCACTAAGCCATGCTAACACCAGTTTACCATATGAATTGAGCCCCAAAGTGATCAAACCAATTGGACTGAAGGTATGAGTGCAGTTAGAAATATTAGCAGTTTCAGGGAGAGGCGCAATTACAGCACATAGTTGCTTCTGATCCTGCATTTATACCGGATGAGATTAAGACATGCTAGTGGTAACTAGCATGATTGGGCCTACTATTACGTAAAGTGAAACAGCCACCTTGGGTAGAAGAGGTTGGGCTGTGGGCAGCAGTGAGATATTGGACAGAGTCAGGCCATTACCACCAGCTGCCTTGAAATAATCCTGTAGTGGCTGGTTGCTCCTTTGACTGACTTGACTGTGAATCCACTCAAAGTATTACGTAGTCTAAACAAGTCATTCCCAACTTTAGTAATCCAGGTTTTTGGACTTCAACTTCTGAAAGCCCTAGCCAGCTTGGACAACAGTTCTGGGAGCCAAAGTCCAAAATATCTGGAGGACTAAAGTTTGGGAAACACTGGTCTAAACTTTAAAGGAGCTATCCATTTTGGTGAACATTATACCCCATCCCCCATAGGTTCAGTACTTGCATAGCTCCTTTAAAGTTCAAAATAAAACCTGGAGCAGATTCACCATGCCATTCCACTTGACATAGGAACCACCAGTCATCAGAAGTGACTAATTGGGTCCGATGGGGTTCTGTCCTGGGCCCAGTGCTATTCACCATTTTTAGCAATGACTCAAGATAATGAAATAAGGTGCATGCTTATCAAATGTTCAGATGACACTAAATTAGGAGGGATAGCAACTACACCAGAGGAAAGGATCAGAATTCAAAATGACTTTAACAGACTTTAACAGATTAGAAAACTAACCAGAACTAACAAAATGAATTTAAATAGGGAGAAATTTAAGATACTACACTTAAGAGAAAAAATGAAGTGCACAGATATAGGATGGAGGACATCTAGCTTGACAGCAGTACATGTGAAAGGGATCTAGGATTTAGTGTGATGCAGCAGCTAAAAAGCCAATATGATCCTAGGCTGCATCAATAGAAGTGTAGTATCTAGATTGAGGGAAGTAATAGTGTGCCACTGTATTCTGCTTTGGTCAGGCCCCACATGGAATACTGTGTCCAGTTCTGGGCACCACAATTCAAGAGGGATATTGACAAGCTGGAGTGTGTACAGAGGAGGGCAACAAAAATGGTGAAAGGTCTGGAAAACATGCCTTATCAGGAGTGGTTTAGGGACATGGGTATGTTTAGCCTAGAGAAGAGAAAATTAAGAAGTGGCATTATAATGAATTTGAATGAATGTTATATTGATGAAGGACCAAGCTTGTTTTCTGCTGCTTCAGAGACTAGGACACAGAGCAATGGATTCAAGATGCAGGAAAAGAGATTCCACCTCAGCATTAGGAAGAATTTCCTGATGGTAAGAGCTGTTTGACAGTTGAATACACTGCCTTGCAGAGTGGTGGAGTCTCCCTCTTTGGAGGTTTTTAAAAAGAGGCTGGATGGGCATCTGTTGGGAGTGCTTTGATTGTATATTCCTGTTTGGCAGGGGGTTGGACAGGATGGCCCTTGGGGTCTCTTCCAGCTCTATGATCCAATAATCCTATGATCATTAAAAAAACTGCAGGAGCAAGAAGCAGCTTACAGTGAGAATCACCGAAGAATCTCCCTTCTCTCTGAGGTCCTTCCATCATCACCTGCCCTGTGAGTGTACAGCACTGTATGATTGGAAGCAATGACAAGGGTTATCTAGTGCAACCTTGTACTGATTTAGAAAAGCCATAGGTATACCATTTCTGATAGATGATCATTCAGCCTCTGCTTACCAACTTCAAAATTAGGACAGTCCACAGACTTCCAAGGCAGCCTGTCCTGTTCCATTGCCAAACAACTTTCACTATGAAGAATTTCTTCCCTAAGTAACATTAGTCAAAATTTCCTTTTGTGTAATTTGAACACTTTGGTTAGGGTCCTATACCTAACTTTTAGTTAGGTCTTTTAAGGGGGGTATTGTATTACTGTTATTGTTGTAATGTATGTTTTTAATTTGTATCTTATATTTGTAAGCCACCTTGATTGCTCAGGCAAGAGGTGGGATATAAGAAATAATAATAATAATAATAATAATAATAATAATAATAATAATAATAATAATAATAATATTAATAATAATATTAATAATAATAATAATAATACAATGGAACAGCAGGAAGAAAAATTGCTACATGGATCTGTGTAAGTTGTTCATATTGACTGGCATCCTTCTCGGTATTTATGATGTCATAAGGTAGTTAGGCTTATGACCTCATAAATTTTGCTATTCACATTTATAATCATAGTACCATTCCCACAACTACAAATCTCCCCACGCCACCCCACCCCCAAAAAATCTCAGCTCTAAAGCCAAGCAGCTGCAACAACCAAAGGAATTCTGTGACACCTGTGGGCAGAGTGCTGAAGGATGTCCAGTTCCTTTCTGCCAGCAAGCCGAGGTGCAACAAGCAGTTGTGATATGCCACAATGGCACACTGCACCACTGCTTGCTGATGGGAGGGCACTGGATGTGTCATCCTTCAGTGTCTTGTTTGTCAATGCTTCCCCACTTCCTTGGTTGGTGGAGCAGCCTGGCTTTTGTGTAGGTTTTGGGGGTTGGATCAGGAGGCGGATTGTAGGTGCATGTCAGGAATTGCCGATGCTCCTTTCCTGCCATAAAAAATCAGGAAGAATATGTGCTAGGATGTACAGTAGAACAGTGCAGAGACATGGTGGTTTCAGCCACAGCTGGTGAGATATCATTGGAGAGGAGGCAGGTATGATTCAAGCCTGTTCAGGGTCATTCCTATGAAAAGAATCTGGCTGCAAGAACAAAAAGGGGCAGTATGGGAAACAAGGGGGGCAAATAAGTTTATTAATTTTAACAAATGAAAATTGAGCTTGCTGTGAGTTTGAAATTGTGTGTAGTTGAATGAGCCATTGTTAATGCTTGCTGTTTTGTTCTGACAATGAATGTCTCTGGGATGGAACTATAGTGCTGAATAAAAGTTTGCTGAGTTTTACCATACTTACTGAAGCCTGAATTTCTGAACTTAGTTAGTTGCTAGATTGGACACTACATCACCACTGCTTTCTCTCCCATGTTGCTGTTGCTGTTGTGTTCCTTCAAGTCATTTCTGACTTATGGAGACCTTAAGGTGAACCTATCATGGTGGTTTCTTCACAAGATTTGTTCAGAGGTCTGTCATTGCCTTTTCCTGAGGCTGAGAGAGAATGACTTGCCCAAGGTCATCTGGTGGGTTTTATGGTCGAGTGGGGAATTGAACACTGGTCTCTAGATTCATAATTCACACCACTCAGCTATGCCACACTGGCTTTCCATCCCTCCCATACAGGATCTCAACCATTGTTTATAGTGGGGGGTTTTAAAAATATTTTTTTAAAAAATAAAATCTTACTTGTAAACCTCCTTGGAAGGATGTTTATATTATTTTACTTATTTAATCCAAGTAATTGTAATAAATAAAATAAAAACACCTAAATTATATGTTACGTTGAGATTGAATGGATAGCATATCATCCAGGCATTCTAAACAGATTGAAAGGCTGTATTAAAAATTGCTTACATAATTAAATAACATGGTAAATATCATGACACAGTGGTTTGTGTCAGGAGAAAGGCAGGATAGAAATAAAATGAATGAATGAAAAAATGAGTTAATATAAATTGGTTATGGCAGAAGCTTAATTTTGCCATGGGGCCTTTAGGATTCTCATGCACTCATAATTTAGATGGAAGATTCTGCATTCATTTTTATCTCTAAGAGCCCATTTAGCACATTGGAATAAGCAACTTGTAAAATACCACAGGGGTATTGTTGTATTTGAACACTCATACATTTTCCAGATATCCTTTCCATCTGTACAATCTCAGTTTCATGGAAAACTCTAATAAACCTCACAGCTTTTTTTTTTTTTAATCTAATATTCTGCTTTCAGTCAAATTACATTTTAGTGCCAAACATGGGCTCTTAAGCACTTTGAGAGCATGTTTGAATATTTTAATTCTTGGACCAAATTCTCCTAGCTTTACAAGGCACATAAAATCCCTCCAGCAGCTTCAGAAGATAATTACATACAGAGCAGTTTTGTTACAAATGCAAGGTGCAATCCACATCCCAGCAAAATCAATCACAGAAATCTTACTGACTTTTATAGCTACAGACAACCCCCTTAAGTTGCAATCCTACAGTGGCATACTAAGCCTTTGCCTGCCTAGCTTAAAGTAAACAAACTGTAGCTTCCTATGTTTTGGATGTCATAGGGAATTGTAGTTAGTTTTAAACCAGACGTGGATGTTCCCAATCTCTTCTGGCACACAAAACAAGCTTGGGGTTCACTGTGGCTCATTCATGCAGGAATTAACAATAGTTTCCCATTATTTCAATCCAAAGTATCTATAGACCTTCTTCTTTCATTAGCAACAATGCCAGCTGTTCACAGTGCATTGGCTGATAAAAAGGATCAATCTTGTCAAAGCTGATGGAAGAGTTGGGGAAAAGAAAAAGAACCACTTGATTAAAAGTTAGAATTAATTAGCATTAATGACATGGTAAAGGGCAGATGCTTCGTTCTGGTATACATTTTCCCATATAAAGACTGCCTTAACTAAACAGTATGACTTTCTCATCTAGCTGAGAAACCTTCTCCCATGTTAGCAGATAGCTAGCACTACACAAATACCTTCCGTAGCACTACACTAGCACTAAGCAGCTTCTTTTTTATATACTGCTTCATACCATGCTATGCAGTGTCTAGCAGTTTGCAACTGTAAGCTCATTGCCCCCCCCCCCAACAGTTGGGTACTCATTTTAGCAACATCAGAAGGATGCAGGCCTGAGTCAAGCCTGAGCCCTGGCTAGTATTGAACTCACAACCTTGTGGTTTATGAGTGAGTGGCTGCAGTACAGGCATTTAACCACTGTGCCACCAGGGCTCCTCCCACTATGTCACCAGGGCTCCTACAGTCCTGTAGCTGTGTATGTTTCCCATCTGATGAAAGTAACTGGCAATATATTTGGGACAGATACAAAAACTGTTTTCACATGCAAGGAGTATGGTTGGCCCTCCACATTTATTGGGGTTACGGACACAGAACCCCCATGGAAGTGGAAAAACCGCAAATATAAAAACCACTATGTTTTTACCTGAGAAAATACCTCTCTAGGAATCTCAAGGTCCTCCAGTGCCAGAAGTTGACCGTAGAATCATGCTGGAGGACCTACAAATGACTAGTGGAGTGTTCTCTCTAGGAATCTCTATGTCCTTCAGTGCAACTCTATGTCAACATCTGCCAGAAGTTAATCATAGAATTGTGCTGGAAGACCTACCAATGCCTAGAAAAGTATTTTGTCTAGTAATTTCCAGGTCCTCCACCAAAACTCTTTGGTCAATGTCCAGCAGAGTTGAGCAGGAAGACCCAGAAATTCCTAGAGAGAACATATTAATCATATCTACAAATAATCAAATTCACAAAAGTCAAAGCTGCAAACATGGAGGTCCAACTGTAATTAAGTTGTGAAATTCACTTCCAGGCGATTTGGTAATGGGATGGCCATTAGCATAAAAGCCTTTAAAAGAGGATTGGACAAATTCATGGAGTATACACTTATCACTGGCAATTAGTCCTGATGGCTATACACTACCTCTGGGTTCAGATGAGAGGCAGTATAACACTCAGTACCATTTGTTATAGAAGGATTTTGCCTTCAGACAATTATTGTGAGAGTCTCAGGGTTTCTGGTTGACTGCTATGGAGTTCTAGAAAAACATAGTGAGAACAACAAATTGATAATGTATGACTGAGATGATTTGAATAGTTGCATTTTAAAAACAAAATGTGTAGATCAATGTGTAGATCCCAAAATAGTGGGATAAATGCACTCAAGTAGTCTGATTCATAGGCAAGAAGCTTTGCCTTCCCTTAAGTTCAGAATTCTTCTTCCACAAACATTCAGCAACCATAAAGGGACAACCCAGGTTGGGGCATTGGTACAAGAGAGAGATTTGAAACTATTTGTGTTCTGCTTCAATGTTAATCTGGATTGGCACCTCCTCCTGGGCCTGCTATAGCAGCTCATACTGCAGGCATTGACCCCATGAGAAGGGTGTGAGGAGTAAGTTTGGTGGACATGGTTCATTAGTTATTCCACATGTCCGTTATCCACAAATCAATAGATGGAATTCATGAAACAGTTACAATCCTCATTTCTGTATACATTTTCTAAATGTTTGAAAATAGGCTAAACTTTCCCTACCAGTGTTGACCTTAATACTGTTCAGTTGCTGATATAAATCATACAATTAATAGATCTGCTAAAGAAAATGATAGGTGGAAAGAAAAGGCAGAAAGAAAACATGTGTAAGACTGGAGAGAGAGACAAACAGAGAAAGAGAGACAAAAAGAGAGAGAGAGAGAGTTCACAAGAATATGTCACATTTGCAACATAAGAGATCCATGAGCTGCCAAGGTCAGAGAGAGTTTGAATGGACTTCCATGTAACTGGGACGTGCAGGAGATGATTTGACAAACATGCTGCTCCTGGCCAACTTTTCAAAATCTGTTTTTCAATCATGAACACAATATTCTTCCCATGTTTCTGCCATGCCACCCATTTCCCCACTATACACACACACACACACACACACACACACACACACACACACAATGACACTGCTCTAACTTCAGAGTTGTCATTCAGCTTCCAAGCACAAGCTAAACTCAAGGAATCAAATTAACTCATTCCTCCTAGAGTTGTAAGCATTGGGTAACATAGCCAAAGCAGATTTGCCAATCAGTATGTACTCAGTGGAGGACTGTAGCCTAGCACAGCTCCCTCACAAATACACCGCAAAAATACAAGCACATGTGTTTTAAAACCCATATATTTGTTGAATGTGAGCTTTACATGATTGAGATATGCACTTGAAACCTCTCAGTGCTCTTTGATTATTATGTGGGAGCCTCCAGAGTGGGTGACTACATATCCATCAACCTTGGACTACTGTATATCAGAAGATCTATGCCTCATGAGAGATGCACTCCTTCCCCCGCCAGCACTCCCCTCCTAAAAACTGTGGAACTGCATATGAAAAGGAGGTATAGTGTGGGCATTTTCCGAACATCGAAGGGTTTTGAAAGTACATTCAAGGGTTGAAAGTAGAAATGCTGCAACAGCTTCCATAATGCAAAGGTAACAGTCAAACCCCTTAAATGCATATCTGCAAGTTGCATTAAGTAAAGTGGTTTTTATTGAATATTTATTTATATTCATGAAAGAATTTCATTTTGAAAGCAGAGAAACTTCCTGGTAGCTCAGTAGTACAAAAGACAAGCATACCAAAAGACAAGCATACCAGGAGTTTTTTTTTTATACAATCTGGGCAATGAATGGAGGCCACAAAGGCTGCCAAAATGACCTAAAGGACCACATTCAATTCATGCCATAATGAATCTCCCACCTTCTTCTCTCCATATCCTCATAGTGTAAGAATGTGCATCCTGTGGGCATTCTGGAACCCTGAAGAGGAGTTTGGCTGCTGGGACCCTTTTGGAGAGACATAGATGTTCACTAAATTAAGGATGGACGCCTTGCAAGTATGACATGGAGCAAGCTAAGGGCCATTAATATTGGGGGGAAAGGACTATGAAGATTCCATCCTGCATTCCCAAATTTATATGCAAATGAATCTAGGCACACAGCATGGGCCAAATATATCCAGTATAATATTTCCTTGTCATTCATCCCCACCCTACCCCCACAATCATTAAAATATACCTCCATTAATTCAAATTTGTCCTACTGGCCTTTAGTAAACTATTGTTCATAATGATGGAAGGTATGCAAAACCACCTCTATTTCATTGCTATCAACCCAGTATGCCATTCAACTGTAGAATAACAAAGATATCATTACCCAGTTTAAGCCTTTCCCGAGCAAATTCCCATTTGCTGGCCTCATAAGGAAGTCGTTCGCATTGTTCATCTAGCGGGACTTCTTCAGGATCCATTATGATTGATAAATAATCGGTCTTTATTTCAGCGGAATAAGGCTAAAAAACAATTTTTAAAATTCCCAGGTCAGGAAAATGGTACATTAATTAGATGTGACAGCTGCACCTCTTGCCATATGGAGTATGCCCCAAAGTATAATTTGTTAAAGAGTCTTCATTTTACCATCGTCATGTATTTTTTTTATTACAACTCTATTTACACCACCTTTGCTCACATATTGCATGCTTCAATTAAATCCATATGAAGAATTTGCTCAAAACATAGCCATGTGACAGAGATTATTTGAGTCTGTACTTTTAGTCGGGAGTATTTTCAGAAAAATGACTAACCACAATCTCTAAAAATAGTTTTGGCTGACAACTGTACACAAAAAGAAAATTTTGGCATGAGCAACAGATGACTTCAGCTGCTGATGTTTGTTGTGTTTTTTTAATGGCCAAGAGTGGCTTAAAAAGTTGTGCAAGGCTTAAATGTAATCTATAAGGCATTCATGAGTAACATTTTGTGTACACATTTTTCAAATGTTCAGGAATTCATACTTCCCTGTAGGCTCTTGCCTACGCACTCTTTATTTCCCCATAGTCATTACTAACAAGTAATTTAAAATTGTTAAGCTATTGGAAGGTTTAAGGCTGAAGGGCTACATACTTACTTGGGAAGAAGTCTCATTAAACTCAGAGAGATTTACTTCTGAGCAAATATGCATAATTTCAGACTGCAAAACAGGAGGAATGATGGATTACACCCTGTGCTAACAGGATTCTGGCTCTTCCACCAAGCCAGTCATTATGCATCTTTTGTTAGTTAGGCAACTCCTTCAAGTCAAGGCAAATTAACTTTGGAATTTTATTCTCTTTTCAATAAAAATTCAGAACTATCTGAGTGAAAATACAACATGACCACAAAATATTTGTAACATGAGTTGTTTTTCTCACCTCCACCAAGACAGTCTTGAGATGGATGCAGAAAATATTTTTCATATTTTTCAATGGGAAGCAGTAGGACTGCTTGATTCCATCTATTCCAATGTGTATTCAGCACCCAAGCTATGCCCAAGTCATGCTGAAAGGTCTATGAAAGGTCCAGGGTGGAAAAATAAAATGAATAGATATAGGATGGGGGACATCTGGCTTAATGAGACTATGTGTGAAAGGGATCTAGAAGTCCTAGGTAGACCACAAGTTGAACATGAGTCAACGGTGTGACATGGCAGCTAAAAAGGCCAATGCGATGTTAGGTTGCATCAATAGAGGTATAGTGTCTATATCAAGGGGAGTAATAGTGCCACTGTATTCTGCTTTGGTCAGACCTCACTTGTAATGTTGTGTTCAGTTCTGGGCACCACAATTCAAAAAGGATGTTGACAAATTAGAGCGTCCCCCAAGGAGGGTGACCAAAATGGTCAAGTGTCTGGAAACCATGCCTTATGAGGTAAGACTTAGGGAGCTGGGTATGTTTAGCTTGGAGAAGAGACAGTTGTTTAAGAATTTGAAGGGGTGTCACATTGAGGATGGAGCAAGCTTGTTTTCTGCTGCTCCAGAGACTAGAACAATGGGTGCAAGCTCCAAGAAAAGAGATTCCACCTCAACATTAGGACGTACTTCCTGACAGTAAGGGCTGTTTGACAGTGGAACACTTTCCCTCGGAGTGTGATGGAGTCTCCTTCCTTGGAGGTCTTTAAACAGAGGCTGGATGGCCATCTGTCGGGGATGGTTTGATTGTGATTTTTTGCATGGCAGAGGATTAGACTGGATGGCCCTTGTGGTCTCTTCCAACTCTACAATTCTATGAGTGGTCCCATGAGGCTGTGAGGGTTTCCACCTATGCCACCACCAACTTTTTGCTATGACAACAAATATGGCAACCTTCTAAATGTCTGTGGGAGACATTATTTGTCTAATCTCACCACTAGACATCAATGCTCTCGAGTAACTGTGCAACTACTTATACCATGTGTCTGGACTCTAGCATTCCATTAACTCATATCTAGTCTTCTCAGATGTACTGATGTATAATACAAAAATAACAGAAGTTCAACATAAAGTTTACTTATTCAACATATCTAAATCCTAATTGACGTTAATGAACTAACATTTCTCACTCCTAATCCTAGCTGACTTGAATCTAAATAATCTCTCTCACACACCCAGACTAAACTCTCCTAATATTTTTAATTCAAAGGTGCTACAAGACCTCTCTATGTACTGGTTCTACAGACGAACACAGCTGTATCTTTGAATTCTATCATATTCCTATTATACACACCAACCTTTCAAAAATCCCATTCAAACATTCAGCCACACACCAATTGCTCTCAAAATTCGATGTTCTCACCCTTCCCAACAGATCATTTACTCAGTCTTTCTGTATTACATTTACAATGCTGTAATTACATTCCTAACCATACTTACTATAATTTCTCTATAGTAAACACAACATTTTAAAAGAAAAATCTGTAACATCATAGTGATCCTTCCATCAATACTACTGTGCAGAGTCCAACTTTTAATCACAAGCCCATCTTTTAATTCCATACTCCCTGGCAGATCTTCGAAAAGTTACGGTTTGGACTATAACTCATAGAATGTTCCAAGACAGTATGGACACTGTCCATGCTGAATGAGGATCTGAGGAACTGTAGACAAAAAGTAACTGTTCCAAGATGTGTTATTTGCTTAATTTGTCAACTGGCAGTTGCATTGGGTACTACCATCTGTACATGGGACAAATGGCAAAAAAAAAAAAAAAAAAAAAAAAAATCACATCTCTTTCAAAACAATGGTGTTAGAATGTAGCACACAAAATTATGAAAACTCTTTATGACACCTTAAAGACTTTAAAAGATAGGCAAGACTCTGCTCCAAAACATTCTCGAAATTGACTTCCTAGATCAGTGGTTCTTAACCTTGTTGGAGGTACTGACCCCCA
>JAIPUX010001232.1:148176192-148194601 GCA_020142125.1 Phrynosoma platyrhinos | reverse complement strand
TGTGGATTAACCAGCAGATTTGCCCCCGTGTGATAACGTCCTTAGAGGATGGTACCATCATAATGCAACAGTTATTGGAACATAGTTGGCAACAATCTAGCCTGCTTAGCTGGCTCCACCTTTTCACCAGCCACATCACGGTCGGATTTGGGAGGGATAGGGGAAAAAAGTCTAAGACTAGGTATAATATAGTCTATTCAAAGATTTTTGGGCATGGGAAAAGAATTAAAAAATGGAATAATAACAATAATAATAATAATAATAATAATAATTTCTATCCCAGCCCTCTGCAGCACAACTGGGGTGGCTTACAACAGATAAAACTCCAGTAACATACATTCAAGCCCCAAAAACCCCACCCACACCATGGGGAGATTCTCCATGCCTAGACCTTCTGAACTGCAACTATGTGAGGAAAGGTCATTCCCCTTACATGAGATTGCCTGAATTCTTTGTTGTACTTCACCAGAGATCTTCAAAATCTATGTGCTTTCCATGATGTGATAGGTTGTACCCAACAGAACTACATGAGTTTTCATTTCCATAAAAGTCAGTCTGTTGCTCCTTAACCATTAGGGGCACCTGCTACTTAGGACTGCTCTCCAGACCTTGTGACACTATGTGGAACAGTACCTTTCAAATTCTCCCATGCTTTCAAGAGATCTCAGACCTAATTCTTTTTCATTAAAAAAGGAGATTTTCCAACTACTTAAGAAGCTCCTTGTTCATTTTTTTCTCTTGAGCCTTTGAATATTCTTTCCATCCTTATTGCTCACATAGTGCTTTGCACTTAGATAATAAAACAAAAAGTTCCTGCCCCCATCCTTCACTCTTGGTGTCTCCTTCCCTTCTATTCTGCTTTTTTTAATCTCCCCTTTAATTTTACAATTAAGGAAAGATGGATACAAATAAGAGTGTTAGATACATGTGCCAGAATTCAATATGACTTGTTAATATTACTTAATTTTATGCATACCTAGCTAAGTAGCAGAGGTGCTAAGAAAGCCTTGTACTGAATAGTGAAGGTGTGTAATGGGACACTGGCAAGACCACACAATGCACATCATACACTGAAGTGCATGGTACATGGATGTGCAAATAGGACACTTTGCCAACTCTACTACGTAGTAAAGAAGCTGGAGCTCTAATGAATATGGATGTTAAACAACTGCGCCATTTTAATTCCTGCAAATGTAAATCTACATATGAAGAAATAAGGCCTCAATAGTTGTCTGGCTTTGATTGTTAAGAATAAACATGCAATAAATTGAATTTGCGATCCCTGGCTCCTTCATGCAAAACATGTGCTCATCACTGTTCTTTGCAGACTTTTCTGCAACATTTCTTGATTGATAAGGAAATTTCAGTGATATTTTTTGTGTAAAAAATGTTCTGCATATGCTCAGAAACCCTCAAAACCTCCAGATTAAGAATGCTCCAGTCTTGATTAATTGACCAATCTTTATAGCTATCCATTTATTGCTATATTTGTTGTGGGTTAGTGTCTTCTAACTGAAATAAACCATTTCTTAATAAATTTCAGGGATGCCAGTCGGATGTAGTGGTTTGAGTGCTGGACTAGAACTCCAAAAGGACCAAGGTTCTGATCCCTGTTTAGCCATTTAAACCAACTGGGTGACCTTAGGCAAGTCACACTTTCTCGGCCTTAGAGAAAGGTAATGGCAAACTTCCTTTGAATACATCTTGCCAAGAAAACCCTACACTGTGGTTGCTATAAGTCTCAGCTTGAAGGAGCACAGCAACAACAATTTAAGCTTCAACCAAAAAGACATTTCAAAAGCAAATGAAGTGCATGCAGGAAGTAGGGATGGAAAGAAAGAAGAGATGCAGATGACATTTTGAACTGGAGGTGGCAAAATGAGTTCTCTTGCTTTAGGATAGCCTTTCTCAATCTGACACTTCCCAGATCTGTTGAACTTCCACTGGCAACAATCATATTATAGGCTTTCTACTCCATGTAGCGAAAAATACCAGGTTGGAAAATGGCAATTTTAAAAGGACAAAAAGAGCATTGTTTTGAAAGAGTAAAGTTGCCCTTCCCTGTTCTAGAGGAACTTTTGTGGGTGGGAGGCAATAATCAGAAGTTTCAAAGGAACAGACATTTAGAAATTATAGGCAATGAAAAGAGATCATGAAAGGAACAAGCTGATTAAAAATGCAATAGAATTAGTTGTAGCTAATTCTTTTAAAAACTACTTTCCAAGCTCTATCTCAAATGAGAATAAAGAAGAGGATACCCCACACATATAACAAAGCACACTCAGTAGACACAATTGTTTTGTTTTGTTGTGTCCTATCAAATTGTTTCTGACTTACTGCAACCATAGGGTGAACCTATCATGTTGTTGTTGTTGTTCTGCAGAATTTGATCAGAGGGTGTTTGCCATTGTCTTCTTCTGTGGCTAAGAGAGACTCACTTGCCCAAGGTCACCCAATAGGTTTCCATGGCCAAGTGAGGATTTGAACCCTGATCTCCCAGAGTTCTAGTCCAACACTCAAACCACTACACCAAACTGTCTCTCAGCAGACACCATTTCTTCTTATTCATCAAGATCTGTATCTCATTCTTCCCCCATGGAACTCCTGACTCCTTGCTCCCTTTGTTTTTCTAAACTAAATTTTCTAAATTAAACAAATCTTGTAAATATTTCATCAAGGGGAATTGCTCCAGCTCTCAGATAATTCTATCCATTGCCCAGCTGTACAATATCCTTTCTGAAATTTAGCAATCAGAACCATATGTAGTATTCTAAGTCTGGTTGCACCACAGATCTGTGATCCAATGACATTGAACAATTTCTATCAGTCCCTTTCCTAATGATATTTAATCCAGATGTGACTAATTGATGCATAAAATAAATTAGAACATGAGAGAGCACTTCCATATCCTCCAGTCCTCAAAATAGTTTGGAAAAGTATTATTATTATTATTATTATTATTATTATTATTATTATTATTATTATTATTATTATTATCCCACCCTTCTCCCAAGACTAGGACTCAGGGTTTCTTACAACATTACAAACAGTACAATTAAAAGCATACAAAAAAACCCCAACAACATTAAAACAGAATTAAATTACTGCAATAACTAAAACAAATTACATGTTAAAATATCAAATAGTCTAAAAAGATAAAAATGTTTAAAACACCTTAAAACAATATAACACCCCAGTCCTTTCTTTCAAAGCTTTCGGTTTTGAATGCTTGTCTGAAGAGAAAGTCCTTCGCCTGTTGGTGAAAGGCCATCAAGGAAGGGGCCATTCTGTTCTCCCTGGGAAGGGAGTTCCATAGTCTAGGGGCACCCATAGAAAAGGCCTTCTCTTGTGTCTCCACCAACCGTGCTTACGTAGACATCTCAGGAAATTCTAAGTGCTGTGGTCCACAAAAGTAACTTTTCCATACTCTGCTCTTCAATCCTACACTGACCACTATATCAGGCCACTTAATTATTCAGCACTTTCTTGAATCAGCTCTTCATTCACTGTAAGAGGTGATATGACAGCCCTGTTTAAATATTTGAGGGGATGTCATACTGAAGATGGATCAATCTTGTTTTCTGCTGCTCCCGAGAATAAGGGGTCATTCAGACATATATTTTTTTTAGTGAAACTATGCGAATAACCTCACTCACACATTCTGGGTTTGTTATTCACACTATGGAACCACATCTCTGCATATCTCTGCGGGTTTGGTTGCTCACACATGCCAGCACTCGAATAAACATGGAGTCAATGATGTGAATGTATTCAAAATGTGTTCAAGGCATGCAGAATTTAACCCTGGGACTATTTGCATTGGTGCTGCATGATGGGGTGATCTCCTGTCACTAGTCCCAGCTTCTGCCAACCTAGCAGTTAGAAAGCATGCAAATGCACGTAGATAAATAGGTACCACTTCTGTGGGAAGGTAAACAGCATTCTGTGCAATCATGTTGGCCACATGATCACAGAGTAGACTCTGACAACGCTGGCTCTTTGGCTTAGTAACAGAGATGAGCACCCCCCTACAGTTGGCCACAACTTGACAACCTTGTCAACGGGGAATACCTTTACCTTTTTATTTTACACTGCTGAGAATTCAAATCTTTTAGAAAAACTCAGGGAAAAAATCCCAGTATCACTTATCCTGACTTTGGCAGCCCCCCCACCTCCAAACTAAATTGGGTGCACTTGGGATGCATGTAAACAACAGAGATTCAACCCAGATTCATCCTGGATTATTTTCACCATCTGAATAACCCCTAGGACATAGAGCAATGGATGCAAATAACAGGAAAAGAGATTCCATTTAAACATTAGGAAGAACTTCTTGACAGTTAGAGCTGTTTGACTGTGGAATAAGCTGCCTCAGAATGTAGTGGAGTCTACTACTTTGGAGGTTTTTAAACTGAGCCTGGATTGCCATCTGTCAGGGGTGCTTTCATTGTGAGTTTCTTCATTGCAAGGGGTTGGACTGGATGGTCCTTGAGGTCTCTTCCAGATCTATGGTTCTATAAGTCTATGATTCATCCCTTTTTGATTAAAAGATAGCACATAGTTTTGTCAGTAAAGACTAAATATATTTTTAAGGAAATACGAAGAGCAGACAGGTTCCTTCCTGCTTGAATCACAAATTGTTTTGTTTTCTTCCTTTCAGCTTTGTCACACTATGAGGCAATTCAGTGGTGTACTCTAACTGAAACCACTAGGATTATTCCTGCATGTGGGGTGCATATATTATCTTCATGCTCAGTTAAAATATTGGTTTTATTACATATTTATATGATCCAGTTGGCCTCTGTATAATGTTACATATTCCCCAGTTCCCTAAGCAATGAAAAATTCTAGGGGAAGCATCACTGAATTTAGTTTTCTTTGGATAAAAGTAGTACCTGGAGACTTATGCCGTAGATGCAGTCGTCTGTTTGTGTACAGAAGCACATCCTTGGTAGAGAAGGGATTAAATGCTTATCCTATGTCACTGGACATCATTGAAATTGTACCCATCATAGACTCTATACCCTACTTAAACTATAGGAAAGGGGAAACCAAAAGGCTATTTGGGGTTGCTCAACAGAGGAGCCCCAATCTCTTCAGAAAGCAAGTACAAGCAAAAGAAGAAAGATTCCATTATAATTAGAGCACTTAGTCACAAGATCCTGTGCCATGTGATATTATAAAACTAAGAATCCCATTATGTTGCTTTTTTAAAAAAAGGGTGGACATTAAAAACCAGGAAGAAGACAATAAATAAATCTCTAAATGTATTTTCAGTTACTGGACAAACCTCAAGTTGTATCTCACAACTCACTCTGTACTGAAATCAAAGATACAAAAATGACAAATATATCTCATCCTGGCCTCTAGCAGTCTGGAGCAGGAAATGAAGCAAGTCTATAGTCTCTAAAAAGGCTAAATATACAACCTACTTCTACCCTGACCCTATGCTCATTGGGTTGCAGTAATGATTATTTTTGGGTTAGTATAAACAAATTCTCATCTAGCATTTCCCTTTGGCTTTCTTCTTGACCTGGTGCATTTTCCTTGTTAAGACTTAGGTTTTTTTAAAAAAATATCGCACACAGTAAACAAGCTACTTACCTGCTTCTCTAGGAAGACTAAGATCGTCTGTATGGAAAGCAGCTGGGGACTTATGAGCAAATTGAAGAGGAAACATCAACCAAACAGTATCCATTGCTAATAGTACCCTTAGCATGCAATATTTTACCTTGAATGGTGACATATGCTGAACTCTTCACTGCCCCTTTCAGGTTACTAGCTACACACTGGTATTGGCCAGCATCATCCTCTTGCACTCTTTCAATCAACAGACTCTGGCTTCCTGGTCCTAGTATTATACCTGTAGAATGAAAAACATTTTAAATGAATAATGCATAAATGTCAAACTTTGCAAGTGAATCTTCTTTCAAAGGAAGTCTGAGCTGCAGACCAGTCAAACAGACTGTTAGGTATCCTTCAAGAAAAATAGAGAGTACTGTTTTCGAGTCCTTTATATACTTAATAATGAAAAAATATTTATCTAATGGGCACTGGTGGCTGCTGATGACTAGTGGCCACTAGATATGTCATGCTTACCCATTTAGGAGGTGGCTGAAGAGAAATGGTACAGGGAATCAAATGTAGCCAGCAAGGAAACAAATACTTGATATTTTCCAGCTAGTCTCCAATCCTGTATTACTTTAAAAAACCTACTGCCATTAATGAGTAGTATACTCTTTCCAGAGGTGTGTACCTACTTCTGCCTGCTCAATATAATTTTTAAACAAATATTACATAAATGGTGTAAAACTGACATTTACTGGCAAGAAAACTGACTGTTGAGTATAAGGATGGAAATGTTTGGCCTTCCAGATGTTGTAAACTATGTGTGTGTGTGTCTTTAAATTGCCTGTAAATCGATGGCAACCCAATTAATTTTCTATGGTTTTCTTAGACAAGGAATACTCAGAGGCAGTTTTGCCAGTTCCTTCTTCTGTAATATAGCCTACAGCACCTGGTATTTGACAATAATCTCTCATCCAAGTACTAAACAGACCTGAAAAGAACTTAGCTAACCAGAGCTTAGCTTCCAAGATCAGTCGGGATCTGGTACATTGGTATTTGTTGGTAACTGCCTTTGTGTCGATCTTGACCCATGGTGACCCTATGGATGAGACATCTTCAGCCCCTCCATCTTCTGCTGCTCTGCCCAGCTCCTGCAAACTCATATCTGTGGTCTCTTTAATAAAGTCCATCCATCTAGCACGAGACCTTGGTATAATCCCTTTCTAATGGCCATGCTGGCTAGGGTCTCTGGAAGTTGGAGTTCAACATATCTGGAAAGTCAAATATTTCCCACATCTGTTGCAGTGGCTTCCTATGGAACTTCTCACATCTTGGGAAAATGGAAAGGATGGAAGAGTACAAAATATAAATAGTCTTGCACAAGAGGACAGTTTAAGCTACACTTTAATTAGTGAATGGCTACAACTAGGAAGGGGGATGACAACTGATGTAGCACTGATAATCTGTGAAGAAATGTGACATGAAGAAACTCTCCCAGACATCTTATCAGTCAGTCTCTCTCTCTCTCTCTCTCTTTTTTTTTTACTGTCTTAGACCATAATGTGATTGCAACAGAGATATGGCTGTCATTTTAAAATATGAGGATTATCTACAAAGCAATGGCAAAAGGATGATTGTCATCTACTAGAGTTCAACACTAGGAGGGCTACATGTTTCCATCTTTCCTATATGTCAATATTTTAGTTTACTTCCAAAAAGAAACTTAGAAAGGGGGGAAAACCAATCTGCCTTGCTGAAGTTCTGTTTTAAAAATTCATGATATATTGCTTTCATACGTCATGGTGGCCCCTTCTATTAAATGTGTCACATTGATGTTGGCATATTTTTGTAACCCCATCTTTGATAGCAGTTTGCATTGTTAGTGATGAACCCATCCTGAGCCTGAGAACTCCAAGGCATCAATCCAGTTCTACCAGCCAACCACCCCAGCATGGTAGAGTGTCAGGAATGCCGATTTTGCTCCTTACTATTCTGGATGTTGATCCCTATGTCCAGAAATCTTGGGATTGTCACTTGGAATATAAATGGGTGCATTGATATTCAATACTTTTTTGAATATTCACACATGTTTTTAAAAAGCCTCAAACTTCCCTGCACAGATAAAACTGGAATCTGAGGAGAAAGGTCTTATCACTGATATGCTAGTGTTCAATGAACAGTGAATTTCTAATGAAGAGTGGGAAAGCTGGCATTCAGTCTTGCATTCTTGCATTCAAGCTGGCATTCAGTGTGAATTTATGAATTCACATTTTATTTTTTAGTTAATTGTCCTCAAGTACCTGTTGTGGAAAAACCACATTGTATTACTCTACCTAACAAAAACATTCTTTTTTAAAGATAGCTATGCCATGCAAAATGGAGAGGGGTGCTAGAGACATGGGACGTAACATTAAACCTATTGGGTGTGTGGTAGCTATTAGAGTTGTAGAACCTTGCAAGTTGCTTATGCTGGAAGGTTCTTTAAAATGTGCCAAGAATACATTTGATCTAAACATCCTTGAAGTACATTTAAGGCACTTCCAGAAGGCAGTTCCTTCCTGTGGAGCAGGAAGTACCTCAACATTTGTTCTCTGCAAGCTACTCTGGAAAAATTGTCTTTGAAGGGTGGGGTAAAAACCTACTAAATAAAAATAAATAGATTTTAAAACATGGAGCTTTGAAACAACAATGACTGGCTTGGTACTATGGTCACTATGCTATATTCAAAGCTAGCTCTAAAATGAGGCAGAGTGAAGCAACTCATTCCAGTGTCTTATTTCTGGATATAGTAAAAATAATATTAATAATCAAATATTCATTTATTCAATCTATTATACTTTTTTTAAAATGTCAAACATTTATTTCAAAACTGTTTTGGTACCTTTCACTGGAAAAACTCTCCCAGAGTAGCTTAAATCAAAGAACATGGTTTAAATATACAGCAAAAGAAATATTACATTCAAATACAGTAATGCCATCCTAATGAATGAGGTAATGCTTAACCGTTGAAAACTAGTTTGCAGTGAATGGTATGGATCTTATCGGTTTGTCCCAACTGGAGTAGAGGGATGGTTTTTGAGAACATCTAGTGGCCTACCCTAACCTGAATGGTTTTGAACTACAATTCCTGTCATTTTTAGCCTTGCTAGACATTGCCTGGCTGTGGGTAATGGGAAGTGTAGTCCAACAATCTAAAGAGTCACAGAGATGGGAAGAAATTTGAAATTCCTGATTTTGGTCCATGATGTTTGGTCAGGCCAATTTCCTAGCAATCTCAGAGGACAACCCAGGTTCTTGGTGTGGACAAGAGGTTCATTTCAGGTTCTTTGCTACAGCTGCTATATTTTTAATTTTTGTTCATATGAAAGAGTTTGGTGAAAGTCTACATGAAAGTGTAAATCTTCTGGCTGGCTCTGTTGCTGAAATGAACTTGTAATACCAGAAATAAGCACAACTTCCATCTAATCAGCAATTATCAGACACAAGGATATCCAGATTGCGGTAGGAACTAGCTATAGAAACTTTGTGTGTGGGAAATATATTGTCCTCCAGATCTTCCACACCACTAGCTAGGTGGTGACAGAAGTTATGATGCAACAGCACCTAATGATTTTGTATAACTCTGCTCAAAAACATGGAATTGGGTATGAATGATGATGCTGGGGGCAGGGAATCAAGAAAATACAGTGTATTAGGAAAGGAAAGATGGCAAGTATTAGACTCACCTGGTTTTTGAAGTATCTCTTTGTTGTTTTTATACCAGGATATCTCAGGTTCAGGCACACCATGAACATGACACTCCAGAGTAACAGAGTGACTGGTGTTGACCACTTGATCAGTGAGGTTCCGAAGAAGATATGGTGCTTCCTGAGCTAAAAAACACATTGACAGATTAGTTAGTACATTCCTAGTTACAAGGATCTTTCTTTGTTCTTAATTCTGTGCCTGTCTTATACATGTTGTAGTTTTCTCAACTGTTTGATGTAAAGAAGTGTTGCTCTATGGGAATGAGAGGTATAGATCTGTGGATGACAAGCAGGGTTTTTCACCAAAATCTGGGGAAAGAATAATCTCACTGGTTCAATAATACCTATTAATTAGTTTGTAGTAAAATTATAGGGAGCAGCACACAAAATAGCCAATTTAGCCATATTCTGTTGGTGCTTTTCTTAAAATGTAAGAGATACAAAAGGCCACAATCTATTTGCACTGGGAATGCATTTTCAGTTATTAGTATTGTACAATTAAGTCTCTCTCTTTCTCTCTCAACCATCATTTCAAAACTAGAGAATATAAACAGGTCTTCAGGAATCTGAGCTATTGGTTAGCTGGACATTAAAGTGTGGGGGGTGGAAAACCAAATGCCATGACATGTCAATAAATTAATCCAATGTGCATTGTAGCGGTTTATTGTGTTTTGGGAACTTTGCAGTATATAAACTTCTCAGAATATCACTACCATGTTTCACTGCTTACAGTCATCCATTTGGACTAAACATGTTTTAATAAAAAGCCATCCAGAGGCTAAAGTTCAAGTGTCTTAATTTTATACAACATGAACCAAATTTAGAATTAAATTGATTGCTATATGTTTTTCTGCACATCTGAAGGTGAGGCATGAAAAGGTGTCCCATCCTAAATAAATGCATTCCAAACCATCAGCCACATAGAGTGGTAGTCAGTTTTGAGTGTCTTGTCAGTTTACCCTAATTTCTCTCACAATTCATGGTTTTTCTGTTTTCTTAAGTAAATAAATGTTGTGGCCTAAATCCAATATGATACTGGTGCATGTCATGGATATTCTGTCCATTATGCTTCCCACAGCAGCCACAGAGCTGCCCCAAAACTGGTTCCAGAGAGTTTCCCAGCCCTCTTGAGCAGGTTTTTGTGGTATTCAGGAGGTTTGTGGTGGAAAGGGACCATCATCCATTTATGCTGGATTTTGCTATTCCACTAGGAAAGATCTTTGATACAATCAACATTCACTTATATTTTCTTATGTATTTTCTTATATTATATTCACTGAAGCAACTGAATCTCAGGTAACGTGTTGCACAAAATGTTGGCATAAACCGCTTTGGTCCCTGAGGGAGAGCAGCAAATGGTGTCCCCATCCCACCCCAACTCAAAGTTCACAGTATTGAGTCAAGTTACTTGGTCTAATCTTTAGAGAAATCCAATAAGCACCTCTCTCCTACCTTAGCTGTTAAAAATACATTAATACAAATAGCCCATAATTTGCAAATTTCTCATCACACTCAAAGTCTGCTGCCTGATGCGGCCTTTTTATTCCACCCAATGGCTGGATCATTTCTGATTGAATATATGACAGCAGATTCTTGGGGGTGGGAAGAAATCATTACAAACTAAAGAGCAGTAGATTTTTCTGAATTTCCAGTTTTGCTGCATTTACTTCACTCTTCAGGTGCACCCTCTAGAAAGCTTTCTGAGTGTTTATTATGACCACAAGGAGTATTTATTTTGTAGAATAGAATGCTTGATGAAATTAATTAAAAACATAGAAAGCTCCCTGCCATTGAATTAGAACATTGCCTGTATAGACCAGTTTTGTCAACACTGAGAGTGGGAGCATCTCTCCAGATTTCCAGGCCAGCTCTACCTGGAGATTCCTGTTTTTGGTAACTGTTTGCCATCTAAGTGCTAATCAGCTTTCAAAATCAGATAAAATGAGGGATATTCAGGGCAGTATGGTGGTTACTCTTTGTTTTGGAAATAATATGTCATGGGATAATGGGGGGGATCCAGGTCAGCATCTGACTCATTATTGTGATGGCAATTTCCTTTCTGTGTAGGATAGGTGGATTCCTATGAGAACTGATGAGGGGTCTTATTTTCACTAATTATAGCATTTGAGAGAGCAAGTTTTTAATTTAAAAATATCTAAAAATTAAATTAAAGATACCAACTTGTTGTTTTTGTCATTGTTTTGCAGACTTTATGTGTTTTATTGTAAAAACTCAATAAAAATTAAATTAGAAAAAAAATTAAAGGCTTGTTTTCAAGAATAATCTCACTTAATACAGTACCTGTCAGACCTACTTTGTACCCAACTAGATGTTAAACTTGGTGCAGTATAGCAACTTGTTTTCTAAGTATCCCATATGAAATGTGGCTATAGAGCACATCCCAAAAAGATGTTATCAGGAAGACCCCATACGTTTTCTCCTCCACATATAGACTGTTTATTTTATTTCCTTTTTTCTAAATTAGCAATCTAGAAGATATGATATTTGAAAAAAGGTCTAAAGAAGCTGATAAACTCAATTGTGTGTGAATGTGTGTTCCATAAAATTATTATAGTAAACAACACAACCAAGTCATTTGAGACAAAAAGTAAACACATGGGGGGAAAAACCAGAGGTCACACAGTATGATTGTTATTTCTGATTAATTTTAATTTGTTTATAGCCATACACATTTTTTCCACATTGAGAAACACTTTCTTACTCAAAATTACTTGCATCACTCTTCACATACTTTTAAAAAGGCTGCTGCTGTACGTAACTGATTTTGAAATGCTTTGTTGAAGCAAGAAATAACTGTTTCCCTTACTCTTTAGTTTTCTGAACTAAACAGGCAGGGATTTCCACAGGCATTTCGAATGGCTTAATCTCTTTTTTCATTTGGCTTGGGTAGAAATCTCTGTTTTATTATATTGCAACAATCATTTGGCCAATTTATCATACAATCAAAAGTGACTTCTGTGTAACTCTCATGTACAGGAGACATTTCTGTCTTTTTGTACACTCTGATCACAGACACATGAAGGGAACCACAGAGGAGATAGAAAATACCTCTGTTACAGTGATTTTGTTGATCCTAGGCTTTCAGCAGCAAGAAAGAGAAGAAAATTAACCCTGAGACAGAAAAAACCCACCACCTATACATAAATATAACCAACAAAAACAATATAACCAACAAAAACAATGTTCAACATTTCTAAACTCCTCTATTTTGCAGTTCTTTTAATTTAACACTTGTATGTCATTATAAGGCAGCTTATATTATCTGACCAATTACCAATTATAAGTCAGTAAAATATACAATTGAACTGATAACATGCAGTTTAAAAAAGAAATACAAACTTATGTTACAGTTATTATTCTCCATGTCATATACTGAAATGATAAATCATCCAGAAAAGAACAATATTCAACCCTTTCCAGTGCATTTGCAGTAATACTGGCAGTAGGATCAATGCATCAATCACGCTACAAAAGACAGTCCTTTAAGTTCTTCACCTTACACAATACTATCAAGATTCTTTCAAACATTCCAACTTGGACAACACCACAAGAACAATAATTTACACTACTGCAGTTCATAGTTATTGAAGCTTTGGCCAACTGCATGTGATGGAGGCCAGACTACCTTCCTCCTCCTAGGACTTGCTCTAATGTCCATTAATTCCATAGGTGAACATTTTTTTTTAAAAAAAAGTCCCTGGATCAATTTGGGAATCATGATCACTTTTTCTGTTTATCTTGTGGAGCTAGCCCAGAATCAGCATGTGGTCAATTGAATCTGAATTCTGCAACTTTGTTCTCTTCAGCACACTCCTAAATTTTAGTTTTCAAGCTACCAGAAATTCATAGTATTTTCATTGCAGCCTATAAATATTTTTTCACATATAATCTCTACTGAGATGAGGCCTTTTCCTGATTTCTTCCATGAATACACAGTAATATTTGCTATCACAGGAATGCAAGTTACCAATAGATGAAGTGGCTTTATAACCATATTGGAAACAGCTACTGGGAGTTCTTTTGCAGAAACATACAATCTTTCTGGAAGCCATCACGGTAATAATTTTTAAAAGTTGTACTGTATACAAGAAGGCTATAGGTGAAATTTCAAGACAGGAACAATCATTCTTTTCTTTACCCTGACAACTTCCAGGTAGCTAATTGTTTTCAGAGCATTTTAGGCTCCACAAAACTGGCATGATGGGGAAATGCTATTGTTTACCACTTCACACTTGACAAAAGCAATTCCCACGTGAACGACAAGCTTGGCTGGGGACACGGTCCTGCTACCTTAAAGGAGGAAATGGGTGGGTGAGTTCTCAGGCACAAGAAATTGTCATGTTGTCACCCTCTTGTTTCAATAGCAAAGCCACTTTTGTTCCCAGTTTTGCTCTTGCTATTGTGAGCCTCACGTGCTTGGCTAAAATTTCTATATCATAATTAATCATAAATGAACACCCTTCCAAAATATAATAATGATACGCATTGTAAAAAAATAAAGTTATCAGATCTATTAAAAATAGTAACTTCTTCCTTATACAGATTTTTATTATACAAACACCTTGAAATAAAATCACAAAAGAGAATAAGAAATGGTTAAAAGTAATGATAAGTTACTTTTAATTCTCCATCAGTAGTTTTTTTTTTCTAAAAAAGTTCCCGTGTGAAATCATATTATCATTTCAGTATAAAAACAGAATAATGTGCGGTGTGTATGTGTAAGTGCATACACAAATGCACCCATACCCACACATAAAGATCCTAAAATTTGAATTTAAAGGTATGAAACATTTTTCTGTGCTGACTGAAACTTGATCAATAGGGGGGCGGACATAGTGGTTCTGTTTTACTGTAACAACGAAACACCTTTCTGTCACAATGTCAAAGAAGAGTTCCCATAGAGGTCAACACACTTTTAACAGTAACTCTGTCATGGTGTGTGCATGTTTTTTTTTTTAAAAAAGGGAACCAAAAGGATGGCCACTTCAAAAGCACCCTCCATTTATTTCTTCAAAGAAAGATGATCCAACTCAGGTGGGTTTAAATAGTCTAATTTATGCAAACAATCCAAGACCATGTGTCTTATTTCAATGTGTTTATTTCTAATTCTGCATCCTCAGAGCCTTCCCTGAGAAGAATCGTTAAAAAAGATTAATATATTTAGTGTAGAAAAATGACTTCAAATAAATAAGCATAAGAACTTGCTCAGCAGGCAATATTTATAAATCCACAAGGAGCAAATCAAAGTAAAAACAAAACACCATAGTCCAATCATGCTCTCAAACTGAGCTGTGCTTATTCTGCACTTTTAAAGTTAACTTATCAAAAGTCCAATGGTGACCAAAGCCAGCAGTTTTTCTAATTTTTTTTAAAAAAAGTTTTCAGTTTATCCAGCTTTGACACTTGGGAGGAGGTTGAATATCAAAGCCGAAGAGAAGGTGGGTCCAAAGTTTTTCATTAGCACTTGGTAGGAGACTGCAAAGAACAATACAACATAACACACAAAATTCAATGCAGGGGCTGGGGAAGTCTTCCAAATCCCAACTTCCTCATCTTTGTCAAAGCAGAAATAATCTTTCTGAGCCAAATTGGAAGTCCAGGTTTAGGGGTTTACTGTTCACTTTTTTTCCACTCTTTTTTGGTTCGTTTTTGCATTGCTACACCTTCTATGTGTCCAAACCTCTCGTGTTTGAAAGTGTACAGCAGTAATCAATCAAGATTATACGAGAGAACTGTCAATTTTTAGTGAGTCCTTTAATGATTTATATTGTGTTGTGTTGTACAATCATTCCTTGCGTTCTTAAATTTGTGGATCCGTGAGAAAAGAGCCTTTTTGTTACAGTGCTCACCTCTGACTGTAACGTCTTTCTCTTGAATCACATCTTCTCCAGTGTACATGTTCTTTGCTCGGCAGGCATAGGTACCTGAATGTTCAAGCGTAACATTCTTAATAATGAGGGTGAGATCGATGGAATACTCCTTAGTGACTGGCTTTTTTATTCTTGATTGATTAACTGTCCTTGGCAATATCCAGGCAACATCTTTGTATAGAAGTTTGTTGGCTAAACAGGACAACACAAGCGTTTCTCCTTCCACAGGTGTTTTCTTTAGGTTAATGTGGAATCCATTTGGAACATCTGTCAAAAATCAAAACATAATTTTCATTCAGGGGAAGGATTGAAAGAACATCATTTCTAGGGCACACCACTCATCCTTCTCATCCTCCTAATATGTTCTGCCACATGCCAAGCACACTGGTATCTGGGTCTGGCTAGTGCCTGGATAAGAGACAAACTAGCTCTATATATGCTATCCTGAGCACTATGATGGAAGTAATATGGGATTTAAAATAAATCAATATTGCATTACTGCAATTTGGTTAAGCCAGTTCACAACAACATTAAACAAATAAATAAGCAAGACTTATAGAATCAAGGCCCCAAAGGGTAACTAGACTAGGTGTTTTATTGTACCCAGTTTGAATTGGATCCAGATTTAGAGGCTTATTGCATAGTTAAAATAAAGCATTTTACCTGAATCGAATTTAATCTTAAATTGGTCTGCATCCGGACCCTACCACAAAGATTTTGCCACCGAAATTGCTACCCAATTGCAGCCCGGGTCCATCCCCACTCCCAGGGGCCTCTTTTCGAAACCAGGAGTTTTCCAACTTGAAAAATGGCTACTACAGTGATCCTAGAAGTGGGGATGGTCCTGGGCTGTATTTGGGTAGTGATTTTGGCAGCTAAATCTTTGTGATAGGGTCCGTATGCAGCCCAATTTAAAATTAAATTTGATTCAGGTAAAACACTTTATTAGCTATGCAATAAAGTCCTTAGATACATCCAACCAGGCTAGCAAAAGCTTTGCTGGCCTCTGCTCCCAGTAGTAGCTCCTCCAGCCACCTGAAAATGCTTCATAGTAGGTCAGAGCGTGAGCTATTGAATGTGAACAACTGTATAGGTGGATCCATGAAAACTGGATAGATGTGCTGTCCCATCCAACAGAGAAAAGCAGATTCTGCATCTAACCCATTAATGGTTACTTCCCCAATACTAAGCCGTCAATTCAGGGGCAGAACAGCTCTGTCTATACGCTGCTGATAAAGCAGCATTTCTCATTGGTGGTTTACATCATTAGTATTCACCTTTCTATTCTGTCTCTTACATACTGTCTAATTTCAAAAAGTAAAAAAGTGTTGCCAATTTCTTCTTGGTCTTAAAGCAATGTTGCTGCTTGTCTGGCCAGAATGTTAATCAAAGTCTAGGAAACTCTGAAATTGCCTGCATTTTCAATTTTAAAATGTCAGTTATAATGAAAATTTGGCATCTTCATCTGGGGAAAAAGACTCTCTGGTTTCTCCAGGTTCAAAGGCAGTATACTGTCATTGAATACTAAGTTGTTAGCAGAAAGGTTGGGAGAGGGGTATTGATTTAACTTGTTGCTTATGAGGCTTCCACAGGTATCTTGTTGGTCACTGTGGAGAACAGGATACTGAACCAGACGAATTATTAGTCCAAAATCCAATTGTTAATCCCACCAATAACAGAACAATTAAATCAATGGATTTACAGCATTTTTGTGTGTAAAAAGGGGAGGGCTTTTCATCTGCTTCTGGGCTCAGACATGATAGCATTGATGCTATCTCATTGCTCATGTTGAACTGCCAGCATGATTTGGTTTTGTACATAAAATAGTAGGGGAAGGCCTTCTTGACCTTTATTTTAGACAGCAAAAAATACCTGCAAACCTGGTGCAAATTTTACATCTCTTTGTGCTGATTATATAAACAAATGAAGGGCCTTTGCAGACTGCCAGAAATAGTGAAAATTGAGTCCACTTTAACTGTCCTGGCTCATTGCTAGGAAATCATGAGAATTGTATTTTTTTCTGAGACATTGAGCCTTCTCTGTCAGAGAGCTCTGGTGCCAAAATAAACTACAGTTCCCATGATTCCCTAGCACTGGGTCAGGCAGTTAAAGTAGACTAGCTTTTGCAGACTGCACTATTTCTGGCAGTCTGCAAAAGCTAGTAGTTAATAAAGTTGAGCCTCCATATCCACAGATTCTTTGTCCATAGAATTCAAGCACCCACAGCTTGAAAAGAATTCAAAAAATATATAAATTCCAAAAAGCAAACTGTGATTTCATGATTTTATATAAGGGATACAAATTTACGATGCCATTGTATTTAATGGGAATTGAGCATCCATGGATTTTGCTATCCATGGGAGTTCCTGGAAACAAAACACAGCAGGGTTCACTCTATTAAAGGTCCACTCTATTAAACAGGGTCCACTCTATTAAACAGGGATGGGAATTGTACAGCCCTTCAGATGTTGTTGAACTGCAACTCCTATCTGCCCTAGTGGAGGGCCACATGATTCCCATCCATGATATAACACTTCCATCCATCTATAGGATAACTAGGGCTGAATCCACACCAGCAAAATAATCTAGCTCCAGCGTGAAGTATTTTGCCCCAGTTTCACCCTGTTATTGCCACATGTACTCATAATAAACTGGACTCATATTATCATTCCAAACATCTATAAACCTATCAACCAATAGCATTTTTTTGGTTTTCCTGTCAATCTTACCATCCACTCTGCACTCTCATTGGATGGCTCCTTCATCCAATCCACTTCCTCCCTTTGCGCCCCAGTGAGTGATCATGAGTAAGTGAGGGAAATTTAAATGTCTCCTGATATGCACACATGTACAGACACATAGGATGAAGGTTGGGTGGTGCATCACTCTCCAGACCAGACAGAGGGGAAAGGATGGGGGGAGGAGATGAAGAAAGAGCTGGGGCAGGTGGGCAGCTGGGATGGCTGTAGCAGTGAAAGGAAGTAGGAAAGGCTGCTGGAGGCTGCTCCTATGGTGACACCTTTGGCAGATCCAGTGATGTCACTAGAGGGGTGTCACATAAAATAAAATATGGATTGCTACTAAAAGTTAGGTATGATTTTTTTAAATGACTGATAGGACAGATTTATTGTTAGATCCTTACTGCTGCAGACTGTGGCATCACTAGGGTTGGCATTACCCCAGTATGGTAAACTCACATTGTCA
>JAIPUX010001232.1:148162723-148175991 GCA_020142125.1 Phrynosoma platyrhinos | reverse complement strand
CCCCCCCCCCCACATATTTGGCTGCAACTGGCTTGCTGCACCCACTGCCTCCTATTTGGGTTTCTTCACAATATTTTAATGTTGTGAGCCATCCTGAGTCCCAGTTTTGGGAAAGGGGGAAATATAAATAAATATAATAATTGTGCTCTCTCAGCCGAGGGAGCTCAAAACAGCAGAGAGGAATGAATAGGTGGCACCAACTATGGTGAGCTTACAACTGGCTCACCTTGCCACATCTTCCCATTTAGGTTTCCCTGCGGTCTTCTCAGCCAAAAGAGCTCAAAGCAGTAGAGAAGAATGGGCGGAGTGGCAGCAGCTGGTGTGAGCTTCTAAACAGAGCATCATGCTGCCACTTGTCATTTAGGCTTCTCCACGGCCTTGGCTCTCACAGCTGAGGCTGAGAGAGTCCAAGGCAGTGGAGAAAAATGGACAGGAGGAAGCAGCTGCTGCGATCTGCTGCACCTCCATTGCCTGGCCAACCTGCAGGTCCACCAGACCCAAAAGGGACTGCTGGGTGGCAACAGTAACACATCCCTCCAGTGGCCACAATGTGTGGAAGGCCTGACTGGGTGTCAACCTCTCACCTTTGATGTGTCACCCAATGCATCCCACACATCCCACCCCTTTTAGTGACTCCCCTGGTTATCCCCCAGATATCAGGCCTTGTAAAGTGTAGTGAATTCTACAATAGTGAAAATCTTCAGATGGAAATTGTGTCATTACACACAAAGCATTCAGAAATTGTAATGATAATTACAATTGTATTTGCACATTTGGAGAATCTGTTTCATCAAAGTCTATAGAGAAGAATTTTGAGAGTGTGTGGGCATGTGTGAAGGTGCACCAAAAGCCCTTTTGATTCAAAATACAAATTTGAAGCTGCCCTTTGGCTAGTTTCTTGTGAATATAACTTGGTTTACATCAGGTTGCGAATCACAGGGCCTTCTAGGTGCATCTCAAACCACTGGCTACAGCTGCCAGGATCTGCAGTCAGACAACATCTGAAGGGCCACATGATTCCTACCCATTGTATACATAATAGTCTTAATTGTATACATAATTGGATAGATTTTACCCTATATGGATTAATGAATCCCTTGCCACTTATGGACAATTCTCTCTCCATCTCCTTGAAAATTTTGTCTCTTGGTGAAATGTGTATTTCTTTCAAACTATGGATCCACATTTCAGTTACAAAGCTGTCATTAGAGGTCTCGTGCTCTTGCAAAGATTTATAGAGAGTGTTAAAACATTTCAAATATGCTTAAGACTTGTTTTATAAGCTCTGGAGGCTTTTAGCAGTCTAACCAATATTTACACTTGTTTTTTGAAGTGCTCTGAACATTAGAGCTAGATAGTACTCCATTTCTCATTTGCTATGTTTTCAGTACTATACTGATGTTAGCATGAGGAACACTTTGACTAAACTAAATTATTATTTGGACAATCTATGGCATAACACATGAGCTACAGCTTCTTCTTCGTCATTCTGAGTTTGGCACATTTTGAGTTGGTCATTGTACAAAAAAGGCCAAAGAAATGTAAAATGCTATATTGTGTACCTCATAGATTTTAGAAACACTTTGGTAATGCTCAAAGTGCCATTTTATCTGTCTAGTTATGTTACCTACAGAAAGTAGGTGATAAAGGAAGGAAGGAAGGAAAAAAGAAAAGAAAATGAAAAGCAGCTCAAAATCCTTTGTTTAAAACAAGAGGTGTCTTGTTCTGCAACACCTTGTAGGCTGTTAAAGCCTGAGACAAACTGGATATCGAGTGGCTGGAATAATGTAAAAGAGTTTTATTTACTTTAGTGATTTGAAACTTCCTGTGGAAATAGCTCCCAGGTTTCCTGATGGAAGATTTTGTTTATCTTTGCCAAGCACCATCAGGAATCTCAAAATAAAATGCCTTTAGTGACACTGGCCAGCCAGGAGATAAGGCTATGCTGTTCCTGTCTCACCCTCAGTAATTACAAACACACCCATGGTCCTACTGTGTGCCAGCAAAACAATTAAAAAAATAGGGGAAGCATCAAGCCAAAGGGTTGGGGTGCATGGAAGAACGGATTAATTTGGTGTTCAAACAGAGCTAAGAAAAACGGAGAAGGTTTGAATGTCACAGGATCCCTCGTAAAATGAATGTAGCATACTCATGCATTCATAATTTACTGTAACAGTGGCTTACATCAGTGTATATTTTGCATCTAATTATGGGGGCTCTAGCTCACACAAAGCTTATGGTACAATAAAAAACCCCAGATATCTCTGAACTCTATTGTCTTCAATGAACATGATACATTATAGACGCTTATCCTTTACAATACCAAAATTACAAAACCAAGGCTATTGTATTTCAGACATATGAAATGACATGATGCAATGGGAAAGGTGATAATGCCTGATAAAGTAGGAGACAATAGGAAACAAGGAAGACCACAGTACAGATGGATTGAGTCATAGAATCATAGAATCGTAGAGTTGGAAGAAACCACAAGGATCATCCTGTCCAACCCCTTGCTATGCAGGAACTCACAATCAAAAGCACCTCCGACAGATGCCTATCCAGCCTTTGTTTAGAAAACCTCAAAGAAGGAGACTCCACCACACTCCAAGGGAGTGTGTTCCACTGTCAAACAGCTCTTACTGTCAAGAAGTTCCTCCTAATGTTTAAGTGGAATCTCTTTTCCTGTAGTTTGCATCCATTGCTCCAGGTCCTATTCTCTGGAGCAGTAGAAAACATGCTTGCTCCATCCTATATGATACCCCTTCAAATACTTAAATAGGACTATTATATCACCTCTTAAGCTTCTCTTCTGCAGGCTAAACATACCCAGCTCCCTAAGTTTCTCCTCATAGGGCATGGTTTCTACACCTTTCACCATTTTGGTCACTCTCCTCTGGACATGCTCCAGCTTGTCAACATCCTTTTTGAACTGTGGTCCCCAGAACTGGACACAGTATCCCAGGTCAGTCAATCAAGAAAGCCACCGTCCTGTGTTTGCAAGACCTGAGCAGACAATTTTTAGAGCTCTCTTGTTCATAGGGTTAACATAAGTCATAGCCAACTTGATGGCAGACAATAATAAATTCTTTACATAAACTTGTAAGGAAAACAAGACTCTTGTTTTCACCTATGGATTTGCTGAAATCATGCCTAAACCAGAGAACTGGGCGAGTCATTTAAAGCCCTTAAAGGACATGCAGAATCTTCCTAGTACTGATATCTAGGACTGTAACCTGACAGGAGGCAGGGGGAGGAGTTGGGTGGGCATATTATCCAGGCAGTTGTCAAATACACACCCGATACACACACACACATACCTCTGTGTGTGCCTTTAAATCTCACCTCAACATTTAGATGTCATCAAGGCAGATCCACTATTGAAGACACAGTTCTGCCATAGCTACTTATGGTTTGGACCAAGCAAATTGTCCCAGGGTTACAAATGAAACCTGATGTCTATAAATTTAAGAATGAAAATGGTACCTACAAATTTAATTTGAAAATCTGTTTGTTTGTTTTTTCAGTTTACAAGAGAAACAAGAGATAAATGTGAACAAATGAAATTATGCACGGAGGCATCCAAAGCAGCTTTTCAGGAGTTGTTATATCCTAGCAATAACAATCATTACATTACTTTCAACGTCATTACTTTACTTTGAAAAAACAACAGTGTCTATAAAGTTATAACTTAAAATGCTAGACTGTACAAGTAATATCTTTACTTGCAACATGTCACATCCAAGCTCTAGTTGATACAGAACCAGTATGTACTTGGCCTCTTACAAACTGGCATACACATGAGCACTGAGTCCTTGGGTAGCCAGAGTTATTTTCTTCACTATATTGCAGTGGTTCCCAATCTTTAGTTCTCCATTTGTTTTTCTCCCAGAAGTCCCAGCCAACTTGGCCAACTGTCAGGAATTATGGGAACTGAAGTCCAAATCATCTGGAGGACCAAAGATTGGGAACCACTGCTATATTGGGAATAATACACCACCTAGGAAGGATGGGCTGCCTGCCCTGTGGTTTGACCTCAGGGTCAGCCCTGTTATTAGGCAAAGTAAGAAGTCTGCCTGGGACAGCAATGGCTAGGGGCAGAAGTAGCACACACACTTACCCCAGATGTTTCTCTTGATTTCCCTGACTGTTCCCTGCTTTTGCAGAAGACAGCTGTTTATATCACACAGCCTGCCCTGCTCCACCCCTAAAACCAGCCTGCGATCTCAAGTATTGGGGTGTGATATCCTATCATAAACAAAGGAGTAGGTTTCAACTGCCAGCCCATCTGGCTTCCATATATAGAGGAGAGAGAGGACACAATTCTGTCCTTTGCCTCAGACAACAAAAACGTCTTAGGTTGGCTCTATAGACTTCATATTCGTCCCCGGATTTCTCCCCCCCCCCCCCCTTTCTGGTATCCTTTACAGAACAGAATAGAATACCACCCTCGAAGGCAACGTCTTCCTGCTACATGCATTCCTGTTCCCTCCCTGCTATTCTCTGATCAAACTAGACTTCAAATGGGAACAACTTGAAAGTTGCTGAAAAGCTAACAACCCTCTAGCAATCAGTCTAGCCCCGAAGGGTCTATTTTGAATATACTGAAAGGAAATCCTTTTTAGCATCCTGGCCTTTTGTTTACAGCCACTGGTATTTTGTACTGGCATTAGTTTAAAGCTGCTTTTTTGTTGTTCCTCAGCAAGGGATGAACAATAAGAACATTTAGTTTTTTTAGCTGACTGCAAGAAGAAAAGGTGAGTTAACTACAGTAGCACTACATTAGAATGGAGTAAGATACAATTGACTTTCTCACATCACAAGCTATTTAGATTAGTCCACTGTGAGATCCACATGCACTGAGATATAGAAAGCATTCAATATGAGTTGTTTTTTTGTTTTTTTTTTGTGGGGTTTTCAGGCTGTGTGGCCATGTTCTAGAAGAGTTTCTTTCTGACATTTTGCCAGCATCTGTGGCTGGCATCTTCAGAGAATGAGTTGGGTTTCTTTGGGACAGGGGACCCATGAGCCCAAGGGTCACTTCTATCACCCATTCCTTGCAGCATATAGAACATACATGACAGGGTTATGCTTGAACCAGCCACACAACTGACCCAGAAAGAATGTTTGCAGCTCTTCTTTTACCTTAAACCAGCTCAGCCAGTTGTTAGCAACAAGCAGTTTCCAGCTTGTTAAATTACCAATATACTATACAGATCAATCTCTCAGCACCCTGAAAGTTCTGTTATTGGCATCCATCATACTCATTCCCTCAACATAGGATTGAGTAAAACATGGGAATTGATACATCACGAATTATACTTTACCTGTTATGAAATAACTGATGTTTCTTTCATCGCTTCCCACTTTATTGGAAGCTATGCAGCTGTAGCTTCCGGAGGACCTGGATTCAGCCACAGTCAATATGCTAGCAATCTGTGAAGAAACAATAGTTTTAGTTCTTTCAAGATTGAAACAACTGTTTCTTATTGATCTTCCTGAATACTGACACCAATATGATTCAGTTGTTCCATTCATTCAGAGAAAGGGAGAGTAGCAATATAAGGAGTATGTAAAATCATGGAAATAATGGGAAAATAACAGGAAAGCAACTTTCCCATGGGACCTGTACATTATCAGAAGTCATTTCATTATGAATAGATGGAGGAGGGTTTAAAATTAATTAATCTCATGCAATACGTGAGGTGTGGTACCACAAGTTCTACCCTGCAGGCTGCCCAAAGGTCAGCAAAAGTTGGCAAGGATAATGCTGGAAAATCTGGCTCCTGTTTGAAACAGGTTCATCTGTTGAATCAAAAAGGGATAGGCACAGGGCGGTGACTCTTTTACTTTCTTTTTGCATTTTGGGTTTCGATATTAAATGCCCTTGCAGGGGAGTAATATCAACAGTATGTTTTAACTGGCAACTTCACTTGATGCTGGTGTGGGAAGGAGGTTAAGACTTAAAGATGTGCATTTTTCAAAGCATCTGTTGTGGTTGGACATCTCATAATAATTCAGGGTCATTCAGATTATTTCTAAAGCAAAATGTTATCTGTATCAAATCCATAAAAAGTACCACATGCTGTCTGAAAAATGGGGTAAGAGATTGATCAACTCCTCCTTCTCTAAATGGAACTGTTGTGTCAACTTGTTAACTTTCAAAGGCTAAGATGAGCGGCACAGTTTGATCAAATCATATGGATATAGAGAATAGATCTCACTGCAGAATCTGAAAGCTTGTGTAAAGCAAAATTTAATCCTTTTCAGAAGGGATCATAGATGAACAAGGGATGGACAAAGAAAGTAATTATTTTTTGTCATAAGACGCTCAGCTCCATGACTTAAAAATCACAGTTTATTTGCTTTTATGGACAGGCATTATTCTTTCTTTTAAAGGACAGCCTGCTGAAATACACCTTGGAACTCTGAATGAAGATTCCATTATCAGCCAATATTTCCAGTGAGGATTTGTTTGCTGTCAGGCTCAGGTGGAAGTCAGTCTGACATTTCAGCAGGAAACTGTTCTGTCTATAATACAGAACATGCCAATGCCCCTTGTCCTGATAGGATTTCATTCATATCATGTTAGGAAAGGCATGTCAGTCTATAAGAAAAAGGGCAAAACAAACACACACAAAACCCAAAACACCATAGACCCTCAATAGTTAGTTGTGGTGTAACTCCGTTGCCTGAGCTCTCTCACCTGAATCTCTCTATATACCTGCCTTATGTTTCTGGATTGCCTTTTGGAAATGACCCAAACTTGCTTCTCCAGACCATCTGCTCCCTTTGGTTAGGTAATTCAACCCTACCCTACAAATATATAGATTTTTGAGGTTTTCAAAGTTATTTGTGACTCGAACTACCACAGTCCTACAGCCAGAATGGTCACTGAACATACTAGCTAGGGAACTCTGGGAGTTATAGTCCAAAACCCTACTAAATTCATGGTGGTAAGGAGACTTGTAATACAGTTAATATGTCTGATGGGTATATGGGGAAGTAACTTCTTATTCTTATTCTTATTCTTATTCTTATTCTTATTGATATTATTATTTTACTTCTATCCCACCCTTACCTTGAGTAATAGAACTTGAAGCAATATACTAAACTTAGAATTAAACATCCATAGAATTAAAACCCTTTAAAAATCAGCAAAACCAACACCATTAAAACAGCACACTATTAAAGTTCCTTGAAGTCAGTTCCTAAAAGCCTGTTGGAATAGGAAGGTTTTCACTTGCAGGAGAAAAACAGCAAGGAGACCAGCATTCTACCATCCCCAAGAAGGAAGTTCAAAAGCCTGACAGCAGTCACTGAGAAGGCCCTCTCCCATGTTCACCAATTTTCCTAGGAAGGCAATGGGATCCACAGAAGGGCCTCCTCTGAAGATCTTAGAACCAGATGATCATATAGGGAAATATGATCCTTTTGATAGCCTAGACTGAAACCATATGGGGCTTTATAAGTCAAAATCAGATAATATAGCTTCTGGTATTATCAATATAATATAATGGTAAAAACTGCAAAATGTTCTCTTATGTTTATTGTATGCCTCCAAGTTATTTCCATTCTATCATGGGGTTTTCTTGTCAAGATTTGTTCATAGGGGGCTCACTTTTGCCTTCCTCTGAGGGTGAGACAATGTGACTTGCCCAATGTCTCCAAGTGTGTTTCCATGACCAAGTGAGAATTTGAACTCTAGTCTCCAGAGCTGTAGATTAACTCTCAAACCACTACACCATACTCCCCTCCTTTCTGTAGAACTCTTTAAAGCAAAAGAATCCTTTTTTTTTTTTCAAACAGAAGCAGAAGCAATGCCTTACTGGCTAAATTCTTTGTTTTTTCAACCACTGTAAGAAAATTACTAGGGATTATATTTATTTATTTAGTTACTATATTTATTCATATTAGAATTAAACTATTTGCAGTATTAAAACCAAGCATAGTTCAATAAAGGAATAAAATACAAGGAGATTTTTTTTAAAAAAGAAGATTAAAAAGTCCCCCAGCACCACTGTCTGGTTTGCCCCTCAAGGAAGGATCTGAGCCATTGTAAAACAATGCCTTCAAGTCCTACCCCAGTGAGGTAACTATGGTCAATGGTATCTGCTGAGATGTCCAGCAGAACCAACAAGGACACACTCCACCTGTCTATCTCCCAGCATAGGTCATCCACCAACGTGACCAAAGCAGTCTCTGTGCCATAGCAAGACCTGAAACCAGACTGAAATGGATCTAGATAATCTGTTTCATCTAGAAACCCCTGGAGCTAGGCGGCTATCACATGCTCCAATGCTTTGCCCAAAATTGTAGGTCGGTCACTGGTTGATAATTATGCATTATAGAGGGATTCAGTGATGGATTCAGTGATGGATTCTTTCCACAAAGGTCTCACAATTGCCTCCTTTTTGTAAGCTGGAATGCTGCCTTATTGTAGGGAGATATTGACTACCTCCTTCATCCACTGATTCCATCCCCATCTGGCCTGTTTGATAAGCCAGGAAGGGCAATTGTCTAACATACATGCGGAGGCTCTCACCTCTCTAGAAATCCTGTCCACATCCTCAGGCTGCACAAATTAAGCCACTGTATGAGAATGTCTATGGATTTTCTATGATAAGTTTACTGTCTGGCCTTGGACAGGCTGTTTTCATTTAGCCTCTATTAAGCAGAGCAGTTCTCACAATGTGTTTGGCTGGACTGAATTGATGGTAGAACAAGTAGGAGGAAAGAATGGGTAATGGGGTGAAATGCTGGCATTCCTAAAAATCTCATGCATGAAACTTTGGTGGTTTTTTTAAATTATGTCTATTTATTTTTGTAAAAACCTACTTTATTCAAGCAGTTTGAGAAAAATACATGCAAAAGCTTGTCTTATTTTTCAATTTTGCTCTGAATACATAGATCAACATTGCAAACTATCTGGAAGTACCAAAAATAGGAGTCAATTGTGCTTCCTTTTCCATCATTAATATCAATAAGCAATATGCCTTCTATTAGTATTCACTATCCCTCTGTATGAAACCCTGAAATATATCCATCTCAGAACTGCCTTGCCCTGAAGACTGTGTTTTGGTGAAATTCTCGATCATCTTGTTTGTGAAATTATCTTCTCAGGAGCTCAAACATCCTCATATATCTTGTTTCAACTCTCTCCAAATTTTCAACATCATTTTTTAAAAGTATGACCACCAAAACCAAACATGAGATGAAGTACAATGGTTATTAAATGTCTTCATATATTTATTTAAAGCCAACTTGAAAATCAGCTATGTGGAAAAAACTTTCAGGACACAAAGACACAAGGAAATGACACAAATGGCATGAAATGGTATGTGGCTAGTCAGTCAACATTATTTGGTATGGCTTGTATCAGTGATAAGATTTTGATATTGTGTAATACAGTGGTTCTCAAATGGTGGGATGAGAGTTGCTCAAGTGGAAGAGCAATAGACTTGGAGGCCCTGAGCCCTCCTTTCATTCTCCTCTTCTCAAACTTTTTATGTGTAAAAGTTACACATGCATTGACTGAGATATTGAATTTATTTAAATAAAACTATTCTAATTTGAACAATGTTATTTCCTTATAAAATATGAAAATACATGAATGTGCGAATGAATATATGCACATTAAATAAACAAAATATTTTTATTCATATACTACATCAGAGGGCAGAGGGTGATGTCCACATGTAAAGGGACTCCCAAGAGTAAAAAGTTTGAGTACCATTGGCTTAATACTAAACTTTTACTACTACTACTACTACTATGACTAGTTTATCCCATTTGACACATGACATTTTGTTCTCTCAATTCCTCTGAGAATTTAGCATCCAAAGAGGCTTCTACAACTAATTATTAGCTGTTCCTGAAGACTACATGGTGAATCATTGAAGGCACATTATCTGCTAGCAATTATTTGCAGGGGTAGCATGACCAATTTTCACAAAAAAAGATATGTTTGTACACATAGCTACCATGATGAAAAGGCTTGATTGTTGATGGCCTGATCTAAGTTTAAATTTCAGTTCAGCTGCGAAGCTTACTGAACACCCCAGGCCACAATACAGTTTTCAGTATTATCTATCCATTAGAGTTGGCATGAACTTAATTTCACCAGTAGCCCTTTCAGAATCATATTCTGATAACTGGCCATCCAACATAAGCAGCAGCTCATAGTTAGAAAGCCCAATAATAAGTTGATTATTTTTTTGGTTCTCTTTGCATTTAGGTTACCTTATTCTTCCCCTCTATTACTGCTGTTCTTTGTGTGATGCTTTTGATTTTGTTTCCTGTAGAGCTCCCAGATTTCAAGATGAAAGATCTCTCTGGAATGGCGCAAAAGTCATACCTGTGACAAGATAAATAAGAGTAAAGCAAAATCTCATGATATAGGGCATCATAAATAATTTTCTGCAAAAGGCAATACCAGTATAAATGATATCCTTAAGTGCCCATCATCCAGGGTTATTGCTAGTAATGGGTTGTAGTCTATAAAGTTTGTATCAAAATTCAAATTCCCTGGTATAGGCTGTAATACTATATGCCCTTTCTCAAGAGTGAAGTCTATTATATACAATGGTAGTTACTTTATAGAAGGCATGCTAGGTCTCTGCTTTCCAACAATTATAGTGTTATACAAAACTAAATAAAGAGTAGGCTGAAGAAAGTTGCCCTAGTTAATTAATGCATGTTCAACATTATACAGAGATCAAACACTTCCCCCCCTGAATTAAAGGATAACATTCAGATTCTGCATTTTATCTTATCCACATCTGACAATAGGGATGAGAAAGCAAGGTTATCAAGATCTAAAACTGGATCTAAAAATGCTACAACATAATGTATAACCCTACAAAGTGGGAAAAATATTTAAGTAATTGCAAGATTAGGCCTTGCTTCTTCCCAATCCTCACTTAAGAGCAAATAAAATTTGATGCAATCTGCTATTTCTATCAGGTTCTAGTGATCTGCACTCACACCCAGCCTTGCAGGATTCTATGTATGCTTTTACCATGCTTTTGTCCTCACAATCGGTATCCTCAATGAGGATGACTGAGAATGGGATGTGCTTTTAACATTCAAAAGAACTATGGATTGAATCTAGATGGAGGCACACATAAACCCCTCATCCCAACCAGTGGCGTCCCTAGGGTTGGTGTCGTCTGGTGAAGTAACTCATGGTGTAACCTCCCATATAACTCCTCCCATTTCACACCATATAGAATCCTTAGTAATGCTTTTTTGCACTAATGTTACTCATAAATCCTAATTCTCACATACCACTGAATGTAATGTTAATAGTTGTGACATAAACAACTAGCAAAATTAAAATTATACCTTCAAATTACAATATCATATGCACAACCTAAATGTATCTACATATACATAGTGAATATTTGGTTAAGATGTAATGTTTTTAAAGAAAAAGTAAAAAGAATAACAAAATTGAAAATGTCAATTAAATTTTTTTACAATTATTTTTTGAAATTTTAATTTTAAAGAATTCTGGGGGCTTTTTGTGGGTTTTTCAGGCTGTGTGGCCATGTTCTAGAAGAGTTTCTTTCTGACGTTTCACCAGCATCTGTGGCTGGCATCTTCAGAGAAAGCTGGAATGGAGGAGAATGGGTCTATATATACTGTGAGACCCTGGATAGGGAGGAGTGGTTCCCAGGTGAACTGTGTGTTGTTCTGGGTTGAATAGGTTTCTCTGAAGATGCCAGCCACAGATGCTGGTGAAACGTCAGAAAGAAACTCTTCTAGAACATGGCCACACAGCCCGAAAAACCCACAAAAAACTATGGATGCCGGCCATGAAAGCCTATGACTTCACAAATTCTGGGGGCCCTCCTTTCTCCTCCCACTGAGCTTCCCTTCACTCCCACTATCTCTTAAAGCATTTTAAAGGGAAGCAGATAGATGGTACAGCTCATTTCTGCCCAAAGGTAGGTGTTTGAGGAGCAGTGGTGTCACCCCCCTTTAAAAGTGTCACCTGGTGCGGTCCGCACACACCCCACTCCAAATCAGACAAAGACACAATTTGTGAGAGGACTCTTTTTGTCTAGAAAAGACAGTTTCTAGATCTATCTTGTATCATCATAGTCACCGCCACCACCACCACATCATCATCATAACAACAAATATAATTATTATGGTACGGATTGAGTCTCCCTTATCTGAAATGCTTGGGACCAGAAGTGTTTTGGACATTTATTTATTTATTGGATTTGAAATATTTGGATGTATATAATGAGATATCTTGTGGACCCACATCTCAACATACAATTCATTTATGTTTCGTATACTCCTTATAAACATGGCTTGAAGGTAATTTTCTACCTAATATTTTTAATAATTTTGTGCATGAAACAAAGTTAGTGTATACTGAACCAACAGAAAGCAATCTCAGCCACCCATGTGGAAAAATTTGGATTGTTGAGTATTTTGGAATTTGGAATTATAGAGAAAAGATACTCAACCTGTATAGTAAACTATATACATAATTATAATTGATAATAATTGAGAGCCACTGTGGTGTAGGGGGTAGAGGGTTAGACTAAGACTGTGGGAAATCAGGGTTCAAATCCTTGCCCAGCCATAGAAACCCACTGGGTGACCTTGGGCAACTCACACTCTTTCAGCCTCAGAGGAAGGCAAAGAAAAAACCTCTGAATAAATTCAGCCAAGAAAACCCCATAATAGGTTCACCTTAGAGTTGCCCTATGTCCAGAACTGACTTTAATGCATGCAAAAACAAATTAAGAATTATTACTTAAGAATTAGTTAATATTAATTATCAATTACTATTATTGATATTAAGGAGACCATTTTTATACTTGATTTATATACTTGATTTAATTTTGCTTTTAGCTTCAAAATCTAGTGTTTGGTGCCATTTAGATTTTTTTGTACTCTACACAAACCTTTTAGGTTTGATTCTATTTTTGAGGCAGAGGTTACTCAAATGTGAAAATTACAAAGAGTTGAATTTCATCTATAGATCCTGGGTTTCAAAAAACCCCCTGCATTTTGAAAATATGAAATCTCATAATGATGTATTTATTTAATTTATATATTCAGCTGTATCCTACAGACTCACAGCAGCTGACAATACCATTTTTAAAAATGTTAATACAGTAGTTTTATATTTAAACCTGAAGATTTATTCAAAAATCATTTATTTATCTATTCATTTTAGATCTGGTCTTTATTCCAGTAGAATCATAGAGTTGAAAGAGACCACAAGGGCCATCCAGTCCAAC
>JAIPUX010001232.1:148131046-148149038 GCA_020142125.1 Phrynosoma platyrhinos | reverse complement strand
TTTTTTTTTGCCAAGTTGCTTAACCACTATGCCACTATCCTGCGGGCCAGGTCCTTCCCCCCGAGGCCTTTGGACCGGCCCCTGCCAACCCCCGCCAACGCCACGCCGTGGCTGTAACTCGTCCGCGCATGCGCAGAAGTACTATGTATGCGCAAACGAGTTGCGGCCGCCATTTTGAAAAACAAAATGGTGGTTGCGACACGCGCAGCGGTGGGGGGGTCGGTGGGGGCTGCGCACGATCACATGAGTGCGCGTGCTGCATTTCCCCCACACACACCATCGGCCCGTGGAAGACCCAGGGATCCCCGGCCCGGATCCAGGTAAGGGGAACTTGCCAACCCCTGCACTATGCTCTGCCAACTCTCATTAATGTGTTCAGAATTTAACCTTGTCCTTTCCACTACAGTAAGGCTATTATTTAACACTAAAGACATGGTAAGATAGATGGGTAATAGAGATCCCCCCTACTAATTTTCTCTACTATTCAGGAGAGGCAGCCTAGTGTAGTGGTTTGAGTGTTGGACTAGGATACTGAAGACCAGGGTTCGAATCCTCACTTGGCTAGCCATAGTCTCTCAGCCAAAGAGGAGGTCAATGGCAAACCTCCTCTGAACAAATCTTGCCAAGAAAACCCTGTTATAGGGTTACTGTAAGTCAGAAATGACTTGAAGGCGCACAACAAAACAACAACTAGTTCCTTGTCTTCATTTATGGAAAACAGATGTTTTTAGTTGCAGATGTGTGGAAAGGAGAAGGCTTCTCTGAAAATGTAAAATCAATCATAGCTTTGGCCATGTTGCAGCTTCACCATGAGTCACCTGGTAGCATTTCAGCAATGCATTCATTGTGGCATTTAACACTATCAATCATTTCAGTTCATTCACCAGGAAAAATAAATGGGCCATCCTGTTTGCTAATCAGAGGCACTCATGTACTTGGACAGTATCCAAGAGCTAGTCTACGTAAGAGTATTATGCAAATTGTTGCGGATTTCACAATGCTTAATTGCCTTCACTTTCCTGCACAAATTCACATCTATTTGCCCTCCCTCTACCAAAAATGTGTGGCCATGCACACTCATGGAAGCAGACGGATAGCCACATGTTTAAAAATGCACATCCTCATGGATATTCCAGTAAAAACATGATTTCTTTTTCTGCAGAGTTTGAGGAGTTTTTTGTCTCCCCTACCCCTGCAAAAAACCCCAGATCCCTCTGAATTGCATGTGGAGGGATTGTATTCCATTCAAATAAAATGAGGAATATTTAAAACAAGCCCCAAGACAGTATTGCTAAAATGATGACTCTGGAAAACAGGGTTCAAATCCTGGCTCAACCACGTAAACTCAATGGATGACCTTGGGCAAATCGCACTCTCTCAACCTCAGAGGATGGCAATGGTACACCCTCCTCTGAAGAAACATGCCAAGAAAACCCCACAATAGGTTCACCTTAGGGTTGCCATAAGTCAGGAATGACTTGAAGGCACACAGCAACAATCAATGGTATATATTCACTAGACTCAGATTCTAACAAGAAGCAGAAGCCTTCTGGACTTGTGGGACGGCTCATTTGTGGGTCCACAGGTATATGGGCACTAGGGGGCTGTTATATTCCTCAGTGTATTGGCTTCTTGTTTCCAGGAACCCATGTGCTGTTTTTGTGTGGCCTTAGGTGGATGAAGGGTGGGATTTCATTTGTGAAACATAGGGTTCACTCTAGTGTACTTGAAGGAGGGGAAATAAAACAGGGACCCCTGGAGATGCTCCATCAATCTGGCTTCCAATGCCCTCCTAACCTCTCAGCCATCCATCCTTTACAGTTTGCCCTCCATATCCACAGATTTTTTTTATCCGCAGATTCAAGCATCTACAGATTGAGAATATTCCAAAAAATATAAATTTCAAAAAGCAAATCTTGATTTTGCCATTTTCTATATGTGGCACCATTTTACTATGCCATTGTATTTAATGGGAATTGAGCATCCACAGATTCTGGTATCCATGGGGGATCCTGGAACCAAGCCCTGGCAGATACCAAGGGCTCACTGTATTTTAAATTTACAGGATTGTTTTGATGGTTGTTATTTGGTTTATGATTGATTGTTCACTGATTTGTTATTTTGCCACATCTTACCACTGTGGCAGTATGGCATGGTGTTGGATCCATTTTTGGGGAGAAGGAGCCTGAATGCCCTCCTGTATGGGGTCCATTTAAGAATTTTTGGGGGGGGGGTGCAGACTAGCAGAATCAGGCCTAGCTCAGGACTTTCAATCTGCCTCACTCTCAGTTGCCATGCTAGCCACACCATAGCTAACACTCACACAGATCCTATAGTGTCATTTCATGGTAAGTCCTCAGAAGGCAGGGCATATTGGACAAGTTGTCCAAATTCTGGGTCCATTGCTTCATGCCAGGCCAATGCAGCTGTAATTAATAAAGTTTTGACCTTATTTTACCCAATTGCTGTGTTTGTTTCCATGAATGCCAACCCTGTTTTAAGGATAGGCCAGGAAAAGAAAAAAATCTGTGTTCCCAGTGATAACAGACTATCTCCAAGCTAACTGTTATGCTTTCCTACCCTACCACATGCTTATCTATTCACATAGTGGACAACCAAAGCAAGTGTGACTCACAAATCCCCGTCTCACTATGAAGTGTTTTGCAGTGCCCACACACACTCACTTGTGTGTGCATGTCATGTATGCATGCTTAGGGACCCATAAAACATTAAATAGCAAAATGTTTGGGAAACAAGCAATCACTTTTGGAAACCAGAAGTCATGAATTCTAATTTAGATTTTCAAAAGACATCTCAAGGAAGGGGAAAGAGCGGTCAGAGCTATAAATCAGACACACCAAGACTCAAAGGCACTTGCTGTTTGCAAGTAGCTCTGTTCTGAGAGTTATAACTTTCCAGTACACAAAGGGCAAAGGTACAATGCTTTGGCCTTAGAAATCTTGCATGTGCATTTTACATATCACTGTGCCTTAAAGGTTGGATATACCTCGGACATTGTGGAAATCTCTTCAAATAGAATCTGGGGCAGAGGGGGAGATGGGAAAAGAAAAGACAGCTCAAGTCTTAAGGATACATCAAGCTCTTAAGGAAGTAAGACTGTGCCATGTTTGAAGATGCAAAGATAATCACTATGCTGGGAACCGTCTTATAGAGAGGAGGAAGCCAAACAACAAGAGGAAAGCAGTGTATGCTCCTAATTTCGCACAGGAAGCCTCCAGTACCTCCTGCCTAAGTGAGATAAGAAAACTCCCATGGCCTATTCTGGACAAGGCCACTGTTATCACCCTTAGCTTCACACTGTCCTCTTGCTACTCCGCAGCTAGCTCCCTTAATGAGATCTTACCTCCATTTGCTTGCAGTTTGCCAAGCATAATAGCATGATATATTTATAACTATGGATAGGGAAGTTTTCCAGGCTAAGAGTTTACTACATGTCACCTCCGTGTTTGTCTGTGGATTCAAAGTACAAACTATCTCCTTGATTGGAACGAGTACCTTTTATTAGACTTAAGCCATACATTTTACATTTCTAAGTATGGGTGACAGGGAAAAATATGGCCTCCAGTGTGGACTGTCATATGTCTTATATTTAAATGGATTTTAAAAATAGGCAAGGTTTTGATCTATGGCTCAAGTCTCCCTTATCTGAAATTCTTGGGACCAGAGTTGTTTTGGATTTTGGATTGTTATTTTTTTTGGAAGGGAGGAGATTCTGGAATACCTGTGTTTGCATATACATACAAACATAAAATACCTTGGAGACCCAACTCTAAACACAAAATACATTTATGTTTCATATATACTTTATATATAGCTTGAAGGTAATTTTATGCATTGTTTTCAACAATTTTCTGCATGAAACAGAATTTGTGATGAACCATCTGAAAGCAAAAATGTTACTATCTCAGCCATGCATGTGGACAATTTTGGAAAAATTTTGATTTCAGAATTCTGCATAAGGGAGACTCAGCCTGTACTGAATGTTGTGGGGTGCATTCATCCTTAAACAACTGCTGCTATCTTCTATGAATCTGAAAGAGGTCTCTTCTTAATAAGACATAGGTCTCTTCTTAATAAAGTATTTCTAATACTCCAACAGGTACACATGCATTGCTTCACACAAATGTCTATATATTGATAAACGGAAATAAAAATTTGATACTAGCTGCTATAAAAGGAGCAACGAATCCACATTATAGTCCTAAAATGCTGTTTATTGCAACAAACATTTGGAAATATTCTACTAATTTTCCAAGTATACAGCTTTTAGGAGCATTTTAAATTTATGAGATGCCATATTTCATTATCATTCTGGAAATGGCTGGATAGCTTTAAATATAAAAATAAATACCAGAGGTTCTTTACAACGAAGGACATTTGAAAGGCCTTGAAAAAAGAAAGCTCTAGTCAATCATGAAAAGGAAGGAAGAACAGCCCTTTCAACAATTATCTAGTTCCTACCATGTCCAGGCTTACTGTTAGTACTTTCCCCCCAATACATTTTAATATCAATGCAATATTACTTCATTTTACATTCTAGGACATCTGCAAGGATTCAGCAACCATGACAGAGGCAATAATTCTGTGATGGGCTATCAGGGGGTGCATCCACACTGCAAAAATAATGCAGTTTCACAACACTAACTGCCATAGCTCGATGTTGTGGAATTTTGGGATTTGTGAAATATTTAGTCTTTTCTGTCAGAGAGCTTTGGTGCCACAATAAACTATAAATACCAGAATTCCATAGTATTGAGCCATGGTAGTTAAAGTGGTGCCAAACTGCATTATTTCTGCAGTTCAGATGGAACCATAGCGGCAACTCAATTATATGCTATGATTCTATGATGAGAGGTCTAGACAAAGTAACTAAGTATGGATATTCATGATAGTCAACACCAATTTATAAAGGAATTGTGCAATATAGTGATTGGATTAGGAAGCCCTGAATTCTAACCCTCATTCAGCCCATTTATTAGACAATTCAAATCTAGAGTTCAAATCCTCGCTCAACCAAGTCTTAGACAATTTATTATTTCTCCAGCAGGTTTATAATAATAATAATAATAATAATAATAATAATAATAATAATAATAATAATAGACATATAACCCCCCCTTAAAAATATATTAAATCATTATCAACATTAAAATTAACTTAAAACAAGACTACAAGTCAATACTATTAAATGTTCTACACCCTAGCAGGTTTAATGCTGGAGTAAAGGAATAAGTTGCACGTCACTGCATGTGATTTGAAAGAGTAGATTTTTTTAAAAAATGCAATGAACAACATGTTACTGATTGGAATAATTTCAGCCATACTATCAACATATTAAATTTCTTTAAGATGTGAGACTAATGTGTGAGGCTCTCTTCAGAAGTTTACACTCAGTAATAAAAATAAAAATTTGAAAGACCTGTATGTAAAATACAGGGGTAAGAACATCTTGAGAGCCAGCACTACACCATGGCATAGTGGTTTGAATGTTGAACTACGCCTCTGGAGTTCATATTCCCAATTTGTCCATGAAACCCACTGGGTGACCTTGGGCAACTCACATACTCTCAGCCTCAGTTTGGCAATGGCAAACTCCCTCTGAAAGAACTTGTCAAGACAACCCCATGATAGGTTCAGAAATTACTTGAAGGCACACAACAACAGAAGAGAAGAACATCATATTGGCAAACTCATCTCCAGAATACTAGTGGAATTTCTCAAGAAACATGAGCTCTCTAAAAATATATAGCAAAAGAAAAATGAATGCTGTAAATTAAGGTTTTGCATCCACCAAACAGAGCCTGGGGGAAAAACATGCACAGACAATAATAAAAAAAAAAAAGCAGGTTGCTCTAAGCACATTTCCAAACCCAAGTATTTGGTGGTGTCTGCATGGGCCAGAATACTCCGGGAGCAACCCAGAATATTCTAGCCCCAGAGCTGCCCTGATGCCTGCCCTTTATCTGGGCACTGCTGCTGGCAAGAGTAACTCACTCTGAGGTCAGAACGAGGCATCCAGCATTGATTACAGAGCTGGGACTGACTTCTGACTTCAGAACGAGAAACTCTTACCAATGTTGGCAGTGCCAAGTGGCACAATGGGACGCATTCCAGCCAGCTGCCTGGCAGTGCAACAAAAAGCTCCAGATCTTCCAGGAAGATCCTGAGCAAATGGTAAGTTTTTTTTAAGGTTTAAAGGGCATTATACCTCTGGTTTAGCGCAGAACTGGCTGGACCAGAACCAGGGATTGAGCCTGGTTCTGGTCAGGGATTGCACCAGAACCAGAGATTGAGCCCTGCATCATCTTGAATTCTCTCCATCAGAATAGGGGAGGACATTTTATTGGCCTATGCAGACTGGGTCTTTATTTCAGAACCTGGGGCCCTTTCATGCTAAAAGGGAAAAGTAGGGCATGTGCCTCCAGAAGGTCTTTAAACTGAATGGCAATAATAAAGACTTACTAGGAAAGTCTGGTACTTGTGAATACTTATTTAACAATAATTTAGCAAATTATTAAACCATAAACTACACATGTTTACTACAATAATACAATGGAATAATGAAGCTATATAAATCATCTCGAAAATGATCATACAGTGAAAATAGTGTATTCATAAGTACCAAACTTTTTTAGTTAGGTTTTTGTTTTTTTTTTGCCCTTTCATGCTACAGTTACAGAACTTTGGGCCTTTGCATACTGCCAGAAATAGTGCAAATTGAGGCCACTTTAACTGCCCTGACTCAGTGCTAGTGAATGATGGGAACTGTAGTTTATTGTGGCACCAGAGCTCTCTGACAGAGAAGGCTCAATGTCAGAAAAAAATACAGTTCCCATGATTCCCTAGCACTGAGCCAGGACAGTTAAAGTAGACTCAGTTTGCACTATTTCTGGCAGTCTGCAAAGGCCCTATGATTCCACTAACAGCTATGGTTTCATCCTATGGAATCTTGGGATTTGCAGTTTAGGGAGAATATTTAGAATTCTCAGCCAGAGAGGTCTAGTGCCCCATCAAAGTACAAACCCCAGGACTCCATAGGATGGAGAGTGAAATCAGTGCTGTAACTGTGTAGTGTGAATGAATGCCTGACCTGACCTGAACTCATAGTTCCTTCATACAAAACTGCACTTTTGGGTCTTCCCAGCTTTCGTCATTTCAAGTACCTAAATTAGGTAGGAAAAGTAATTTTGTTCTTGTTAAACAGAAGGGACTCAAAAATCCTTGATGATCTACTGAAAGTCAGCTAGAAATCTACCAGTACTTCCCAGCCTACTTTCTGTCCATGTCTGCTGCAAACACTACAAGCCACGCTGTATAGAATTTTGCACACACATATGCACACCAATAGCCATGACAGCAATTAACAAAATAGTGAGTGTTAAATATAGACTACAGTGCTATATCAACTGAAAACTAGGGCTGCATCTGCGCTTCAGAAATAACCCAGTTTGACACCACTTTAACTGCCAGAGCTCAAGGCTATGGAATTCTGGGAACTATAGTTTTGTGAGACATTTAGCTTTCTCTATCAGAGAGCGCTGATAGTGCCACAACAAACTACAAATCCCAGGATTCCATGGCATGGAGCCATAGCAGTTAAAATGGTGTCAAACTGGATTATTTCTGCAGTGTGGATGCATCCTAAGTCCCCTTGAACTCAGTCAGAATTGTTTCTGAGTAGACATGTATAATATCTGCCCATATTTGTTTTCATTCATATTCTATACAATTCCCGGTGGCTAAAGGATGCAGAGAGGCAGTCCATCTATTGCCAGACTCAAAGCTGCAAAGTTATGCAAACATGACTCCTTTTTTCAACTGTCTATTCATATAAACAATCTAATGTGAGAAATTCCATTCACAGGAGAGTACAGTGAATATTTCTGACAGCAGAATGAACTGGAAACCTCTTCTTATCCAACTATCAGCTGTAATCTTCCTTGGGATCTTTTCTGGCATTACACATTTTGTGTAAGTAGACTTCTATGACGAGTTATTTACACATATTAGTCACCAGAATCAGTGCTAACATATTGCAGTACTGATAGTCAATGAGAACAAGTTGCTTTGGAAAAAATCCAGCCAAGTACTGCTTTTCATTTTTTTATCCTGCCAAAGGTATTCATATTGCAAACCACCTCTCTGACCTCATGCCCCTTTGCTTGATTGTTATGCCCTTTGCTTCCTGATTCTGTGACCTAATGTTTCTAATGCAATGAGATTACATTTACTAAATGATTACTCAACACCGTCATTGCTTGGGCTTCACTATGCAGATAGTCTCTTGCAGTTTCCAATAAATTTGCACAGTGTCTGTAGCGTGATATGCCATTTATGTGTGTCTCCATGCAGGATGTGCAGGGATGAACATTGGATACAAATGAAGGACTGTCAAATTTCTAAGGTTGGAGTTACCCCATTTTAATTCAATTATTTTGCTCTTGAATGAGCAATTATGACCATTAGCTTTACAAAAGACCCACTTAGGGGGGAGATGAAAGCTGCTAGTACTAATGGGACGATATGGATTCACATGGCTGTCTGCAGGTTTTGATGCACTTTGAGGGCATGGTTATAGAACCGTCCCAATGAGCTCCTGCATTTGGTCTACTTCTACCTTTATGGAGGAGGGAAAACAAGGGGACTTATACCAGCATGTTTTGTGGTGGCATGGGTGTTATGGGGCTTTTTTGTCTGAAAGTTCAGCCATTTTTTTAAAGAAACTCCTGGGGTTTGGGAGATTTGGGGGTTCTCTTGGAGCTTGGGAGTACGAAATATGGTACCAGAGGCCACATGCAGCCCATGGGCACTTTTTGTCATTCCTTGTATAAAGCAACAAAAGATTAGAGCTTAATAAATAAAGACCTTGGTTCTTTGAAGACACATAAAGAGGTCTTTGACAAAATCTGAACAGCAAGTGCACACTAGTCAGAAATAGCTGACTATTAAACCATGTCAGCATGACAAGAGCAAAAGGAAATTATAACTTATCATCATTATATTCAGAAAGAAGTCTGCACTGGTTCTAGTTCTCTTGGTTATTATTAGCAAGAGACCATTTGTAGTGTATTAATGAACAACTAAATGTTCTTTGCTAGCACTTCCATAGAATGGCCACTGTACTTTATTAGAGGCTACCAAATTCAGATTCAGAAGAAGAGGCTGTGGCATGGCAGAACAGCTCATGGTGAGGAGTGCTGGGAGAAGCAGTTCAACAGCATATGAAGGGCTGCATGACTCCCACACTTGATTTAAAGAGCAAATCTGTCTGTCTGCCTGTTATCCTATACAAAACCAAATACTTAATCACCACCATCAAACTTTGTATATTATCCACTGGGACCAAGAGGAAGAACATAATAAAGGTTTGGATCTGATCCATCAAATACTTTCTATATCTCCTGAACAAATACTTCAGTGTTCTGTATTACTACTACTACTACTACTACTACTTCTCTCTGCTGCTTCAGAGACTACTAGAACATCACTCCCATGTCAGCTGGGTGTTAAATTTAGTTCTAGTCTGCACTTTAAAGGGGCTGTCTACATTGGTGAACATATTTGGGGTAATAGAGGTCAAATTACAAGAAAAGAGATTACACCAAAACATTGGGAAGAACTTCTTTGGTCCAAAACACACTGCAGAAATAATCCAGTATGAGATCACTTTAACTTCCCTGGTTCAGTGCTAGGGAATCCTGGGAGTTGTCGTTTGCTGTGGCACCAGAGCTCTCTGACATAGAAGGCTAAATGTCTCACAAAACTACAATTTCCAGAATTCTCTAGCATTGAGCCAGGGCAGTTAAAGCAGTCTCAGGCTGGATTATTTCTGCAGTGTGTTTTGGACTTTTATTATAAGAACAACTTGACAGTAGGATAGACTCTTTCAGAGGGCAGTGAATTCGCCTTTGAAAGTCTTTAAACAGATGTTGGAAGTGGGCAACTTTCAGGAGTGTTTCAGCATATATCTGCATGGAAGGAGTTTGGTTTAGATGGTCCCTTCTAACCCTAAGATTCTGTGCTTCTATGACTGCTCAAATTACTTCATATAAATATCCGGAATCTCAGCATTCTACATTTCCCCATAACCTTTCCTTCAACCAAACCAAGGTCTTGAACCAGGGTGACAACCAGAGACAACCTAATGGGTGATATCTGTATTTAACCTACTGCACATTTGGCCTCGTCTGTCAGGCAGAAATCCAAAAACAATAGACAAGCTTTATCATGGTCTTTGAGGCAGAACCTGTGGCTTCTAGTCACTCCCATGTCCGCTGGGTGTTAAATTTAGTTCTAGTCTGCACTTTAAAGGGGCTATCTATGTTGCTGAACATATCTGGAGTAATAGAATTCGGTACCCTGGGCACCACCTTTAAAATTCAGATGCAAAACTAAGAGGAAATTCACTGCCTCTATGATAAGGGTCCAACAGTGGCCACTGGGAAGAATATTATTGCAAAGGAATCCAATCTCTCCTAGTCATTCATCAGGGCCATCCATGGCATACTGCTATCTGAGGTGAAGAATAAAAAGTCCACTATTTGACAGAGAGAGAAAAACCACCCTCAGAAACAGTTGACTCTTTCTTCAATTCTAACAATGGGACAGTAACCCAACAAGCACAGCACAGCAACCCAACAAGCTCTGTACCCACTACTCCTCTCCCAGCTCCCAGGATAGGTCACCTCCAACTTCTGCCTTATATTTCCCAATGATAGGGTAGGTCCTACCAAATCGGGGCGGCTTACAACAATAAAATATACAATAAAAAATCTCAAAAACCCACCCACCCCTTAAAATACTATTAAACATAAAAAAAATTAAAACAGGTAAAAGACAACCAACAATAACAACTAAAATCCTAATAGCAGGCAGTCAGTCAGTTATAAATGTAGCAGAGGGTAGGGGGAAGAATGAACTCGCTCCTTAGGCCGCTGCCGGAAGAGATTTGTCTTCACAGCTTTTTAAAAGCTTTTTAAGCTGGTGATCTGATGGATCTCATCCGGCAGGCCGTTCCATAATCTGGGAGCGGTTGCTGAAAAGACCCTCTGGAAGGTAGCGGCCTAGTTTTAATAGGCTGAAGCAAATTCCTACCAGAGGACCAGAGTGTGTGGGTTGGATTATATGGAATATATTTGCTTTGTATTGGGAATACTGATAAGCATCACACTCTGTATTCATCCATTAGATCAAGGGGGTCTGGAGGTCTGCTTCCATCTACTGGTTCCCAGGGAGAAGATAATGGAGACCAACATGGCCTCATCCATAGGTCAGAGAAGGAGCTGCTGCGCCAGGACTTGTTTTCCTTTTCTTTGAAGTTTACAAGTTTACAAGCAGCCAACGTCAATTCTATGTCAATGTCAACTCTAATGGCCTTCTTAATAGACAACAGTGGGGTCATCTAACAAAATGTCATGGAGGAAGTCAACCCAAGTGGCCGTGCTGGCTGGAGGATTCTGGTAATTACCTTATTCAAGCCCTGATGAAATATCAAAGTAATATGAGAGAGCATGACCTTTGCTCCTTTAGCCTCAGAAGTAAATATGGGTAAGAAGTGGTTATACCTTCTAATTCCCACATTAAGAAAGGGAACTACAGTGATGCCTTCACATCCTAACAACATCACTTTTGCAAGGGAAGAAGCCTTTGCATCATCAATCCACTCAGTGGCATCATCAGGGGGTTGTGGGGCTGCAGCCCATAATGGGTGACAGCTAAAAAGAGGGGTGACCCCCCATTGGGCCACCCTCCTGCAGTGAGGTGAGAAGTCTGGCTTTGCTGCAGCAGTGACTTCCTTCTGAGGAGGAGGCCGCCACAGCTGCAGAGGAGAAGGATGAGCGCACCCATCCAGGCTTCACCACAGTGGTGCTTCCTTCTAAGGAGAAGGCTTCTGCTATGGCAAAGGGGAAGGATGAACAGATGCTTTGGGCCACTGATGCAGCCCACCATCACCAGTTTCCACCAGGGTTGGGGACACTACTGAAACTACCTGTCCCCTTTCCTTGTCAAAGCTCTGCATTTCAAAGCAGCACTAACAGCAATAATCGACAAGAGTTTATGATACAACCTCTTTCGCTCAGTCACAAAGATATTACAAGATCCCTTTGCAGTTCCAGACCCCACGGACCCCCGCTTACCAGCCCCTGCCACCCCCTACCGCCGCCGCCTGCCGCCGCCACCACACGTCGCAGCCGCCATTTTGTTTTCCAAAATGGCGGCTGCGACTCATTTGCGCATGCGCAGTACTCCTGCGCATGCGCAAACGCGTCACAGCCGCCATTTTGGAGAACAAAATGGCGGCTGCGACATGGGCGGAGGTGGCAGCAGCAGCGCATGTGGCAGCGGTGGCAGCGCATGCTGGGGGTCGCGCATGTGCACATGAGTGCGCACGCCGCCATCCCCCCCCGGCCCGCCGGAAGGGACAACTTCGAGGGACCAGCCCCCGGCTCAAAAAGGTTGCCTACACCTGTTCCAGACTAACATGGCTATGTCTCTGAATTCTAATGGCAATATAATTATTTTGAAACTTGATGTGTTTCTTTCAACAACCACACATTTTAGAATTTGAATTACAAATCTTATGAACAATTTATTTTTTTTAAAAAGTGACAACCAAGCCTATCAGAGGTAAGATAGTAGAAGTAACTAAAATTATTTTTTACCTTGCCATAGAATGATTCTGTTGACAGGGATGCCAGGTCCACTTGACCATAGGCTGAGGAATGCCATAAACAATGCATGTTAGAATTTGCTCACTTCCCAGTTGATAGAGATTAGGACCAGGAATTGATGAGACTTTTTCATAAATCTGAGGTTTCACTGTGGGGGAAAAAAAGAAATAACTGTAATAGACATTTAAGCAATTTGCACCTTCTTGTCTCAAAAGAGAAAGAAGATCCTTCTTATTTAAAAATAACTTTTAGTCAAAATAAAGTGACTCCAGCCAGACCTGATCAGTGGTTTTATGCACAGTTACTCAAAAGTAAGTCTCAGGAAGTTCAAGATTTACTTCAGGAAAACATATATAGGATTTCACCCTAACTCAGTAATTTAATTTACACAGAAAACTCACCATTTATTCTGAGTGTGAGTGTAAAGTTTTTATGCAAATTCCATGACCAGGTGTTCAACAATATAGTGTAGTTTCCTGCATCTTCTTCAGAAACGTGTTTTATGATGAGTGAATAGCCTTTAATTTTATACCGGGCACACATTTCAGCAGCAGGTAACCCATCCTTCAACCTGTTAAAAGACAACAGAATTCATAATTGTTTACCGTCTCACTATCCATCCTACTTCTGTGATATCAAGTGTCAAGTAAAAACATTCCACATCTGAAGAGCACACATTGTGTTCCAGTGTTAAAATATATATAACAAACTGACTGGTAGTTCACTGAACATTGACTGTGTTCAAGAGCTATCACACAAGGAACTATCTATATGTTATGGGAAATCTGTATCTGCTAGTGGTTTACATTCTCCCTGCCCGTAGCCCAATATTTAAAAAAACAACCAGTGATATATTAATATTGGATTCTGTGTTTCTCCATGACAACTGTGGCTTCCATGTGTGTGGAGTGGTTATTCCACTCCAAGTTTTAGTCCATACTTTAAAAACAATCTTTCCTTTACATGGTGACATGATAGCCATGTTTAAATATTTGAAGGGTTGTTGCATTGAGGTGGAGCAAGCTTGTTTTCTGCTTCTCCAGAGACTAGACACGGAAGAATATATTCAATTAAAGGAAAAGAGATTCCACCTAAATGTTAGGAAGAACTTCCGGATGGTAAGAGCTATTTGACAGTGGAATATACTGCCTTGGAATATGATGGAGTTTCCTTCTTTGGAGGTTTCTAGACAGAGGCTGGATGGCCATCTGTTGGGAGTTCCTGCATGTCAGAGGGTTGGACTAGATGACCCTTATGGTCTCTTCCAACTCTATGATTCTATCCAATGTGTTTACCTTAGTCTGGTGACAGGGTTCAGTACCTTGGATAGCTCCTTTAGGGTTAAGTCTAAAACCCAGAGCATGCCCAACTAACATTAAAACTTCCAGCTGCCAATGGCATCTCCTTGATACCTAAATGGCACCAAACAATTTGCTGCTAGGTGGACCTGCAGTGTCTTTAAAGAGAACAGATGTACTTGAAAATCTATGTGCAGTTCAAATCTATCTGAAAGGTAGAAAACCATTAAGGGAGAGCAACTTTTGAAATTTCCATCAGCAAATAAGGCCTTTTTGCCAGATTGTGTAGGTCACAGCCTTCTCTCCTGATGATATTACTGAAATTCTATTTATATCATATGTTAAAATATATGGTTTAAATTGTAATCATTATTTTTAAATTGGTTTGTTTGTGTGTTTGCATGTGTTAGCATATGTATCTTTCCTGTAAATCTGTTGGTCCTATTTGTTGGAAATGAAACCATTGTAATTAGAGTAGTGGCAAGGAAGTGGTATATGTGGTGGTTAATGTGATGGGAAGGGGAGGGAGGGATATGGGTTGGTTAAAGGTAATGTCTCCTGGAATGTGGGTCTTTTTTTAAAAAAAAAATGTTCCAAGGCAAAAGTTTCTAGTGGAATTAGGGAAAGAACAGTCATACACATCTAGAAGGCAACAAGTTGGGGAAAGCTGACTAATCTGTTCTAGCAGCAGGTCTGTACTTTAAGATATGCCAGTTTTCAGACCAGGCTAATACCCTAAAGGTCCCCTCTGATCTTGGAAGCTAAAGAGGAGTAGCTCTGTATAGCCTACTGTACTTGGATGGGAAATCACAAAGGAATATCAAATGCTGTAGGCTATATTTCAGAGAAAAGAACTGGCAAAACCACCTTTGAGTATTCCTTGCCTAAGAAAACCCTATGAAACTCATGGGCTCACTATAGCCTGACAGGTGACTTAAGCTGATACTCACACATGCTAGTACTCATGAGTTTGTTGTGTGTACACTGTGCTTACTTGGGCTGTAATTCTAACTCAACCATGAAAATTGGTACATGCTTATATTCATGTTTGTACATATACTGGGGAGCTGGGAACAATCACTTTTCTTTCTAACACATATATAATGGTTGACATTCTCTTAGTGACACACAGAAGTGTAAGTCCACCATTTGCTTGAATAAACTGTATTGTTGTGGTTGGTATTCTCCTCCTCCCTCTGCAACATTCAAAGCCTACCTAGGACTCATTGTTTTGTTGCAATAGTCTCCCCCACCTCATGACCTTTCTGTTGTGGAGAACAGACCAGATCTGAGAGGCACTTGGCTGTTTCCTGAGCTGGATGCAGATCAATGATATTAACTCTCAAGATCTCTGGAGGATCCCAGTGGATCTCAGCTGAAGATGTCCTCAGTCTATATCTGGGAATGGAAATACATCCAGAAGCTTCTCTGATCCCCCACACCACTCTTCCTCAGCAATGCAATAGCCATGGAGCAGCATGTACTGCAGGAAACAAGTGAGTGCTGAGGACAGTGACTGGAAGCGCCCAGAACTTATAAGACACACTTGACAGTGCAGGATATCAGCCAATGAGGGGAATGTGTCTAGCTGCCTTATACATCACAAGACAAATAGCAAAGCTTATTATGCAAGATGCAATATAACTGCTAATGTGTGAAGAGATGCTAAAAAGACCAAATATAAAAATCCAAACATTTAATGGTCAAGTAAAATAAACTGGCTTGCAATTCAATATGTACTAACTAGCCCATGATTTAATATGAACTTAAAAGGTTCTGTTTCTGGTATTCTTGATGAATGTGGCCCATATATCAACTACACATGGTAAAGCTTTCTGGATCGTGACATCCCTGGTTATAGAAATCCTTTCGTCCAGCTATCTGTCTATCCACCATATTGTCATTTAGGCATCAATTGAAAACACATTTATCTGTAGAAACCTTACAGGTGCTTCCTCTGGTGATTGTTGCTGTTATTGTTGTGTTCCCTCAAGTTTCCAACTTATGGCAACCCTAAGACAAATCTATCATGGAGTTTTCAGAGGAGGTTTGCCATTATCTTCCCCTCAGTTACATTTGTTTTATCTTATCGTTATTTATTTCTATATTTATTACTTATTATGTCATTATTTATTACTTATCCCAGTTTTGATTTTAATGGTGTTCATGGTTTTGATTATGCTTTGATGTAAATTGTTAGCTGCATTGGCCTATTTATTGGAGGGCCTATTTACGCAAATGATATCAAAGCCCATTAAGATTTATAGTTTAAGTAAACAGTAACTAATGTCATTTTAGTTTTTCATGTCCTTCCACATTTAATTTTTTTTTCTCCATTTAGAATTTCAGTGTAGTAGAGAGTTTGAAAGCAAAGGTTAGGATCATCAATTGCATCTGAGCCAAATATGATGAACTAACACTGTAGGAGTATTGTAGCAAATTGTTCTCCTAATCAGCCGTGTCGCACAACTGGTGCAGAAAACTAATGAATTCACCCATAGCCCCTGCCATTTACAATTATTTAAACAAAAACAGGGAGAAAAATAAGATTAAAACTGATAACATTGTCCCATAAGAAAGTGACACAAAAAGTTCCTTGCAAGACTTCTTGATGCAGTGTACTGGAGCCAAGCAAATCTTAGCTACTAGAAGTTGTATAAAACAAGTTATAGAAAGAAACAATGGGTCACTCAAAAGATAAACATGCAATTTCTTAGGAGCAAACTAGACGTGACATTAAACATGTCTTGATCTGACTGTGCCTTCTCCTGCTCTCCAGTGAAACAGCAGCAGTGCAGGGAAGCTCTTATCCCAAATGGGAATGTGCCACAGAGCAGCAGCTTAGCTCTTCCCCTCTGTGATATGTTTCCAAGAAAGCCACTGCAGCAAATTTATTTATTTATTTTTTTATTTATTTATTATTTCATTTTGGCACCTGTCATTATTTTTGTAGTTGTTGCGTGCCTTCAAGTCTTTTCTGACTTAAGACAACTCTAAGACATATTTAGCATTGTGTTTTCTTGGCAAGATTTGTTCACAGGGGGTTTGCCATTGGCTTCCTCTGAATCTGAGAGAATGTGACTTGTCCAAGGTCACTCAGTGGGTTTCCATGGCTGAATGAGGATGCAGTGTCCTAGTCCAACTTTGCTAGAGTCCTAGTCCAACACTCAAACATCTCAAAAATTACATGTTGGAGAATGGCTCTACCCTTAAATCAGAGGCCATTCTCTACAAAGTAGTGCATGCACCTTAAAAGTTTCCAGCTTCTGCTGTGAAGAAGCAACAGCCCTGCAATTAAACTGTCAATGGCAGGTGGCAGGATTTGAACCATTGGGCTCTTTCCTTGTTACATTATAAATTCCTGTGCAGTGCTCCAGTTACATAAGAAGGCCCTTAATGAAATCTTACAACTTCTCCACAGTTCTCATTAAAATAGGATTAGACAGATAAAGTACCATTATGGACAGCGGTTGGTGAAATGGTGAACAAGGAGAATAAATTTAATATTGAATATTGGTTAACTTATAGGGATCTATTTAAAAAAAAGGAACAGGGGAAGGAGATAAAATCTCAAGAAGAATTAAATAAGGAGGGATTTTCCTATAATTGGTTTACATACAGACAAATAAGAGAAAGATATATAATTGATTCAAAAACCAAAACGATAGGAATCTTGGATAAACAATTGGAGGGTATTCTTTTTGAGGAGAGTAATAAGAAAATATCAAAATTGTATAAATTTTTGTTAACATTGGAAATGGAGAGTGAGGTGATTAAACCCCAAATGGTCAAGTGGGCCCAGAATTTCAGATTTAATATAGAATTAACACAATGGGAAAGGACCTGGCGAAAGAGACTTAAATACACGTTAAGCAGTACGATCAAAGAAAACTTTTATAAATTACAATACCAGTGGTATCTGACCCCGGTTAAGCTTGCTAGGATGAAAAATTCCTCTGAAACTAGATGTTGGAAATGTGAGAAAAGTGATGGGTCCTTTTA